>JAECUM010000524.1:0-177709 GCA_016617855.1 Megalonaias nervosa
AAAACAACCAGTGATCTGACCATCCATGCAGAAGGATACAGGAAAAAAAAAACAACCCCAGTGATCTGACCATCCATGCAGAAGGATACAGCAAAAAAAAAAACAGTGATCTACCATCCATGCAGAAGAATACAGCAACAAAAAAAAAACCAGTGATCTGACCATCCATGCAGAAGGATACAGCAAAAAAAACCCCAGTGATCTGACCATCCATGCAGAAGAATACAGCAACCCCCCCTGTGATCTGACCATCCATGCAGAAGGATACAGCAAACGCCCCCAGTGATCTGTCCATCCATGCAGAAGGATACAGCAAATAAAAAACCCCCGTGATCTGTCCATCCATGCAGAAGGATACAGCAAAACCCCCCAAAGTGATCTGTCCATCCATGCAGAAGGATACAGCAAAAAAGAAACCCCAGTGATCTGTCCATCCATGCAGAAGGATACAGAAAATAAAACCCCAGTGATCTGACCATCCATGCTGAAGGATACAGCAAAAAAAAACCTCCAGTGATCTGACCATCCATGCAGAAGGATACAGCAAAAAAAACCCCCGTGATCTGTCCATCCATGCAGAGGATACAGCAACCCCCTCAGTGATCTGACCATCCATGCAGAAGGATACAGCAAAAAAAACCAACCCAGTGATCTGACCATCCGTGCAGAAGAATACAGCAAAAAAATACCCCAGTGATCTGACCATCCATGCAGGATACAGCAAAAATAATGCAAGTGATCTGTCCATCTGTGCAGAAGGATACAGCCAAAAAAACCCAGAGTGATCTGACCATCCATGCAGAAGGATACAGCAAAATAATCCATCAGTGATCTGACCATCCATGCAGAAGGATACAGCAAACCCCCCCCCAGTGATCTGTCCATCCATGCAGAAGGATACAGCAAAAAAAAAAACAACCCACAGTGATCTGTCCATCCATGAAGAAGGATACAGCAAAAAAAAAAGTGACCAGACCATCCATGCAGAAGGACACAGCAAATAAACACCCCAGTGATCTGACCATCCATGCAGAAGGATACAGCAGAAGAAACCCAGTAATCTGTCCATCCATGCAGAAGGATACAGCAAAAAAACCCCCCAGTGATCTGTCCATGCAGAATACAACAAAAAACACCAGTGATCTGTCCATCCATGCAGAAGAATACAGCAACCCCCCCCCCAGTGATCTGCCCATCCATGCAGAAGGATACAGCAACCCGCCCCCAGTGATCTGTCCATCCATGCAGAAGGATACAGCAAAGAAAACACACAGTGATCTGACCATCCATGCAGAAAGATACAGCAAAAAAAAAAACCCTGGTGATCTGACCATCCATGCAGAAGGATACAGCAAAAAAAACCCTCAATGATCTGTCCATCCATGCAGAAGGATACAGCAAAAAAACCCAGTTATCTGTCCATTCTTGCAGAAGGATACAGCAACAACCCCCCAGTGATCTGTCCATCCATGCAGAAGGATACAGCAAAAAAAACCTCCCAGTGATCTGACCATCCATGCAGAAGAATACAGCAACCCCCCCCGTGATCTGACCATCCATGCAGAAGGATACAGCAAAAAAAACCCCAGTGATCTGTCCATCCATGCAGAAGGATACAGCAAACCAACCCCCAGTTATCTGTCCATTCTTGCATTCAGAAGGATACAGCAACCACCCCCCAGTGATCTGACCATCCATGCGGAAGGATACAGCAACCCCACCTGCCAGTAATTTGTCCATCCATGCAGAAGGATACAGCAAAAATAAAAAACCAGTGATCTGACCATCCATGTAGAAGGATACCTAAAAAAAAAACCCCCACAGTGATCTGACCATCCATGCAGAAGGATACAGCAAAAAAACCCGTGATCTGACCATCCATGCAGAAGGATACAGCAAACCCCCCCCCCCACATCAATCTGACCATCTATTGAAAGGATATAGCAAAAATCCCACATCAATCTGCTCATCCATTCAGAAGGGTATAGCAAAACCCCCCAGTTTTCTGACCATCCATTCAGGAGGATATAGCAAAAAACCCACACTGATCTGACGCTCCATTCAGGAGGATATAGCAAAAGCAAGATTTTTATGTCGGATCAGCAACATTTTCGTTTAATACCAACCAAACATCATAAAGGTCCACTTAGGAGACAGAAAGATTATTAAGATTTTCAAGATGGCTGCTGTGGTGGCTATACTAGATGTCCAAAAGATACCATTTTCATTGATGACTAACAAGACTCTGGGATGAAACTGTAAAGTTTGCTCCCAGTAATTTCTTCAGAGTAACAATAACAAACTTTAGCTTAAAATTACCTGCCTCAACAAACATTTTTTTCATTTTTGAAAGAAACCCAAATTTTGGTTAATGATAATAACTTACACATAAGATCTATTAGTAACCAACATTTCCTAGCTGTTATTTTGACCATAACTAGCATTCTGTCATCTTGTTACAAATTCTACAGAAGGGCCATACCACTTCCATATTACCACGGGGGTGGGTGGGTGGTGACACTTTTTTTTCTTAAAAGAATGATACCACCAACTGAAGACTAAGTACATTTTAATGCAGAAACCCCTAGTTTCACAAATAGCAAAAGCTGGTGATGATATTCAGAAAATTTTAAATATTACAAAAATGATCACATTATGTCCTGAATGGTAATGGCAATAAGCCTTTAATGTTAGGACAAGTGGCAAAATTACAGCAAACACGATACTTTAGCAAATTTAGCAAAGCATTAACTTTTGCTAAAATTAAATGTACATGAAAATTTTTTGATAAACTGCTTATATATCAGAATTGTTCTGCTTGTCTCTCTTTTCTCAGTTATGGTTTGCACACAAATTTCAACATTGACTCTCACAAAAATTTAAACACTGACTCGCACAAAAATCTTAATGCGGGCCTCAATTTCTCATTCAATTCCCACTGCTTCTCAGTAGGATAAGACATTTTCTCCCTGAAAGGCACAGAAAACTAATTTATAACAGTTACATACAACCCTATTTAGACTACTGTAATACAGTATGGGGTAATTCAAATGATAAAAACATAGGAAAGTTAGTACATCTTCAGAAAAGAGCATTTGGGCTTATCTCAATCCAGAAAGAAAGCAAAGAAAATTTAGCTGGCAAGTTAAAAATACTACCTATTAAAGACTGAATCTGTTTGAGAAAAGCCAAATTAATGTACAGAATATCCAATAATAGTGCTCCTGAATATTTACAATCACTATTCCAGTATAGGCTACCTGGTCCCCACCTGCAACCCATATCTGCCAAACCAAATAAGAAATTATTAAAAAAAAGTTTCCAATACTCTGGAACTTTGCTCTGGAATAGTATTCCAGCTGACATTAGAAATGCCCACTCTATTTCCTTCTTTTAACCCAATATATCCAGTGGCTTCAGAGATGCAGCTAAAATAAATAAATTCCTTTGTATGAGGGCCTCAAGGTAGATTAGTTCTTCAGCTAATTGTGTTACCCTCTTTAAATAAAGTCCTTATTATCATTTTGTTATTTATTATTATTATTGTGGACACACATCATCATGCTCCCAAAATATGTGATGCAATTATATGGATATTTACCAAGGTTTGATGGCAGTGAACAGCCCCAGGGTTAGGCTTTTAACAGTTTTCAAGTTATACCTAAAAGGACAGTCCCCATGGGTTAGGGAATTGTAATATAAAGTAGCACTGTACTCACATGCAGAACCCTTCAAGAGACAAAAGACATACCAATCTCTTCAGCAGATCTGTGAGAAAACTGCTAAAGAAGGGTGTAAAAGCTGGCCCACCCATGAGTTTGGCCATAATGGGAATGACATCCCCTGCAGACTCTATCAACATCCCATCATACTCTGCATCCTGTCCATCTTCCTCTTCCTCCTCCTTATCCTGACAAGCCACCTAGGGAAAGATATGACATACATGACTGGCTTGAATAGGAATCAAGTTTTTCCAATCTTACAATGATAGGAAAGCTGAATCCACTTGAACAGTAAGCTGGATTAAGGAACCACTGTTACACAGACATTAATCACTGCTTCATTATATAAAACTACAAGATGTTAAAAACTGTACTTTCTGGAAATAAGATTCTTAAGTTTTGAAAATGTTTGTTTAGTGAATTCATGCATTCTCAAGTTTGAATGATTCCCAGAACATTAGACACAAGCAAAATCTCAAGTGAAATCGCAGCCATCCAAAGTGTCCAGAACATTAGACACAAGTGAAATCTCAAGTGAATCATAGCCATCCAAAGTGTCCAGAACATTAGACACAAGCAAAATCTCAAGTGAAATCGTAGCCATCCAAAGTGTCCAGAACATTAGACACAAGCGAAATCTCAAGTGAAATCGTAGCCATCCAAACTGTCCAGAACATTAGACACAAGTGAGATCTCAAGTGAATCATAGCCATCCAAAGTGTCCAGAACATTAGACACAAGTGAAATCTCAAGTGAATCATAGCCATCCAAAGTGTCCAGAACATTAGACACAAGCAAAATCTCAAGTGAAATCGTAGCCATCCAAAGTGTCCAGAACATTAGACACAAGCGAAATCTCAAGCTGTCCAGAACATTAGACACAAGCAAAATCTCAAGTGAAATCGTAGCCATCCAAATTGTCCAGAACATTAGACACAAGTGAGATCTCAAGTGAAATCGTATCCATCCAAACTGTCCAGAACATTAGACACAAGCGAAATCTCAAGTGAAATCATAGCCATTCAAAGTGATGATTATTAATTTTGCTAGCAACTCAGTAGTCAGTATAATCAATATTTCATGCAGTTAGTTACCTACTAATTGTTCAACTCATGGTTAACTTTCACCCCATTTAATGAATTCTGGACTGGTGTTTTAAAGCACAGCAACAGGAGTAAGTTATTTTGTGCAAAGTTAATTGGAATAAAGTGAGGTGCCCAAGAACATACCACTGTAGCTAACTAATACTGCTAAGAAAATATTTGTTTGAAATTTCCTATCTAACATTGTTAGAACTGTACGCTAAATTACATATAAACTGCAGACTAGCAGAACTATAGAGTTAATTTTTCCTGGAAGGGGACATGGAAGAAGAGCAGGAAAAATAAATGATATTTTTTTAGATACATTGGGAAAAAACAGTACATAAATGTCGCTTAGTTTTAGCAGAATTCCTAATAAATAAATCAATACTTCAGGCAACAAATGACTGTCATGCGTTTTAAATATAAGGTTGATTAGGCTAGAACCATAAGGTTGGGAAAAGTGAACTTTTTTAATAAGCCATTACTAAAGGAATTAAAATTAACACATTGTAACTATTGTTATTATTCTAGACTTGATCAAGGTTTGCAGAACCTCTAAATATTTATTTGCCCTGTCTGGTAAGTACTAAATATTTACCTGCCCAATCTGGAAAGTACTAACTGCATCAGCTTGACAAAACAAATGGAAAGCAAACGTCAATACAGAAAAAAGTATGGACTTTCAATGAACAAAGTTGATAATATTACCAAAAGACCAGACTTTTTGTTAATGAGAAACAGTGGTCAGCCTTGAGTCAGCATTGGGCAAGTTTTGAAAATTGCTTGATTGGTGGAAAGTTCGCTATATCAAACTGGTGAGTGAATTTTCAACCCCTGTTAACAGTGAGTGTAAGAAATTCAAATTAATTCTGGGCTTTATCTGATACTGAGCAAAATGCTATTGTTCTTTTGGCCAATTTCAAGATTACTCCTGAACAAGAAACGATTCCCTTCTGCATCAGATGGAGTGTAGATTGCAAAGTGTAACCCTCACTTGAATCCGTCATGGTCCTGGGTTTGATCCAAAGCCAGCATATGCAAGATGTTTTATTTCCTCAAGGCTCTATGACTGCATTGACCAGGCACCTTCACAACAGCTAAAGAAATTATGGTACATGATGAAAGCTGTTCATTTACACTAATTAAACTTAATGTCTTTATTATATATTTCATCATGCACTTAAGATCCCCTACCTGATGGGTGAAAATCTCCTTCATACAGATTAGAATCTGCTCGGAAGCACCTGTCACCTGCAGAACCATTACTCCAATCTTTTCAAGAATATCGTGAATGACATCCACAGTAGTCATCACCACAACACGATCTAGGTCCTCTTTGATCACAGTCAGAAACTTAGGTATCACTGTCTTCAGCATGTTGATTAAGGCTAAAAAGATAAATGGATATACACACAACCTCAATGATTCGAATAAACAGTTCACGTAGTCAAAATTCAACCTCATATGAGGTATCTGAATGTATTTAAGGTTTCTGGTACGGTTGTGACTATTTCATCAGATTTCTTAAAATTTTTTATACTGTTGCTTTCACTTTTGCTAACGATATTTTGTACTATACTGAAAGTCGATTTAATAGAAAAGCTAGAGTTGAACTTAGTGACATAGGGTCTCCAGGTTTTCCTCCTGCCATCTTGAATGGTACAACAAGCTTTAGCTTGGTATAAACCACATTTAGGCAGATTTCCAGTTGTTGGACTGACATTGCTTAAGTACCTTTCTCCATTCCCTTATGGCGCCTTTGCATGCATCATCAAACCATGGTGGAATTATATTGGTTTCTCATGAAGTGAGTTGGGAATTTTATTTGGTACAGTGATGCTATGTCCAATGGGGCCAGTGGTTTGCTGATATTTCCATGGCCTAGATTTTGGTGGTTTCTCTTTTGAAGCATTTGATGTCCTAATTGCTACATTGTCACACTGATTAATCAAGATATTATTTTACTTCACTGTCAGTTCAGGTAGCTTATAATATGGGTTTTGGTAGCATTGAGACTAAATTTTGTCTGACCTAATGGCCATGTAATACCTTTCCAGGTATTGACAGCATTTGTGGAAGATGTCTTCTCCACTTTAGTTCCACTGGCAAAGGATTTGCCAGCTGTGTTAAGTGGAACTGTGGCTTCCACAAATTTCCTACCTCAGGAAAGCTGATGCCTTTCTCCCATTTCATGTGTTGGATCTCCTTCTGAAGTTTCCACTTAGGAAAGTCTCAGGAACATGATAATCAATCAAGACAATCCTGCCTTCATCTGTGGAGACTGGTTTTTCTCTTGCAACCATCTTTTTGCAGAGATGCTCCCAGGATTTTATCATAAGGGGGGATTTCCCCCTTTGTCCCAAAAATAAGGGGGGGGAGTAGAACAAAACTGAGGGGGAGGAGGAAACGGCCATACTTCATTATTTACATAACACTTCAATATCCATCTCTCTCTCTTCCTTGTCCACTCTGTAAGACCCCTATTAAAATCAGAATCTTGAAAAGAAGTTGCCTCTAGTTGTATAAGCATTAATCTGTTGTTTCTCAGCTTAATTGGTTTCACATCTGTGTATGAATACTGTTCTGTACTGTGAACACCCTTTCACAGCTCACAGGGATTTTTCACTAACATAAGCTCTGCCAAACTCTAACTTTCCTGAATTGGTACTCTACTGACTACTATGCTAGATTTACTATTCCGTAATGCTGTATTAGGATTTTAAGTCCATTAATGCCATAGTCTACTTGTTCAAACAGAGGTATTTTAATCAAATAAATATCTTTACTTTTTAATTTCATTTTTAGATTCTTATTTATTAGATTTATCGTAACCTTTATATTAGGGCTATATAGTTTTGCAGCATATATGATCCCGCTGTGCAAAATTATTACTAGAAATGAAAGGAAAAGCTCGCTCCACTTTTAAATTGTTTGGATTTTAATTTGGCTTGTTTGTCTGCCTTTTCTACATTTAATCTCGAAATACCACTGAAATGAGGGGCTGACCATCATGCCATCTGTTTTGGTCTATCCAGCATGTACAACTGATTCGATTTTAATGCCATTTTGTTTGGTTCAAAATCACTCACTGGCATCTCCTTTAATACTTTCCCAGCTCATATAATCTGATATGCTTCCTGCCTTTAAAAATAAATTGCCTCCATTACTATGATCAGCCAACATTTGCTGAACTAAATCAACATCTAAAGATGTACAACGCTGGGAAAAGGCCATTTTGGGTCTTCTTGATAGCCCATATTACAAACACGCATTTGTAAAACTTTCTTTATGCAAGGTTCAAGCGTCGACATTATGCTTGTCACAGGGCCCAATGTGCCAATCAAATTTAGATAAACAACCATTTATGCTAAGCCGAAGAAACCAGATATGTCAACAGTTACGATAAAATACATGTCGCGACAAGCAATTCAATATTTTTACTATTGCTACAAGTACTTTAAGGGTGAATAAAGTTGTCTATTGCGCAGAGTACATTTTCATATGCGCAAGTTGAAATTAATTTGCAGGAGTTCTCATGAATCACCGCTTTCCAAGTGCACGAATTCATACAAATTTTGCGTGAATCACATGATTGCACACCCTGGGAGCATCCCTGTTTTTGTGGTGGCCATATTTCCAGCAGTTAAAACACCGCAAAGACTAAGGAATGACAGGATCAACAGCTTTGATCGATGTAGTTGAAGACCAATATGCAAGTATTTGTAGAATCAACTTGTCATTATGGTGGTTGTTAATTCAATTCACTTCAGACATTTGGAGAACTTGAGATATGAAAGCATTGCAGCCATCTAAATCTCTAGACTGAACAACACATCTTGACAAGTTGAGAAATTTTTGTGGAAAAACCTTAACAGATACTTCCACAAACTGCTTTAGGCAAAGTAGAATATTAGAATGATCTTTGCAGCTATGCTCTACCACAAGTAGTTGGCCTAAGCTGTCTTTTTTTTCACACTTCTTGGCTCTCCAGGCAAACCTTTAAGTGCTTTGGCTATCACAAAACTGATAGATTGGTTAGTTTTTGGATCTCATCAATGGAGTCAATGATGACAAATCTTGGCAAATTTCCCTGACTTGGAGGAGTTTTCATATCCAAATTTCTTGCATTTCTCATGTCAGAACTACACAGGCGATATACTCAAAGTAGAAACTTTACTCAAATGACCCTTATCACTACTCTCAAATACTGCAATAACAAGGTTTTCATGATGGTCACAATAAACTGGCTAGATATAAGTTAGGACCAACTAGACATCACAAGGTGTCCTCTGGTGAAAACTTTATTGCAATATAACTTTCATTCATGACTAGTAGCAATAACAAGATTTTTCAGATAACAGCATAACTGCCAAGTGTCCTGTTTTTTCCGTATTTGTCCCGTATTTTGGACCTGAATACAGGTGTATGTTTTTTGCTGTGGCAGCCATAGATAAACACCAGTTTTATTAAGTCTAACTAGAAACTAGATTTCATAAGAAGTCCTTTTGTGAAGACCTCATGTTGATGACCCTCCATACAGGATGAGTAGCATAAAATTTTCAATTGGATATCAGATTGACACCAGTTTCATTTAGGATCAACTTGACATCTTAACAAGTCTTTCAGTAAAAACCCCATGTGGATATGGCCATCCATTCAAGAGAAGTGGTCATAAAACTTTCAAGATGGCCACTGTGACAGATATATTGGACATAAGATTGGGTGTGTGTGATTTGGATTGTTAACATAGCTTTAACAATTTTTCAGCCATATCGCTATGATGTCTGCAGCCACAGACATGTAGCAGGATGTCCTACCCAGTAACATCATCCTGACACTAGGCCAACCAGTCCTACCACTAACCTCTTAATGCTGAGCGCCTAGTGAGGCAGCTGTACCATTTTTATAAGTCTTTGTCAGGACATCAGATTGGGACCATTTTTATGAAGGACTAACTAGATATCGCAAGTCTTTAGTAAAAAAAACAATGTTGATATGATCCTCCCTTTAGGAGGAGAAGCAATAAAATTTCTGACTGCTGTGGTGCCATACTGCATGTCCAAGTGACAACATTTTCACTTAGGTATAACTAGATCAAGGGATGAATGTGTGTGTAAAGTTTCATGGCTACTCCTTATGTAGATTTGGTGGAAAATCAATAATAAACTTGTGCTAATGGACAGACATTGGACAAAAGACCATTCCAGGAGCACTCTGTTCCATGACCAGTATAGATTTAAAAAGGATGAAATCATTTTGTACCAAAATTTCAACAAGACAAAGCAACTTCACTCAAGGTTATGTGGAATAGTCGCATTATTAACCCACAAAAATCTGTTAATACCTTGGCATCAATACTGACAAATTTTAGACTGGGGAAACTACAGTGCAGGACATCATAAAAAAGTAAATTCATCCTTCAGTCTTTTCTACATAAATAGCAACTATTTTTTCATTTAATAATGAAGTATGCAACAAACACTTCTACAATGCACAGATTAAAACAGTCAACGCTTAATTAGATTCTCACAGAATTGCTCACAGACATCACACTGATGATCCACTGACACTTATCATGTTTGAATACAAGAGGGCAATATAACATTTATGGTCAAGTGACACTTGTCATGTTTGAATACAAGAGGGCATTTATAACATTTATGGTCAAGTGACACTTATCATGTTTGAATACAAGAGGGCATTTATAACATTTATGGTCAAGTGACACTTATGTTTGAATACAAGAGGGCATATAACATTTATGGTCAAGTGACACTTATCATGTTTGAATGCAAGAGGGCAATATAACATTTATGGTCAAGTGACACTTATCATGTTTGAATACAAGAGGGCATTTATAACATTTATGGTCAAGTGACACTTATCATGACTGAATACAAGAGGACATTTATAACATTTATGGTCAAGTGAGACTTATCATGTTTGAATGCAAGAGGGCATATAACATTTATGGTCTATTGACACTTATCATGATTAAATGCAGAAGGGCATATAATATTTATGGTTAAGTGACACTTACCATGTTTGAATGCAAGATGGCATATGACATTTATAATCAAGTGACACTTACCATGTTGAATGCAAGAGGGCATATAACATTTATGGTCAACTGCCACTTATCATGTCAGAATACAAGAGGGCATATAACATTTATGGTCAAGTGACACTTATCATGTTTGAATACAAGAGGGCAATATAACATTTATGGTCAAGTGACACTTATCATGTTTGAATGTGAGAGGGCATATAACATTTATGGTCAATTGACACTTATCATGTCTGAATGCAAGAGGGCATATAACATTTATGGTCAATTGACACTTATCATGTTTGAATGCAAGAGGGCAATATAACATTTATGGTCAAGAGACACTTACCATGAGTACAAGAGGGCATATAATATTAATGATAATTCTATTGAAACTAAATTAAAAGGTAAAACTGAAACACAAACCCTCACTGGAAAATTTCACTTCATTTGGTTGTTGTTGTTGTTATGGGGTTAAATGCCATTTTTCAGCACAAGACAGGCTATCCATGGCAGTCAGTATTACTAGTGGAGGAAGAACCCAGGGAAACCCACCAACCCATGGGAAGCTATTTGCAAGCTTTCTCACATATCCACACTGGCCAAGCCAAAGACTCAAACCCATGCAGACATGGTTGAGATGGCAGTGATCCTTAATGGTGGTGCTTCAGACCACTCGGCCACTCAGAGCTCCCACTAGAATTGTTATTTATCTCTTAAACTGTTACTAGCAGTACACATTACCAACATTCTCACTGATCAGTATTTCATCATATACTATTATTTTGAGCATATTGAGAATTTTTAAATAAAAAAATTTAACAAACTATGTAAGTTATTAAACTGATTCTAAATTTCTGGGCAGTAACCACCATTTTCAGTGATAAAACTAATGATCAATCAAGTTCATTTCCATTCAGGAGATAGGGGTCTATTTTGATGGGTATTTTTGATAAGAAAAAATGGAATCCACACTAGCCCCGATGTTACAAGCAGGTTCATGAGTTGTCTTGGGGCACTAAAACAAAGGACCAGTGTAACTCTGTTTAGTCATGGTTGCATTTATCTTCATAAACACCAATCACATTACAGGGATAATATCTAAATTTAGTTCACGATGGCACTCATAGAGCAATTGATTTTCAACATGAAAATGAAGAAAGAAGAAACAGAGGGGCCATTTTTGAAAATTTTCGAAAATATGAAGTCTGACCAAAAAGTTGGAAACAAATAGGAAGTCAGACAAAAAAGTTGGAAAAAGATAGGAAGCCTGAGAAAAAAAGGAGGAAAAAAGAAAGTCTGACAAAAAAGTATGAAAAACTGGAAGTCTGACAAAAAAGGCAGAAAAACAAGAGCAACTGGAAAGTCTATTTGTGGATGATTGATTCATCTTAGTTTCATGTTTCAAATTTAAGAAAAACTGAAGAACTTTAACCTGAACCTTAATACAAATTTTCTAGTACTATGATCTTGACCTCAAGCTCATAGGTGCAAGCATATATGCCAACCACCCCCAAGGTATACGCGGAATTATTGCCATTGTACATGGGGAAAAAAGCCTAACTTGGGCGTAAAAAGTGTAACCTACATATTACATGCCAGAATTACAGCACTTTTGAGAAAAGGTAAATTTTTAATACTAAACTGGCTCTGCAGCTGGACCAAGTTCTTGCCCTGAAGGGCAAAATTCATGTGGATTAGAACCAGAATACAAATACAAAATATACTAAAAAATTATTTATATTCAGTGCTCACTTCAACTAGTCTACATGTTTAACTTTTGCTGAACAACTGTGAACTGGAATTCTACAATAATCATGGTCAGGTGCTCAGAGTGCTGTATTACATTACTCTCACATTCTTCCTTTAAAGTTTATAAAGCTGCATTTATTTGTCCTTTTTTTCTTATCCAACTTCTTTTGAAGTTGAAAAGATCATCTTCTCAAACATTTTCATCATATAACATCCACAACTCACATAATGGTGTGCATGTTTGCAACTGGTGTTAAAAAAGCATCTGCCATGTCTTGCTTCCCATTAACATGGCCATGACAAAGACAGATGTAATTTTCTGGGAGACTACTTTCAAAGTTTTAACTTCTGGACTTCATTACCTAATACTAATTGTAGTCACCATTTTTCTTCGTGAAGTTTGTTCAATTCACTCTAAAGTAAACTCGTCCTATAGTTCTGATGTTTATTCAGCGCTTCAGACTTCGCAGTAGCAATATTTTTTATTCTGTTGTAAACATTACTTTCTCTGATGATGATTGGCAAAAACATACTTAACAGCCATATTAAAAAACTATAATCACTTACCACTCAACTAAAACAATTAAACATTGTAAACCTGAACTATGACCTTGCTGACCTAAAGACTGATGACAATCCTTTTCCTCCATCATGCATTTGTGGGCAAAGTTTGATGATCCACACATGAAAATCAGAGATATTGCCCTTTTAAAAGAAACAACTTTAATTTAAAAAATAATGCTTGGTAGATGGACAGATGGATATTGTGACAACTATGACTTACTTTTCACTGACCTTCTAAATAAAAGGAAACATGTAATACATGACTGGTTGAATACAGATATTTGACTGTCTTCTAAATTATATCATCACACAGACATTATCATTATATCAAGACATGACCAAAACTAAATTAATTATGGATATGTTCTACAGATTTTTTTTTTTTTTTTTTTAATCTTTGAGATTTTGGAGGACATGGTTAAAATTTATTAGATTTCCAAGCAATTCTTTCAATTCAAGAGGTCTTCAGGGCTGCAAAATTCTTCTCATCTCAGATCCATTCATTAGTGACTAACCAAACTTAAACAGAAAAATTATGCTGAATTCTGACCTGTCTGAGTCTCCTGTGACTGAGTAGACTCAAAGGTATTGTGCACACAGCAGCAGAGTTGCCCAACTGCCATTGTAGCTCCCTTCTTGACCCTGTCTGCAGGGTAATCTACCAGTTTTAGCACTTCTTTATAACTCTCCTCCAAGAATGGCATGAATGAAGCCCTAAAATTTAAAATTACAAAAAAATAAAAAATGTTTCATGGAATAAAAATCTCTCTTTGGAGTGACTTAAATACAAATATCAACCTCAAGGATTGATGGACAAGTGTAATATATGTACCCATGTGTGACAGGATAAAAAAATCCGTTATCTTATCAATGCCAAATAAAGACCTACTCATTAATTCTTGATAAGCAGCTCAATTCAGGATATTATGCAACAAATCAGTTTTTAGTCAGAATTTTCAGCGAATTGGTCCTGCCATAAGCACAGTCCAATTAGTGTCCTGCCATAAGCACAGTCCAATTAGTGTCCTGCCATAAGCACAGTCCAATTTGAGTCCTACCATATGCACAGTCCAATTAGTGTCCTGCCATAAGCACAGTCCAATTAATGTCCTGCCATAAGCAAAGTCCATTTAGTGTAAAATATGTAAACATCCTGGATGCCACTGCACGTAGGAAATTAAAGTATTTAGTGAAAAAAGTCACTCTTACAGAGTCATATAATCAAATGTACAATGAGCTAGTCATGGTCAACAAGCTGTCTAAAGTATTGTAAAGTCATAATTTGTGTCATGATCATTAAGATTTAGTCTGGTATCAAAAGTTAAGTTTTGGCAGTTTTGCACAAACTACTCATCAAATCTCAAATATCATAACTGGTTCTAAACTAGGGAAGAAAACCATCATTATTAAATTCTTATCTACAGCTCTGCTATCAAACAGCTTTATCAGAAGTTGATTGCTATCAAGGTAAGTTATATCAATAGTTGACTGCTATCAAGATTAGGTGTATCAATAGTTGACTGCAATCAAGATGTGATATATAACAGTAGTTGACTGCTATCAAGATATCAAGATGAAGTATATCAATAGCTGACTGCTATCAAGCTGAGGTATATCAATAGCTGACTGCTATCAAGGTGAGGTATATCAATAGCTGACTGCTATCAAGATGAAGTATATCAATAGCTGACTGCTATCAAGCTGAGGTATATCAATAGCTGACTGCTATCAAGGTGAGGTATATCAATAGCTGACTGCTATCAAGGTGAGGTATATCAATAGCTGACTGCTATCAAGGTGAGGTATATCAATAACTGACTGCTATCAAGGTGAGGTATATCAATAGCTGACTGCTATCAAGGTGAGGTATATCAATAGCTGACTGCTATCAAGCTGAGGTATATCAATAACTGACTGCTATCAAGGTGAGGTATATCAATAGCTGACTGCTATCAAGGTGAGGTATATCAATAGCTGACTGCTATCAAGATGAGGTATATCAATAGCTGACTGCTATCAAGGTGAGGTATATCAATAGTGGACTGCTATCAAGATGAGGTATATCAATAGTGGACTGCTATCAAGATGAGGTATATCAATAGCTGACTGCTATCAAGGTGAGGTATATCAATAGCTGACTGCTATCAAGATGAGGTATATCAATAGTGGACTGCTATCAAGATGAGATATATTGTAGTTCAATAATATTCTGTCAATATTTCTGTCACCGCTTTTAATTTATTTATTTAATGTTGATTGTACAAGTTAAATTGACTTTGTATAAAAAATACTCTTCATGGTATAATGTGGACTTCGAGATGGAGGTTAACATTCAAACTTAAAAAAAGCAATTTTTTTAGTAAATAATGTTTCTTCTATAATACCTGATCACATTCTATAAGAACAACTTTCATTGCAACCTCCAAATCCAGCCCTCTCAGAAAGACAAAAAAATGTCTTTCAGCACACACACACACACACACACACATACACATACACACACACACACACACACACAAAGTTGGCTACCATTATACCTGATTTAGATCAGTTTTATTTGAACAAAACTAAAAAGGGATGCTTGCATAGCAGAGGAAAGGCAGGAGAGATTATTTGTGATGTGATCAGATAAGCTTTTTAGGAGAAACATAATTTATTAAAAATATTGCTTTATCTGGCAAATACATTACCTGATCACATTACACCAGGAGAACAGCTAACAAAAGGAGGAAATGCTGAGCATTCAACATCTATCTGTCACCCAGGACAAGCATGACTGCTCAACTAATGGATGAAATTCTCCCAACGTTAGTTTAGCACAAGAGAAGACCCTATTTAAACACATGCTAAGAGATCCCTATGGGATTCTGAACTTGATTATTGTCTCACCTTTCAAGTTTTTCCACAAGAATCCAGTCAAAGTGGCCAATACCAATACTGCCTGATTGCGAGGTTATGATGCCATAAATGGGAGTGGGGAGACGGTGCTTTCAGTCTGCAGCTACCACTGGCCCAATGAAGTTCTGTTCTCTCCTCTGCGAAGCCAAATTATGCAAATAAACGCTGGAGAAAGTGGTCGGGGTATGCCATCAAAATGTCTCAAAGGGAGACATGTTTTATGGTCAGGCTCACGGAAATTGTATATATTTTGTGAAGAAAGATTTTCATGTGTTGTATCTGTTCCTGAGAGAGGTCAGTGTGCACTGACTTTGTATCTTCCTTTAACCATTTAGGTAGCACTTGTGGTGTTATCTTGCTTGCCAGATTAAAGAGACAGGAAAGGCATTGTCTGGCCAATGCAAGCTTTCTCTGTACACCTCAGATATATTCGAGAACATGAGCTGGATCTCAGAGTTTCAACTCTCTTATCATATGGATTGAAGAGGTGACGGCAACCTGTTCTTTTTGCAATGAAACCAGATTATGTCTTTAGGACAACTGATTGGTCTGGACAGAACTGCATGTAGTTCAAGTTCCATGGAGAGGGCATGTAGCTCACTGACTCAGTATGCTGAGGCAAGTGCTGTCAGAAAGCATGTCTTATACAACAGTTGATTGATGGATGTATATTGAAGGGGTTCAAACTTGTGCGAGTTAAGTCCTGTCAACACCCAGGGGAGATTCCATTTTGGGAATAACCTGAGTGTGGTATGAATATATCAATACTGGACAGCAGGTTGGAAAGGTCCTTGTTGTGTCCAATATTTTCTCATCTATGATCATAGACCAGTGTGACTATATAGTGATGGGGACTAATTTCTTGTCTTCAAGGAGAAAGAAGTTGGCCAGCTGAAGAAAGGAGGCAGAAAGTGGTGTGACAACACTGATGTGATACCTATTATTAAAAATCCACCACTTCCCTCTGTATGCAATTCAGAGCTGAGGGCCTTCCAGCTGTTGTGATCCTCTCCACAAGTTCCAAACTCCTTTTCGTGCAAGGCATCCATGACAACAGCCAGGCATGAAGGAGGAGTTTCTCTGGACACAGATGGAACAGTGGCCAAAATGGGCAGGTTGGTAGAGATTGCTATGATTTTCCTGGGAATGTCTGTCACTAGGGAGATCAGATCATTGATCCAGGATTTGTCCCCTTGTAATGGGGCAATCAGAACTATCTGGCAGGTCATGTCCCTCACTTTCTGAGCTATTTTTGGTATCAGGACTGATGGAGGGAGGGTGTAAGCACACATTACCTGATGACTGATAGAGCATCAATGGCCCATGGTTTTGTGTCCAGAAATGAGGAGACTAATGTAAGCAATTGGTCGATTCACCTCAGAGCAACAAGATCTATCCTTGGGTGATTCAGACATACTGCTATAACTATGGTGGTCATCCTGAAATATAAGATTACACAATCTCATGATGCTGTGAAACCCCAAGGGCTTAGATTGAGGCTGAAAGGAAATGTACAGATTTTATATACTTTGCATTCAAAGGTGAAGTGAAGATATTTGCTCGACATCTTATGGAGTGTGTGATTTAGATTTTTAACGTAGCTTTAACAATTTTTCAGTCATATTGCTACGATGTCTGCAGTGTGACAGTTTATAGTGATGTCTAGCACTGGGGCATCATGCCGCAGGCATGTGGCATGATGTCCCACCCAGGCACATTATCCTGACACCAGGCCGACAAGTCCTAACACTAACCTCTTAATGCTGAGCACCAAGCGAGGCAGCTGTTAGTACCATGTTGTAAAGTCTTTGGCATGACTTGGCCAGGGTTCAAACCCGCAACCTCCTGCATCCGAGGCGGATGCTCTAACCACTAGGCCACCGGAGCAGTTAGATGTCTTATGGAATGTGATAACACACGTTAGACAGGTCTAAGATGACTAATTAGTCATCAAGTTGCACTGAAAGACATACAGACTTTGCCATCTCCACTTTGAAATTTGGAGCCTATATGAATTGCTCAAGCCTGCTGAGGTTGATCACTGGTCTCAATTTGCCATTGGAGTTCATTACAAGAAACAGTCTGAGGTAGACGCTTTGTGTGTAGGTTTTTGTATGATCTCCATAATCTGCATCATTAGTAAAAGATTTCTCTCCTGTAGTATGTCTGCCTTCACTGGATTGCTTTAGATTTCCAACATCAAGGGAGACGCCTTTTTTTGTGACCCTTGATCTGTTTGTTTTTTTTTAAATGACTTTAAACCATGTATTCTCTGTCCACACTGGGCACACTTTACGAGTGTGATGAAGAGCAACTGGTACAGAGCAGTCATATTTCATGAATGTCGTCTACTACTTTTACGCTCTTGCATTTGTTGCACCGTGTTGTCATTTCTGTAATGATGAGAATAAACAAACAAGTAAATACAACATGCACATACATAGCTGCCAATCAGAGAGTAAAAAAATACTGATTGCTTGTGACAAAAATACTGATTTTCTGGAACAAATACTGATTTTTAAAACTTTAATGCATATGTAACTATTTAAAACATCTACAACCATCAGTAAAGTAGGACAGTACCTTACTTATTTAATGTCCAAGTTGCATCTGTTGCACTCTTGCATCAATGAATGGGGAACCCTGTTCCATTCAGGTGCCCATTTAGAAGATGCAAAAGTGCAACACACACTCAGGCACAGGCTGTTTATAGGAGCCTTTTCCACATCTTGTTTTTTTTCCCCCAGTCATTATCAATTCCAATGTACCATCTTTCAATGATGATCTGAATTTTGCGTGATTCTCTTTCTGAACCACTTTTGTTCTAGCACACAAATAATCCTTTGTGATGCTACTGTCTCGAAACATGTGCAAAATAAATCACCAGCAACACTAGTAACTGAAAGAGGAAGGTTTATTTCCAAAATAAATTTAGTAAACCAACCTTCGACTGAAAAATTACATCAAGGTTCTCTCTGTTATTTATATATGTCTAAGTTCAGGCTGAGATGTTGAGGGCTGTTCCATTAAAACATATACCCCCTGGGGGGAAGGCACTTTCAAATTCAACCAACCCACAACAAAAGCAATTTAAAAAAATTAAGATCCACCGTCAGATATGTTTTAATAAAAAAACACTGCCCCCTACAGAAGCATATTTTTTTTTAACATAATTTCTGGCGATGGGTTAGTGGGTGGTAGAAGCGATTTTAATATTGGGTTGGGGAGAGAAGCGATTTAAATGACAGATGGCTGGAGGTAAACTACTGAATTCATATAGATCATATAATCTACTGCATATTTTTATTTGTATTCATTCATTAGAATCAATCTTTTGTCCCTCTGTTTGTTGGTCTGTCAGCCATGTATGTCTCTGATACTGTGAAATCACAAATTTTCTTGGTGGCTTATTATTTGTAGATGTCATTGATCAGTCCCCTAATACCCACTAATTTAATGTCCATGAATATAGATTTTATATCAGGGATTTCTATTCTGATACAGAAATCATGAATTTGTATCCTTACTAAACTGTGTGTTTACTAAAGTGATCACTATGTTTTGCTATTTTTCTTTGTTCTCAGGCATGCTGCTTTTGATTAGATTAATAGTTAAATCTTGTATTGCTTTAAATGTGTGGTCAGATGCAATGATTCCCTTGTTATTATTTTTTTCAATAAATGTTTTGGTAAACTTATAATACATGATTTGTCAGAAAAAATCATTAATGCCTATGAAAGCGATTTCGCATTATTTCTGCCTACTTTTACACTATATCATTTCTTGTAAGAACACATATTTCAGTTGTTGTTGTTGTTGTTGTTGTAGGGCTTAACGCCATTTTTCAGCACACGATAGGCTATACATGGCGGCCAGTATTAATGGTGGAGGAAGAAACCGGGAAATCCCCGGAAAGAACCACCGACCCCCCGAGAAGCTACTGGCAAGCTTTCTCACATATCCACATTCGCCGAATCCGAGACTTGAACCCACGCAGACAGAGGTGAGATGGCAGTGATCCGTAATGGAGAGAGCTTTAGACCACTCGGCCACTCGGGGCCCCACATATTTCAGTTACCGACGTCTTATTTTTATGCCTTGTTGCAAGACTAATATAAAGTTTTAAAAAATATATAGCAAGTCAAACATTTATATATCATAAATTAGATTTTAAAAAATGGATGAAAGTCAAGGAATCATTTTTTCCCAGAGTACTCGTAAAATCAATGTCATTGCAGTTAACTGTATTGTCAACAGTATCATCATCATCACTGATGGCCTAGCAGTAACAGTCTGCACTTTTAATCCAGTTGTCACAGGTTCTATCTCCCACTTCTAGTCTTTCATACGAGACTTATACCTACGGTCTGAGGGGCTTTCATGGCAGAGTGGTACAAGATACTTGTCTTGTGATACAGATCTGAGGGGCTTCATGGCAGAGTGGTACAAGATGCTTGTCATGTGATTACTTGCCTCCAATGTGTAAATGAGAATGTTGCCAGTTATTTGTGGAAGGTCAGTGGTTCTATATAAGTGGTGTTTGGTGTCTCAAAAGTACTTGGATTTTCTTCAGCAGTAAAACTGGCTGCAATATATAGATTCTCTTCATCTGAAAATGGTGTGAAGGCCATAATGATCTACTGAAACTGGAGATCTCATATCTAAATGACTTCGACTGTTGCAGATAAACATCAAATCAACAGAGGCTCTGTGTGCCCTAGTGTACTAAGGTGCTTGCTTTTACAGATCACTTGCACATCTCACAGAGTAAGTTTTTGTCACAGATCAACCAATTTGGGTTGGTGGTCTTTCGGGGTTCTTCCTCCACCTAATATACTGTTAAACCAACCCCTTCCAAAAAACAAACCAAACCAAACTAAATCAACCAACTAATCAACTGTGGCAACAGCAGCAAAGGTACTAGTCTATCATTTTTGCCACAGCTGTATGAGTTTATAAATTTTGACTCCAGTAATTTTTTTATACCTTTGAATATTGTCAATTATGCCTTTCTGACCGTTACCTAAAAGTCACCATCAGTTGGTACAAATGGATTTTTCATGGTAAGCATATGAGATGGAGAAGTCTTGAGCAATCCTGCATCACACGCTGCCAAAGAGTTTACATTTTAGCTCACTTAAAGTTTCTCTAACAATGTCCATTGTTCCAACCAGAACTGTTATAACTTATTCAAACTATGTTCACCGATATCTGGAGATATGCATCTGTAATAAATATTTGTAACAATGTATGAGAATGCATCAGTGTTCTTCAGTGATGCATTTGAACTGAGCAACAACCAGAATCAACAAAACAAGAAATGAAATTATTCACATCTCTCAGGCAGAAGTACAGTGTATAATCATAATCTGCCAAAAGATTTTTCAATCTTTAAATCTGCCAAATTTTTTTCCAACCATACTGATTCAGTGGACATAATCACCAGAATGGACAGAAACAGACCAGAACAGATATAACCAGAAGGTTAAAATCAATTTGAGTGGCTAAATTCACGTGGTTTAGTTAACTGTACATCCTTTATTGTCTTCCCTTTGATGTAAGTTCTTACTGAAGCTGAGAAAATAATGTTGCACACATAAAAAAAGAGGCACACTTCTACTCATTATTCTTGTTATTATACTTCTCCATTCCAGACTGTTCTTATGATCTTGTTCCCCCACATACTGTTTGTCATGTTTATGATATGTATCTAAATTTGTCACTTTTCCTACTACTATACTAATTGTTTGTGAATATGTATATCAATGTGAAATGCAATGGGGAGACTAAATCCAAGATAGAAAACCTTTACATTTCTGGATGTATTCTGCTTGGATTCCATGTTTCTGCACAAAACTCAAGAGTTCAAGACTCACTGTACTAATTCAGTTCCCACTGTAAACCTGTGCAAACGCCATGATATGAAAATTCAACAACTTAAAATTTTGAGTGCTCATGGTCAAATTTGTATCAGTATAGACACATCTACGACGACAGCTTTTGTGAAAAGAAAACCGTAACAGCTGCATCATTTTTTTCTGGATTTACACAAATTTGAAATGTGTGCTTTCAATACTATACCAAAGAGTCAGGTGCTGATTTCAGTAATGAGTCTTCCAAACTCAGGTCTGTAAAGGGACCGAAATTATGTTAATAAAACAATATCCCTGACTTTTTTCAATTACAAGTAGGATAAGTTCTCAAAAGATTCTTTTTACTAAAATCTTACTTTCATTATCAACCAATCAGGGACAGTCAAACCATGTATACTCTATTTTATCTTCACTGATTTATAGTATGGTTCTCGTTCTTTCATATCTGTAGCAATGCGAGTCTTTCAACAACTCTCAATGGTTGTATGCTTTTTTCGACCATGCTGACTGGACACACTGTAAGATAATGGTTAAGTAACAGAAATAACATAAGATAACCAGATACCAATAAAATCAAATAAAATTATTAAGTTATCTCCTCTGCAGGGATGCTGCCAGGATTTCAGGATTTAATCTAAGTTTTGTGTGTGTGTGATCTCCAATGAGGATGTGGTGGCGGGAGGAATAGCCATTGTTAAATATCTCCCTAACACTTAAATATCTGTCACTCTTTCTTACTGTTCCATCTGTTAAGGCTCTACTGAAATCAAAATACTCAAAGAGATGTCATCTCTAGTTGTATAGTGATTATTACTGTGATGTCATTGGGCATGGTCACATGGTTGTGGTGGGGTCTTGGTTGGGATGGCAGAAAGACAATAGGCTTACTCCATATTTGACAGCTAATTACGATGTTGTCAAAAGAATTAAACTTTTTCTAACAATTCAGTTGGACTCGGATTATATACTTGATTCAAAGTCAATGAACAGGTTCTAAAATTGATGTGTTTATTTTGGAGCCATGTTCCTCCATCACATTCAAGATCTGAATATACCAAAGGTGAAATTAGAACAGTTGCATCCTAAATTACTATCATGGCAACTTTAAATGTTATTTAATGTGAGATTTTAATGCCAGAACTCATAGCTTCAGTGATTTTTGGGTTAAGATACTGAGAATTCTTGAGCTGTAAAATTTGCACAAGAAACGAACAACATCAAATCAGGAAATTAATACTACTTGGAAAAAACTGATAGAAATATGCAGAAATAATGATAGTATTATTTAAATGGAATATGTGGTTACAATACAAGTACTGGTTCTATAACTTTGCAAAATATATCTCGTACAACTATTCTGTTGTTTCTAACAACACTATGCAATATGGTAATAATTTTTGCAAACATGAAGTTGACCCACTATTTACTTTTGTCCCTTGCTAATTAATAGTTTTTAGATTTTACAACAAAACTAAGCACATTTTACCTTTTGACAATAATACCTGATCACAAATATTTAGATTGAAAGAAAATAGAAGTTACAATTTTATTAAAAGCATTGGTACCAGTAAAACTAAAGGAGATGGTAAAAAAGAATCAGGATGAACAGATTAGTAGTGTAGTAAAGATTCCATATATCAGAATGACATCAAGTATTTTTTCATCAATTTCATCATTAGTTAATGACACTGCTTCAAAATGTTGTGTACTAGATAATAGTAATCCAATTTGTAATACATACACCAAATGATGGCTTGGAACTAAGTGCCAAAAGGTCTGCAGAAAATATCAACATCCTCAAAATATACATAGGAATAACCAAACACAAACAGGACAAATTTTGTCCATCTTGCTTTGAGTTTACACATTTCAGTCGGTTTCTTATGTTTAACGTCATTCAATTTTTACACATAGAGAGCATGTATTTCATTTGGTAATACATCTGCATGACATAAAAGTTTGTCTCGTTATTCTTTTGTTCTTTATGGTTGTGCAATTTTCAACATCTCACAGGTATGGCCCCATGGGTATTCTCTCTTTGATATCTCTGTTCCAAAAAGAAAAGTTTTCACTAACATGAACTCTGCCAAAGATTCACTTCCTTGATTCAGTGCTTTGCTGCCTCTTATGCCACATTTTTTTCTCTTCCATAATGCTGTATTAGGGTTTCAAGTCCAACATTCCCATAGTCTGCTTGTTCAGACATGGGTATCTTGAATAAATATAACCGGCATCCTGTCCATCCAACATGTACATCGGACTCGCACTCAACATCAAATTTGGACTCAAAATCACACGCTGGTATTTCCAGTGACATTTTCCCAATGTCCAACAGACTAATATACATGAAATTCATTGTCATCATAGCTATCACCAGCTAGTATTTGCCGACTGAAAACGTCGTCTGATGACAAACCCTGTTGTGATTCAGCCATTTTAGTTTCCTGTGTGGCCCTTATTTGAAACACGCATATGTAAAACTTCCATGAAGTAAGGTTAAAACTACCATAAAATGCTTGTTCCAGGGCCCAATGAACCAATCAAATTTAGTTTAACAGCCATTCATGTCGAACCAAAATATCCAGCTATTTTAATGTTTGCCTTCTTGAATCTGGATGTCGCATCAAACACTGCAATACTGCTACTGGCAGCGTGAATTACATCACGAAATGCACTTTTAAAGTTAAAAGTGGAATAAAAATTGCATACTGCGCAAAGCACGTTTTATATCCACGACGTTGACGTAATTTGCGGAATGCGTATCACTGTTTTAAAAGTATGCGAATTCGTACAAATTAGGTGCACTCGTGTGTTTTCTGACCCAATGTTTTATTCATGTTAAACTGCTAGGAGGAGGTTAGATGCGATTTTAGATATATATGTTTTTTTTCTTACAACCCCACCAGTGATTTCTCATTTTGTTAACACAACCCACAACAGAAGTGATTTTCCTAATCAACCTTCCACTGTCAGAATCAAAATAGTTTGAAACACAACCTCCAACAGAAGTTTTTTGAAGTGCCATCCCGGGGGAGGGGGGGTATATGTTTTACTGGAACAGCCCTGAAGATAAAGCAGCAAGCTGATGTTTATTAGCTTTTCATGCTGTTTTATGTCATGGGTACCTCCATGCACAGTAGTGAAATCACATTACACAATTTTCAAAACAAAGTTTTCTCCTTTACGAGATGGTTTCACAAATCTAAACAAGATGGCACAATTGTCCTTCCAGTTCTGTTTTCTTATCTTTCCTGGAGAAAATTTTTCTGAATCTTCTGCTTTCCTTTTCGACATGATTAGAAGTTGAATAATATGAAGATGAGATACAGTGATAGCTGCAACTGTTTGCACAATCCAATATGACGGTTAAAGTCAAGCATGGTAGCCTCGATTTCGAATGAACCTATATATATGTGACACATTCCTATCAGAAAGGAACCAAGTGTCTCTCCTAAACAGAAAATTGCAAAGAAATTTTTAATTAAATTCTTTATTAAAAAACGGATTTTTAACAAGAAAAACTTGACACCCATATTCAGGTCTGAAATAAGGGGAAAAAGGACACTTGGCAGCTATGTATACGTAATGGTAGCCACCTGGCAGGTAGAAAGGTGAGTTAACCTGTTAGAGTTAAAAAGTCTGAAAGCCGTTTTTCCATCTTTCTGGGACGGTTGAATTCAGAGGTCGCAAAGCAAAATCAGCCTAATGTAATGTGTTCAGGTAATGTATTTTTTATTAAAAAAAACACCTGTGTAGCCACCTGTACAATTTGTCGTCCCAATGCTAATAGCTAGTCCATGATGAACAGCTTTAAAAATATTAAAAAATGTGGAAACTGTTGAAGGTCCTCTATTCAGCTAATAATGCACGACTGTAATTACAAACCTTTGTTAGGGTAATAACTCTAAGTCTTTATTTTTATTTTTACGAGGAAGCCATGGTAACTAAGTCTGGACTCATAATCCAAGGGTTGTACTTACCCAACATTAACAGCTATTTCACCAAGTGCCACGCTTGTATCCTCTTTCTCATCAATATAGGCATTTTCCACACTGATTCTGAAAACAAATTTGAAATGAAGAGAAAAGAACATTTGGCACTTTTCACACAAATTTGTTCAACTGCTATTGGTGATCAATTTTGTCCAACAATATTTACAAGTTAGACACCGTGAAACTGGAAATACAGATATCAAACTCCATTAATGGTCACCTTCCTTAAACAACCACCGCTCATATTGAGCCAACGTCTAATTTTACTGTCCTTTTTAAAAAATTACATTTTACCTCCCTTTGGGCCAAAGTTGTACAATCCCTGAGGTTCTGTTAAAGACAGTTTACACTGTAAATTAAACAGCCTGACTCTTGAACGTTCTCTTCAGCATGTAAAGTGCTTCAGTTAATTTGGCAAGCAGCAAAATGTTATTAAAGATGTTAATAAGTCCCATTAATTAGGCCCTCTTCAAGCCATAAATGTTAATACAGTCTCATTAATTAGGTCTCCTTAAATTAGAGATGTTAATATAGTCTCATTGATAATGCATCCTTTAACTTCAGGAGACTATTAGCATCTCTAATTTATGGAAGCCTAATTAATGAGACTATTAGCATCTAATTTTACGATGTCTCCTTAAATTAGAGATGTTAATACTGTACAATCTCATTAATCCTTATTAGTTTTATTTATATGGCCTCATTAAATTAAAGAAGTGAATGATCTAGTTAATAAGGACCAACAAAACTAACTGTATGCTTGTCTTGTATTAATACAAATTTCACACTAATCACCAAAATTATGTTACAAAGGAACAACAAAACTAACTGTACCCTTCTATCTGTTGCTCATCATCTTCATCCTCTTCTCCATCTAATTCTTCTTCATCTTCAAAGTCCTCATCATCAAATATTGTCACCTGGTCTTTATCTTCCTTCAAATGTGCCTTGAATGTTGAAAAGTTACAATCAAGGATAAAACATAAAATGGTGTAAAAATAACAAAACAACATACAAAATATATCTAACTCAACATGAGGTTGACTCGGAAAGAAATAGTTTGTCTGATACTGTAAGCATCTAACAACAGTGTTCAATGGTCTGAATTTCACCATATTATGCAAATATCCTATACACATCAGTGAACAGAAAAGAATATTAAACAGTTCTTGCATGTTTTTATCAAAAGCAAAGAGACCTTTGTAATTTACATGTGTGATATCTGCAGCCAGGATAAAAAAATTGAATGTATGCTAAATCCAGAACTCCCCTCATTTAAACATATCCGGTGTTCTCTACTGCAAAGCGAACAATGACCTACCCAAGTTTTCATGTACATGCTAGAGAATATTTTCCGAGACGTAATGTTTTTCCTCCAATTCTAGAACAACTCTTTTAAGCATTTCCTTCAGATCATATAACATGTGAACCAGAGCCGTGAATCCAGAATTCTGGATATATCACAAAGATTCTATTTATCTCTACAAGACCCATTAACAGGGCCTCCTCTTGGCTTCGCATTTGTCACCAAAGCGAAAAAAATTTGAAAGTGGTGCTATTTTTTACTGACTGCCAAAGCTGCTTGGGACAAATTTTAATATGTAAATTTTTTATTTTTATAAGCGATCGGGCCACTTAATACTTGTTTTCACCATCTGCGGCAGTCAGTGGGTCATGTCGGTAGATGATGAATAAGACATTATTCAAACATGATTGCAGCTAACTGCAAGCTTTCAGTTGGTTTTGAGAAGCTGATTAGTAGGAAATAAGGAATGGCCGAGGGATATACTCTATTGTTGAACAGGTCAGCACACAAATTAGGTGTCACTGGCATGTGTTTTTAATTTACGTTTATTGCAAACTGTGAGTGTGACATGCACTTGGGACTGCTTAGGGCTGTTCCATTAAAACATACATGGGACCCAGGAATGGCACTTTTAAAAACATCTATCCCAGGGTGGTCTTGATTCAAAATTGCTTCTGTCCCAGGTTGTTTATTCAATAAAATCGCTTCTATTGGTGGTTGGTATAACTGGTTCTGTAGGTCTTTCTAAAAGTGCGACCTAAACATAACAAAAAAACTTATACTTTAGATACCCAGTTATTAAATTCGTATTTTATGTTATGCACGCCGTATTTGTTCCCGTCAAGAAAAGGCCTATTTCCTTCGAACAGACAGCAGACTATAAAACGTTGTCATTGGTCAGCTATAAATAGGTCGGGAAAGCCTACCACGTGATCTGCATTTGTAGTTTTACTAACCACAAACAATGTGAAAATCTATGTCTTTATTTTCTCAATCATAGGAAAACTAGCAGATTTTTTAAATAAATCTCCTTATAAAATTAAAGTGTAAATTCTGCGACATTAATTTTAGTCTTGTGAGACTAGGTTTGCATCAGTCGGATCCGATGCGCGCTGCGAAAAGAACCGAATGTAGCCGTATTGTGGCAGTTATGGCGGTGAAACATGTTTTCAACAGGGGAAAAAGTTGGTATTTGGTTGAGAAAGCAAAGCCTTGAGAAATAATTGACAGCCTTAGAGTTAAGTTCTGTTATTTTTTTCAGAAAGCTAATCAAAAGTGTTAAGAGGCTAGTGAAATTCTGTTTATTCAATCATTACGAACGTTGTTGTCATAGACTCATTTCTGTCGATCAAAAGCCATTGGCATTGTAACACGTACTTATTTTCATCCAATTAACTCAAGATGACCGACACAAAGAATCGGTGTGGGGCAGATTTCGCATTAGTTAATTGACTGAAGGGGTAGAAATGAACGCTTGTGTGTAATGGAGTCTTCGTTGGATATATTAACTCCAACATGTACTCAGTCCAAGTCCAGTTCCAACAGATAATTCCGATGTTTTGGAATACAGCTTGACAAGATTTGACTATTTAACGGTTATCAGAGGAAAAATCTGATTGATGGCACTTTAAAGTTGCAATGGAAGAAGTGCAGAGGATAATACCATTGGTATTACTGTTGTTTATATGAAGTATCTTATGTGACAATTTCAATGAACTAGTTTCATGGATTCAGTTGCATTTTGTTTAATTACTGTGATAGTTTAAAAGAAATCTCGAAACTATTGTAATAAATGGCAATATATGGAGAGGAAGTTAAAGTTATAGAACAAAAATGAGAAAATTATCTTGAAACCAATGAGTTGGTTAGTAATAGATCATTATTCACCCAATCTTCCAGCTATTTCTGCATATAAATGATACTGTCCATACCTAATTAAAATGTAAATATTGGTAATCTAAGTCAAAATGTGTTAGGAGTTTTTCATTGATTTCAGATTTTTAATAGGTAACAGTTCTTATTTTCATTGGCTGTGGTCATAACCATGCAAGTATTTATTAACAATGTGGTCAGTTGTGGCTTGTATACAAGTAGATGATTATTACAACTTTCTTCTTAGTATCCAGTCATCTCATTTTCTCAAAAAAATGTAAGCACAATGATACCACAGTTGCAAGTTGAATTAAACCTTGTTGACTTTATGTTTAGATTTTGCTATGTGCATGTCAAGTTGATAAACATTTGGACAGTACACCATTTTTTGCTATGTATATCATCTCCTAAATATACATAGCACATAACATAGTTGCTGCTTTACACTCCATGCCTAATTTTTATTCACTTGAATAATTTTCATAATGAATGCACTAGTGGTAATTTTAGTTCATGTGTGTTAGTTTCAATGCGAATCTTATGTTAGCTTTGGATTAAACTTTGTTTTGTTGAGTACTGTACATTTTGTATGTACACATGGGGGGGAGGGGGGGGTTGAAGTTTGAATATGTGTGGGTGGGGATAAGACCAAGCAGTACATACACACCTAATAACAAAAACTTTATTAAAGTTACAATAAAACCTATTTGCCATAGCCAACAAGAAACAACTGACAGTATTTGCACACTTTCCAATTTGTTTGTAGCTCCTTACCAATTTTAAAAATGAAAAGCATCAAGAAGATAAGTTAGAAACAAGTGCAGTACATCATTTTCAATTGGCCAATGAGAGGGCAGTCAATCATTCCATGTACTGCAGTTGCATATTAAGAGGGTCTGATTATGGCCATACAAGTTGTGCGAAAAGGGAGAGAAGTGTCTTCACTGGTATTTTTTTTATAGTACATATATAACTGATAAGTTAATTGTAAGCAGCTTGATTAGACCATGTGCCCTATTCTGGTTTCCAGGATGGATGATGCATGGCAGCCAGAACTGTGTCATCTCCATCCAGTATTTGCAATGTACAGTTTTAATATTTTTAGAAATAATGGACAAATAAAAATGTAACTCCAAAATGTGTGGAATTACAGAGATTATCACAGTGAATGATCAAATCTGTTGCTTGAAAACAGGGACTTGATCATGCAAATATGGAGACCATGTTACTAAAGAAACTCCCTTTTATTTGAAATGCAGACAAATTGACAGTGTTTGAAGGGCGGTACTAAGCAAATGTATACATTCACACTGAGGAGGGGTTAGAAAAAAGTCCACCCTGCAACTGGGGGAGGGGGTAAAAAATGGCAGTTTTCAAATGTACTAAATGGACAGCCCCTTATCCTCACCTGGAATAACAACTCTTATTAGGCCAGCAGTGATGATGAGACAAAATAGTTTTAGTCATTTGTTTTTTTATATTAATGTTAGGAATGGAATGGCTGCGTGAAGTTTTTATTATTGTTTTTTACAAAATTATTATACAGTTTATTTTAATTTAGATAGTACAAAATGTAACTGTCAGAAACTGAATAGGAATTTTGCACCATTTTTGACCATAGAAGTTTGATAATGGGTAATCCCTTGCAGTATTTATTTAATCACTGGAGATGTCCTCGCACCAAGATGTTATATCTCTGGCTGGCTGGCACGCACGCACACACACACACACACACACACAAGTACTTTACCCCACCAATCAATCCCAACATGGGCAAGGCAATTTATTACTATGCCCTGGTGCTAAATCACTAAATAACCAAGTAGTTTCAGCACTCAACAGTGAAATAGAAGAAATGGTTTTATCATAGATTCCTAGAACTTTTTATTGATCGGTAGTGTGCTTCCCTTTGAAAAACTTTTTTTAAAGTTTCAAAATATAGCATCTGCTTCTATCATAGCCTAGATACCATTTTATTGTTTTGTTTTTTTTTTCAGACAGAAATAATAGAAAGTGTCAGTATTGTTGTATCAAGCAACATTGTGGTGGACCAGTTTGTGACTTTACTACAAACCAACTTCTATTCATGTTGATAAATACCGGTAAGATACAAAAGATGAACTTAAGGTTACCGAGGAAGAAACTGCCATCAATGATGCAAGTGCTGCCCTTAAAAAAAAAGACCACCAAAAATAGAGTTCAGTACTTGATGCAGAATGGAGTAATCCAGAAAGTAGCCAACAGGTACAAAGTCAAACAGAAGTTGTTTTATTTAGGTAACGTTACTAAATTGTACAAAATATTAAAAAATTTCTTTTTAAGGATTTCCTGTTAAAAATTTTACAAAAAAATTGGTATGTGTATGTATTTCAACAAAAGACTGTATGGTATTACTCTGATCGTACTACCAATCCAATTGGTGAGGGGGTTGATGCTTATAATACAGAGGTGTTGACAGAGTTTCCTTCAACAGCAGGTAGTTTTAAATGCCATTCAGCTTGTACATTGACATGTTATGTCACATGTAGATAAATAACAATGAAGAGTGTGTTATTTGTCATATATTTCAATATCTTGTTCACTTCTGCTGAAATGTGGGGTCACATTTTGGTATCAGAACATGAAAAATAGTTACAACACTAGTAACCAGTACAGAGCACTGACTGATTATGTTCAGGATTTAAGTATGTGTGTCATAGGGGTTCTCTCACATTGTTCAAATTTTTAATAGTGCTTATCAGTTCTCTTCTTATTATAACAGGCATCTACCGCTGTGAGCCCAAGGCAATAAGATGTATGAAGAAGATTTCCTGAAAAAGATGCCAGTTTTAAAAAGATCTTACTTTCAATTTAGAAATGATGAATCCCATAAAATTGTAAAGATAAAAAAATGTTGAAAGAGAAAAGGTTTCCTGGTTCTAATGTTATTTCTGTTATCTTTGTTTCAGTAGTTTAAATTACCCGAGTACATGTTCAGAGACGAAATTATGCCATTTATAGATGCCATTTATTGATGTTTATGAAATTTCAGATTTAGCATTTGTCATTGTTGTACATATTAATGTCAAACAGGTAACTGAAGTACCAACATGTCATTTATCCAGAACATTCAGTTTTCGAAATCACATTTGCTGCCATGAGCATGTTGCTATGATCTAGGTACATGTACTTGTATTTGTGATCTGTAAGATGGCAAATGTGGATTTAGATACAAGGGTTAGGGTCAACACTGCTTGTGTTAGCTTTTTTTCAGATGGAGTTGTCATGAACAACATCTTTTGTTCAAAGTTTGTTGGTTAACTTTACTGTGTCTCAAATTGCAAGTGGCCATTCATATTCTTGACAAACTGGAATTCCTTAAGTGAAGTTTGGACAATTTATTGTCTTTATCCTGTTAATGATTGGAACACAACATTTTAACAATGATGTAAGAAATCATTTTGGTAATATATTTTGAAATAAAGATGTTAAATTGAATGCTGTTTTGAAGTATTGTTTAGACCACTTCCCAGCTATAAATAATAAAGCATACAGAACCATACATAATTTTGTAGAATAGATCAGTATATGGTGACCTTGTCTATCACATTTTACATCTACAAACAGGAGTAGAGTAGTTTTAGAACTGCATTTAAGGCAGAGGAGTGACTGTCCATGCTAATAGCATTTCAGATGTGCTAAATGTTACAGAAAAAGACAAGAGTGAAGTAGAATGTAGACATTGTAGCAATCCTGCATTCATGTCATGGTTTTGCAATATAAACCTTGGCATGTTAACTACTCTTTACATAGCCCTAACAACTTTTATAAGCACCAGTCATCACTCAAATGTGCCAGTTTTTGACTCTCAGCCAGAAATGCACATACTTAACAAAGCCTAATGCAGGTCCGCTGCCCTGAGGCCACCTGATATTCAGAAGGACCACCACTTTCCTAAAGCTCAGTGGTCTGTGGTGCCTGCAATTTTAGACTGTGGATATTAAAAATACATCTATCCTATGTTATAGGATTGTATAAATCTTTCTTTAAATTATAAACATATCAAACATAACAAAAATTAAAAGTGAAATGAAGTTAAAACAAAGATCATGCCTACGCCATTTAATCCAAATTATCATTGACATTTGGGCGCCTGCCATAAATTGTTATTTGGACACTTACTTTGTTAATCATATAAGAGCATCTAGCATTTAGGAAACTGACTTTTTGTGGTTTCGTGTGTTTGAAAAATGTGGAGATTTTTTATTGTGTCAATTGCTGCCCCCCCCCCCCGACAAGAAATTCTAAATACGTGTGTACGATAAAACCAAAAGAGAAAGAAAATTACAAGATAAGTGGAAGCAGGAAAGTTCCGTGGCTAACCCACAGCAAGAAGAAGGATAAGATGACATTTTCAGTTTGTTTTGCGTATAATATTATCGGGAACATTTGTAGTTGGCTGCAGCAACTTTATAATTGGTACAATCAGAACCCATGAGCTGAAACGGCAACTCCTGGCTGTTCTGAAAGTGAGGAGTCTGTTATGTTGCTGAATAAAGCAGCCTTTGAAAAACTATGTTTCATTGTTAGAAATGCTCATTTTTTTGAGACACATGGACGCCCATATACTATGTGAAATTATGTGAGTTGGACAAGGTTTGGAAATAGGCAGTACCTACCTGATGGACATATATTGTCAGAAATTTATCAGGGCTACTGCCCATAATCGTACGGTCAGAACAGGACCATACCATTTCCTCCAGTCATTTTTTTTCTTAGTTATTAGTGGCTGCTCCACTGACATGTTTAACAAAGAGGCAGAAATTGTATATGTTCTTTCAAGTGAAAGGTAAATGTTATAAAGTTTCATTTTATACTTTTGAATTTAAACTATTAAACACAAGTTTAAATTAAGATCTATTCCATTTATAATAAAGTAAGCTCTTAAACCAATTTAAAATTAGACCCGTTCTAGTTTATTTAATTCTGTTAATTCAGTAATTTAGTATTTCTTCTTAGGTTCAAATTCATTTTTTTGGTATATAAAATGTACCCAAGGTAGACAGTGAAACCATCAGTCTTGTTATAATGGGCCTTATGTCATAGAGATATGGGTTGTTGTTGTTGTTGTGGGGCTTAATGCCATTTTTCATCACACGATAGGCTATACATAGCGGCCAGTATTAATGGTGGAGGAAGAAACCGGGAATTCCGCAGAAAGAACCACCGATCCACGAGAAGCTACTGGCAAGCTTTCTCACATATCCACATTCGCCGAATCTTAGGAATGAATGGATGAAAAAGAATGTTGCAATGGGAACTGATGGTGCGTCTGACAGTGATGTTGATGTTGCTTATGACAATGATGATTATGATGATGATAATAAATTCCATGCTCAAGATTTGTCAGCATTACAAAACAAAGCATATAAATTGATGAATTTAATTTAAACTGATAAAATAACAACCTTGTATGCGTGTTTTATTGTATAAATTATAAATTGTTTTTCACTAAGTAGATCCATAAACAAAAAGGTCTTATATCAGTCAGAAGGACCACCATTTTTCAAAAGCAGGAAGTCCTGCAGGTTTCCTATTTAAAAAAGTTAGTGTCAAACCCTGACATAATTGCATTTTTTACGCTATATTTTGAATAAAATAATATTTAGACTCTGCTTTCTATGAGTCAAATATTTTCCTAATATATACCGCCGCCCCAACAAAAAACTTCTATCGGTGGGTGATTTTGTTGTTAAATCGATTCTATCGGTGGGTCCTGAAAGGCGTAAATCACATCTATGGGTGGCTACCCAATTTCAAAACTGCCTTCCCCCGGTCCCATGTATGTTTTAATGGAACAGCCCTTAGTATTTTAGGGATTATTTACTTAGATAACACGTTTTTGTGGTCTGAACGTAACTGAGTAACACAGGATGCCGCTACAACAATGCCAGGTGTTGACTGTAAAGGGTCAGAGTCGCCTACATCAATCAAAAATTAAAAATTTACTTTAAAAAACAAGTCAGTATCAAGCACAAAGATTATGGCTAATCTAGCTCTGAAAAACAAAGATTTATATCCAGCTACATCTGATGCAGCTAGCAGGTTACTTGTTGCTCCTATTTCTACTGCTGAGTTTGGGGGGGGAGTGTCAGTTGCCAGAATCTCATCAAACTTAAGAAATTTTATGGGTAAACCTACTCTGAAAAATTTAATGAGAATTTTTCTATTGATGGACCCAGTGTTGAGAATTTTGATTTCAGAAAGACATTTAAGAAATGGTCTGGGAAAAAAAAATGAGGCTGATATTGATGAATTGTCAGTGACATTGTTCATAAAGACTACGCAGTATTTTGTATTATCAGTTATAAGGGAACATTCTTATTCATTCTTGCTTTTCATATGCTATACATTGATTTTCATGTGTATATAATGGTATTTTCATATTTATTAATATTCTTGTGCTTTGAAATGTAATAAAAACATGTAAAAACTGTTTTATTGTCATGTTTATATAGATTAAAAATAGGGCCAATATAATATTACATATATGTTTAAGTCCCTGCATCATGGCATAAAATGGCTCCTATGGCTGAAAAGTGGCTCCAAATTTTTAAATTTGGCAGATTTCATGGCACAAAGAAAAATATTTCCAAGGGAGGCCCTGCATTAAACCAGAAATTTGGGTATATTTGGAAGATTCTAAAAAAAAACCTGGATTAAGTAATATAACAAGTTTCAAAATCATGAGTTAACTGCACAATTTAATGTTTCTTCTAACAGTGAAAAACAGTCTTTTGACCAAATAAATGAAGAATTCTACCATATTAGTGAGGGCTGTTCCAGTAAAACACACCTAGGACCCAAGAAAGGCACTTTTGATGTGGGGTACTCACCCATAGATACAATTTAGAATTTTCTTATTGTTTTAATATGAACTTTATGAAATCAAAGTACCCCGGCATACATTTTTTAAAAACTGCCTTCCCTGGGTACCATGTATGTCTAAATGGAACAGCCCTACCAAGAAAGTGGCAATTTTCATTGGATCACATGAAATAATGTTGTGCTATCGACAGCTTTCAAGAACAATTTATACTTAAGCATCAGAGAGGGTTGGCACAATCCTACAATAGCCTACTTGTCTTGACTCTACACCCCTGCCCATTATAGCTGTGCAGAAAATAAGGATTTTACTTGCCCAGAATTTTCATGGTCAGCCAGACACGAGATTTTTCTATCCCTATGAGAGAGACAAGGGCTTTTTCTATCCCTAAGAGAGAGACACAGGATTTTTCTATCCCTAAGAGAGAGACGAGGGATTATTCTATCCCTAAGAGAGGAGAGAGAGAGAGACAAGGGATTTTTCTATCCCTGAGAGAACTTTTCTATTTGGTCTATTAATATTAAGTGATGTTTAAAAATTAGCTTATATTTGGTTAATTAATATTAAGTGATGGAATGAGAACATCTGGATGTTTAAAAATTAGCTTATGTTGCAGACAAGTGCAAGTTTCAATATCAGTCCAATTTAATGGTGGCTATAGTTTCCATTACCTTGACTCCTTCTGATGTTCTGAGAGACAGCATCATGTAATGCATTATGGTGGAGAGATATTCACTCATATCCGACTTAAGCAGACCGGAGATGGCAGCAAATAAACCATATCTGTACAAAAGAGAATATCACTTTACAGTTATAATACAAATTTATTGTATCTGCCCATATAAAATGAAGTGGAATAAAGAACTGCATTTGCTGTATATTATGTGTCATCTCCATCAACCAGGCCTCTCTCAGCTCCGTGAGATCCACACCAAATGACGGTTTGGTAAAATACAAGTTTTCCTTGTACAGTAAAATCTGTCTTGAGCGACCTCTGCTATGAGCGACCACCTGTCATGTACGACCACAATTGTAATGCACGGATCGATTTTATTATATAAATGCTCTGCTATGAGCCACCACCTGCTGAACGCGACCAGCGACTGCGATATCTTGGCAAAATGTGCATTTCGACACTGCTATGAACGACCGCATCACAAAAAAACAAGGATAAACTCCACCAACCTTTGTTTAACCCCTGTAAGAACGACAGCTCATACCATTCCAAATATAAAAAAAAAATAAAAAAAAAAAATAGGCTGGCTACCGATCTCTGATTTTTTTTGTTGTTGCTAGGCTTGAAGTGTTTTATAGTTTCTGTCGTACACCAGACTAAAGTATATGGAGATTATTTCCTAGTCTGGTTCCCTGATTCGTGTGCTCCTTGTGTTGTTCTCTGTTATTCGTATAGGGGTGAGGAAATCAGAAAGCATACAAAGCAGGGAACCAGACTAATTATTCCCGTAATTAACCTGCTTCCCGGCCTTTGAAGGACCTGGCATCCCTATGATGACTGTATCGCGAGAACTGACAGACACCAGTGACCTTTATGCAATCAGTTATTACAACGACCGCTTGATTGGTATCGATTGTTCTGATCAAAAACAAATATCAAAAGAATATTTAAAAAAGGATTGTTGCTACCGGTGATAGATGCTACAGTCCGTAAACCAAGCAAATGTACTGTCATGAAATGTCATTGAAGTGTCAAAGTTGATGTAGTGGTCGCGTATTTTGTTTGTCTCGAGTTAATCCGTATTGCCGGGGTTGAATAAGGTCATTGTCTATTAAACCAGCAAGAGAGAATCATTTGCGGGATTCGATTGATAGTGCGCAAGACTTGTGATGTTTGTTCCCCCACCCCCGATGTTAAGTGATGACATCCCAATCACAAAGCTATCGTCTATTCAAGTTGGTGCGACCGGGTTACACACTTTGCTTATAGAGTTAATCACTGTATGTTATCTTTGAATGAAGCCACTGACTTTTGTCACTGAGTAAATGGTCCTGTTTCTGGATGGGATAATTGTTTCTTTTTATTTCATTAATTGTTAGATATGCAATGCACATGTATAGATTTTTCATATTTTCCCACAGCCACCGTCTTTACGTTCAATGTTACAACTGAACACTAATAATTTTAACACCTAGAATTTTAATAACAATGGATGAACCTCCAACTAAAAAGAGACAAATTTTAATGCTGGAGAAAATAATTATTGTAACTGAAAGAAGTGAAAAAGTGCAGACCACTCGCAAAAAAGCGGTTTAAACGTTGGTAAAACAAATTTAGGTTGTTATAAAGGAAAATGAGTAATTCAGAAATGATTTCATATGCTAAAATATGTGATCTTCAAAAGTAAATGTGATTTCATGTTTAATGATAGAAGTATATCTTTATTACAATATAATTTTGTTTTTAGATGAATGCATACAATTTTTAGCAACAACTATTAATAAAGAATAGAATATATGTACAGTGATTGTGGTTATTTTTCTTGAAATTGTTCTGAAACTGGACCTTGGAAACTGGTATTTTTGTACAAACCTGCTATGAAAGACCACCTGTCTTGAGAGACCACTTTTTGTTGGCAGAAGGGGCGGTCTCTCATAACAGGTTTTACTGTAATGCCATACAGGTTATCCCAAAATTTGGAAAAGTGATTTCATTGACTGATGAGATAATATGTTATTGTGATGACAAGATGTCATGCTTTGCATAAGCATAACAATTTCTTTGACTCATTGATACACACCTTCAGCATTGATGTCAGATGAAAAAAAAAGACGTTCCATGATTTTTAAGTGTACAATAGAATCTGGCTTGAATGATCATAGAAAGTATGTCTGGATGAGCCGAGATAGCAAAAACATCTCAGTACTTTTGCTTGTACAAAATCTGACTGTAGTGCTTTTTATCGACATGGCAATCGATAAAGCAGTCTACAATACCCTTGCAAAGTGGAGGTCTCATGCAGCCATCTGAGTCTGGTTGAAGAAGAGATTAATATTTTGTGTCACATCATCAAATGCACATACTCAGTTCATCTGTCATATAATGATCTAGCAGATCAGGGCATATCTGTTACATAATGCTCTAGGATATCAGGGCACATAATCTGTCACACAATACTCAAACAGATCAAGGTGCATCATTTGTCAAATAATACTCAAGCAGTTCAGGGGACATCTGTCACATAATACTCAAGTAGATCAGGGCACATCATCTGTCACATAATGCTCAAGCAGATCATGGAACATCATCTGTCACAATGCTATAGTAGATCAGGGCACATCATCCGTCACAATGCTATAGTAGATCAGGGCACATCATCTGTCACATAATACTCCAGCAGATCAAGGTGCATCATCTGTCACACAATACTCAAGCAATTCAGGGGACATCTTCTGTCACATAATACTCAAGCAAATCAGGGGACATCTTCTGTCACACAATACTCAAGCAAATCAGGGGACATCTTCTGTCACATAATACTCAAGCAAATCAGAGCACATCATCTGTCACATAATACTCAAGCAAATCAGAGCACATCGTATATCACACATTGCTAAAGCATTTTTGGGCTTATGTTGTTGATTCTAATTACGATTTCAAGCAAACAGATAAACGTGGATATGTCAGCATTTTATTTAATGGCAGATCTGCAGCTATATGTTTTTATGATCTCAAGCAAACTGATACATTTTGCAGCTGGATGCATGTGTTACACAGACAAATGCAGCTGCCATAAAGCTGAGATATTAAACATAAGGAAACTTACCATTTTCTTCTAAATCAGCAATCACATCACAAATGCAAAAAAAAAATATGTAACAGCATTAAGGCAAAAATTAACTAGAGGTATTGGTGATGGGTGAATTGCAAAGGGTCATTCTCATTACAATTTTCTCATGTGGGGTTTAAACAAAGGAACTTGTATTGGGAAACCTGAGCTAGGAGAATGTGTATTCAGGAGCTGTAACTCCCCGACATGATGTAACAGAATGCTGGAAATTGAGCTCAATTAAGATCTTATAAATGTAAAGTCCCATACCAATTCTGAAATCCAACAAACTTTGGTAAAGTTATGCTGCAGAAAGTAAAGTGAGGAGGATGGGAAATTTAGGGGGCATAACTCCTGTAAATGATGTTGTGGGACACTAGAGTTAAACTCACCTAATGTCTCATCACTACAGAGTTCCATGATAAATTTGGTTGAAATCCAACATCACTTAGAAAAGTCAGCTGTGAAACAAACTGAAGTCTGATAACAGGTAGAAAGGTCAAGATAGATGTGAAACAAAAATCAGGGTGATATATAATCAGGGCCTACAACTCTCCTAAATTACTGAAGGCAGGAATATGTGAACTTATTTCAGGTGTCAGCAATATTAATTTTAGTTAAACAGGGGAGATTACTTGTATCAATCAGATACTGCAACTGTTACTGTGATCTAGACATACTAGTGAGCAAGATGCCATTTCCTTACATAAATCTGACCTGAAAATTGGAATCTTAGAGAATAAATTGCAACGGAGTAACCTGAAGTTTAAAAAATTGGAATGATTCCACCCCAATCAACCATCTGTGTTTAATATTGGTCTATGTTGGCACTCTTAGCCAGGGTATGTGGTCTTGAACTAAAGATGATGTGCAGAGACCATTATTTTCTTATTAGACTTACCATGACTTTTACCTATGACCTCGAGACCCTCAAATCTATAGGTTTCTGTATCTCATTTGGTGCAAGCTATCCAACAAAGTTTGGTCAAGGAACTTATTCAACAAGAAATCATTTTTCTTCTTTCAATCAGTGACTTACTTTTGAACCCCCAAATCATCCTTCCTTACCCCCAAGTGGAAAAACTTGTGTTATTGAGTAGAAACCATTTTTGTTCTTTTAATCACAGTGATTTTTACCCTTGACCCCAAAATCAATACGACACTTTCTCATCACAAGTGCAAGCCATTCAGATCTGTGATGTGTCATTAATTTTAATGTGCAGAAACAATTTTTCTTCATTCAGTTGAAGACCTTTTGACTCGGAAATCAATTTGGTTCTTGCCCACATGCAATTATCAACAAAGTTTTGGTGGCAGTAAGTGCTCTAGAGCTTGTCATTGGAATAGGAAAAGTTAAAGGACAGACAATTTCATAGCATAATATATCCTCACCAAAATGTCAGATGTGTAAAAAGATACATTATGAAAATTAAAGTAACCTACATAGCCATTAACTTCATCTTTGTGCAAGTGTTAATAATTAAACAATATTAAACGAAAACATTCATTTCTAATGCTATACCACATGCATCTTGATACTGGCAATTGTATCACCATACCAACACTGATATTCCAGATACACATCACTGTACTATTAACATACCACTGTGCTGTTAACATTATCACTGTACTGTTAACATATCACTGTACTGTTAGATCACAATCACTCACATGCATCTTCTCTGGTCTGGATCATTGGCCACATTGAGGAGATTTAGTCCAAACTGGATGCACTCTTTGGCCAGTGGCTGGAAAGTCTGGGCACCCACAGTTCTAGCCAAAACACCCAAGGTATCTAGAGTTCAAAAAAGGTAAATAAAGTTTAAGCGTACACTTTAAAACATATAAGGACATAATCTCAATTGTTTTAGAATCACGAGGTACCAGATCTTGTGGATATTTTATTATTACACTTCACCAATTTAAAACCCAAACAATGGTCTCTGTGAAGACAGTAGCACATCCCTTTATCTGTTAGAGGCATAGCCACAAAACTGATGAAGGTTTATCCTTTATTACAATCCATGTCAAATTTATAACAAGGAAAACTTGAGATGGAAACCATCACAAATATCCAACTTTTGATTTTTGCTTCTCTCCCTCCCACTTCTTGGACAGCATTCTAGATTTGAAACCTTCATTGTCATCTACTGATCCTCCTTTAATGTAATAAAATATGATCAACCTGTCTCAATGGGTATATATCAAGGAAAATTTAATATTACCTTTAAGGAAGAGTCAATATTACCTATAAGGAGAAGTCAATATTACATATAAGGAGGAGTCAATATTACATATAAGGAGGAGTCAACATTACCAATAACTAAATTTGTCTGCGTCAAACACCTATCCCCCTAAAGCAAACAATGGAGACAAAATAAGTTCAAAAACTTTGAAAGTGTAGAAAAATGTGAAATACTTTTTTAATGGCTTGAGAACCTAATCAGGTTATTATTTATGAACAAAAAAATGCATACCAAATTTCATTTCATCCATTACACATGATTTTTTTCTAAATTGTGCTTAAAGTATTTCTATCGTGGCCAATCCAAAAAGTTAAAAAATGTGTAAAAAAAAATAAATGAAAATAAACCACTGCAATGCTTCAAAATCTAAACAGGCCATGTACAACTGAAAACAAATATGCCTATCATATTTAATCTGTCTACCTCAAGTGTTCCTTTTTTAATTAAACTAACGGATTTTGTCCCACAAAAAGTTGCAAAAATTTTTACAACTACTGAAACACTGCTTAACAAAATGAAAATTGAATCAGGTAATCTGTGTTCGAGTATAAATATTCTTACATTTGTTTACCTCAAGTTGTTTTTGCTTCATTCTGCAAAAAGTTCTAGTCTAAAAGGCTTACGTCCAGAAAGTTCCAAAATGTGTGAAAAACTTGAACAAATGGTATGATGCTCTACTGACCCAAAAGAATTTCCAGGAATTCAAGACAATACAATTTATTCTTTTTAACTGCTGAGTGTTCAAACCATGTCTTATAATGTTAAGCAATAACAACATTTTCAAAATAGCTTATGTGGACATACTGGAAGTCCAATTGGCGCCATTTTCATTTAGAACCATGTAGGCAACGCAAAAAGTATTTTGGTGAAAACCCCATGTTGATATTTTTAAGATGGCCACTGTGAATTGCAAATGATGTTAGCATAATCAGTGATGGCAGAGATCACTATTTTCTGCTTCAAATATGAAGAAAAAGACTTGTTAAAAAAAAAAGAATAGAGTTTGGTAAGATTTACTAGAGCAATCTGCAAAGTGACTACACTGACAGGTTCTGGCTGAGTTAACTTACCGATAGCCTGTACCTGAAGTTTGATCATTTCCTCATTGTCCCCAGCTCCCAGGTAGACACGAAACTGCTCGATGATTTCATGGAAATATGGTTGCATGTGTTCCTCAGCAGCACTGGCTGGAAGATAATTTCGCTTTGACTTGATTTCTCTAACAATCAATTGATCAATAAATAGATTGACTGATTGTCATTTGTGGGGGGGGGGGAGGTAAAAGGTTGGTAGGTGTGCATTAAGTTGATGTTTTCTTTGCATGTATGTCTAAATATACGAATGAGTGTATGTACATATATATGTGCATGTGTGGGCATGTGTATGCATATGTCTACATATTACTTTATAAAGACAATTTTGTTCAAATTTTGGACAGAAGGATATACCGATCGCAAATCTGTCACATCAGTGGGACTTTTTAAAATTAAAATGTCTCACCATAGAAAGACATCCAGACATCATCTGGTTTGGTTTGCAGCATAGAAACACAAGCAGGTTATTTAATGCAAAGACAATTGGAGTAAAGCACATTGCCCAAAGACACACCACAGCATCTCCTGGGAACAGAGGAGGTTGTCCAATGAAGTTGAGGAAGGGAGGTCCTTCTTTCTCCACATGTGTGCTGACTTTCAGGCAAGTCCCATACCTCATCAGACCAAAGACATCAACTGGCCAAACATCCATGCATGGGCAACCTGTGTACACTAGGAAAGTGGCATACAAGTCCCAAGGGGCCTTTTGGTGCTAACATTTGCCCACACCTTGCACATATAAACTTAGAATGAAAAAAATTCAGTCAAAATAAAAATCCTGAACCAGAAAAGGGTAGACAGTACTTACCCTCTCACAGGAACAATGAAGACGGATACATTTTAATAAAGTGCCAGCTGCTAAGGAAGGCAAAAAAAAATCATGTAAAAAAAAGGAACACAGAGAACAGTTAAAACAAGGACTGGGCGACTGACAGATACAAAAATGTAGGTAAAATGCCATCAAAATTTTCAGAACCAAAAATGAAGGCACATTTCACTGAGTGATGCAATATACATGAAATATATACATTGTCCAAGGAAAAAGAGGATGATATTCCATTTCTTAGCTATAACAAAGGAGTCAGACTGGGATCATATTCTTTTCAACCAATTGGCGGTAGGAATAATTAGCTTTAACATGGGACTATAAGTCCTGGAAAAGGAAAGCAATGCAATAGTAACAGGTAATGTATTATTTCTTTTATCTTTTTTAATTAGTTCTATTTTTCAACATTTGTTTGTATTAACTTAATAGTTTTTTCTCCTGTTGAAAAATTTAATCCAAACTTGTAATATATTCATCCAGGATTACAGCAACAGAGAGTTTGACTTTATTTCAGTCTAATACTTGACACAGCCTTGGAAAAATATGAAGATATTTTCTGAGGTCTGATAAGAACACACAATATTAAATTGGCCTTATGTTATAAACAAATCCACGTACACAGAACCAAGTATAAATCAGTTTCTGGTTCTACAGCGACATTCTCTGTTACTAACCTGTGGCCCCTATGGCACTGATGACCAGTTCCTTCAAATTTAAATTGGTCGCTGTTTTCAATACAGTCATGATATGTTCCATTAAGCTCGGGAGGTAGGGGAGGATATCTTTCTCTACAAGTAAAAATACAAATAAGCAATATTTGTAGTCTTTCATGATATTAGAAATATGATTACACTGACTTTTTGCTTACTTAAAAGATTAATATTTTTTCAATTTTGACCTCCAAATATCATTGGACATATGAAAGCATACTTGCATGTCAAATCACAAGGGATCATGCCTATTTGCAATAAAGAATGTACAATACATCCAATTACCATCTCAAGGTGGCAGACAGGTCATAAGGCATTTGCCTTTACAGAAAACTTACATCTCACCTCTGTCCATGAGGGTTTGAGTCTCTGACTCGACTAATATGGATATATGTCAAAGCTTCCCTTGGGCTCTTCTTGGGTTCTTCATCCACCGAATATACTGTCCATCATGTAAAACCTATCATGTGGTCTAAAATGGTGTTACACCCATAACAAACAAGAAACCAACACACTACTAAGAACAAGGGTTCCACAGAGCAGTGTCTAACTTATGACTCATAGTACTAAGTATTCCTGCACAGTAACAGACTTGCAAAGAATTTAACATAACTTTAATATACCAGGTGTTTGCTATAAACATGAATTCTCTCACCAATTGAATCACATAAGGAATAGCTGACAACACAGACTGGTACTAAGGACTGATGTTAAGGCAATAAGACCATCCAGGCTGGTGTGGTCAGAATTGTAACACATTAGCGCCTGGATGAGAGTTGTCCATAAGCCATGATAGTCAATCCAGGCTGGTAAAGTCAGAATTGTAACACATTAGCACCTGGTTGAGAGTTGTCTATAAGCCATGGTGGTCAATCCAAGCTGATATGGTTAGAACTGGTTGAGAGTTGTCTAAGTGAATGATTAAACCACCACATGGAGGAAGCAGATATTACTAGAATAGGTTAATCATGTTGTCTCATCAGATTTGGCTCAAAAGTTTGATTAGCCTAGATGTAATACAGTTCAAAAGGTATAAGTTTAACTAAATCTGTCTGCATTTGCAGAATAACCTTTGCAAGAACATAAAGTGTATATACAATTTTTAAAAAATGGAGAGATAATTCTAAAAGCATTAAAACGACAAAGCCAAACCTTGAAAGTCATAAAGCACACCAAATTTCATGAAAATAATTCAGTTATTTCTGGGAATGCTAAGCAAACAAAAGTGTAATTGTGGGATGGACATACACAGCTTTAAATAAAAATGGGGACAACTCTTGAAGTGCTGACTACATTTATTTAAAGACAAACTGTCTAGTCAGGATGTAAGTGAACCCAAAAAGTGGGTCTGCATGTTGAGCCCACAATCAACATATTGCTGTAAAATGAGCGACACTGGCCCCGTCTAATGGCTGAAGAAGCTTGTTGCGGAATTAATTGACTTTGCATCATAATGACTCATCCCGAGTATAAAGAAAACCCATCTTGGGGTTTGGGATGCATAAGCAAACAAAAAACCTTTAAAACAAATTATGTACAACTGTGCTTTTTCCAGTCGGGAAAGTGCATGCCATGGAATGAATTGGTTTGGCTTTATAATGATTAATGATAACACTGCAAAGGAAAATGACTATGTCTCAGTTCCCACTAATGCTCACTCAAAAAAAGTATGTACAGAGAGACAAGCAAACTCCAGTATACTTGCCTGACATCATTTGCGGATCTTATTATAAACAAATGGCTGAAAATACAAATGTTCCTCAGTGTAAAATAGGTCACATTAGACTACTTTGGCATTATGAGATGTTTCCACATACCATTCTCAATGACAGCAGGTGAAATAGGGTGTAAGATACGGTTACAAACAGCAAATAATACATAAATTGTTCAAGCATGAAAATTAGATCACAGTGACCCAGATTTTGTGACACTGATTCACTCTCTTTGAGGTGCATCAACACAGCAATTGTAATGAGTGTGGGTGAAATAGGGTCTAAGATGCTGAGGGTTTAATGGATGAATAGCTGAAAAGAAGAGTACCATGAACAGCACTTCCCTTCCTCTTTTTAATAGTCCTGTCTGCAGGCACCAGTAGGGTATGGTTGAATTAGGAGATTATTGCTCAATGAGTCTCATGACCTCAACCTCTGGTCAATGTGTGTGTGTGATTTGGATTTTTAACGTAGCTTTAATAATTTTTCAGTCATATTGCTATGATGTCTACAGTGTTGCAGTTTATAGTAATGTCTAGCACTGGGACATCATGCCACAGACATGTAGTAGCATGATGTTCCACCCAGTCACATTATTCAGACACCAGGCCGACAAGTCCTAACACTAACCTCCTAATGCTGAATGCCAAGTGAGGCAGCTGTTAGTACCATTTTTATAAGTCTTTGGTATGAATCGGCCGGAGTTTGAACCCATGACCTCCTGCATCTGAGGCAGACGTTCTACCACTAGGCCACTGGAGTGGTCCCTCTGGTCATGGTATGCAGCCATTATTTTTTTTTATCAGATTTACATAGCAATCTCTTACCTTCATACCCTATGTTTCTTCTTTCTCTAAGTACAAGACATCCACAAATTTTAATCAAGGAACTTACTAAAAAAAATTACGACACAAATTCATTTTTGTTGGACCAACAATGACATAAACTTTTGACATAAAAAACAGGCCTCCACACACTTTTGTCAATGTATGTGGTTTAGAACTAACATCTTTATAAAAGCCGTTGTCTTCTTTCAGTCTGTGATCCTGCTCTTTTGACCCCAAAATCAACAGGCTTCTTATACAATGTGCAAGTCATCCTAAAACTATGGTCAAGTTAGCTGACAACAGTCATTTTTGTGTAATAATAACTTCACATTCTGACCCAAATCAACAGGCTTCTTCCTTACCCCAAGTGTAAGCCATGAATAAAGTTTGGTCTCTGACTTACAACTAATGTTATGGTTCAGAAACCATTTTTCTTCATTTAGTCAGCAACCTTGACCTTTGATCCTGTGCATCAAATTAATCGACTTCTTTCTTACCTCAAGAGCAAGGCATCCACGAAGTTTTGTTATGGTGTGAAGTAGAACTAATGTTATTGTGCTGAAAGGAAAAAATTTTCCATCACTCTTGTAACTTTGATCTTCTGACCCACAAACTGCAATGATTCTTCCAAACCTCAGGCACTAACAATCCACAATTTGGTAATTGTAAATGGCAGAAGTTGAGTTATTGTGCAGAAATGATACTGATAACTGACAATTATAATGCAAGACCATATAATAAATAAAAAGTCAAAAGTGAAAATTAGGTCAGTGTGACCTACTTTTAGTTTGGTTTGGTTACCTTGAGAAACATCAACATATAAATTTTTCCTGAGAATCTGAAATAGGGTGAAATATACTGAAGGTGTAATAATTTAACAGTTGAAAAAGTCACTAATGTTAATTTTGTGTCATGATGACCTAGTTTTCTTATTGTCAAGTATCAATGGGTTTCTTCCTTGCCCCAAACACAAGCTCCTTTACAAAGTTTGATAATTATAAATGGTGGAGAACTCAAGACAATTTGTGAAATAAAACAGGGAATGGAAGGATGTATGAACAGATACCATAACATGATATACCCCACAAAGCTACTATTAAAGGCCTTCATAGAAATGAGCAAAAAAAAAAAAGAAAATAAAATACAGTTACATAATCTGCTTTCTGTACCATCTTTTGATATCACCAATTTTGCTGACATGCTTGTCCTGTACTACATACAAGGACAACAACTTAATTATTACCTAGGTTTTGACAAAATGTCTCTAGTGCATAGTAGCTCCTGGTAAGGCCTCGTGGGTTTTTATCTGCCTCTTGATTGGCTCGGCCCAAGTATTGGAAGAGAAGAGGAAGAACTTGTGAGGCATATTTGCTGATTTTGGGCTGAAAAAAAAACAAAACAGAAATGTGTCCACAGGATATGGATACCCTGAACAAGTGCTGCAAGCAGAAATGTGTTATAATACAGGCAAAATATATGAGTTTCAAAAAAACATTCACGCTGCAAAAAAAAGAAAAAAAAAAGGGGTGAAATCAAGCAAAAATGTCATTGGAGCATGACAAGTGAATGATGCACATTTTCACCTGACACCAATAATATCAGCCAAATTTCAGGACATTTTATCAAAAGCTGCACATATAAGAATTATCACAAAAAATACCAACTACATTATAACATGAGGACAGAATGACATACTCATTTTTACTTGACATCAATAGTGTCTGTCAAGTTTCAGAGCAGTTGCTTGCACAAATTTTGGCTGCACAAACATATGGAACAGGTGGACAAGCCTAATGCTGTACCTCAAGCCATATTCATGACTGGAATACAAAAATATACATTTACAACTTTTATTCATATCAGAACAGCTGTCACGGTGCATGTTTTCCATTACTTTTCTTCTTGTTCTGCAATAACTGTTTGACTCTTACAATCTGAGACAAGATATTTCATATTTTTTCTTCAATGTGATGTAGTGAATCTAAATTTTTGTAGTTCAAATACCTCAAAATTTCAGACTAACAACAAAAAAAGATATAATTCAACAACAGTAGGTGTAGAGAAAGTGCTCGACATAATGTGCTATTAATGGATGATGGAGACAATTATGTGTTTGTGTGTTGGGCAATTGGATTAAAATTGGGATCTGACATGCAACAATTAAGGTTTTTGTTTAACCATCCCTAGCAATTCCTGGTTCATACATTTTTAGTAACCTAGCAGATAAAGCATTGCATTTCTTTGAACAGGAGAGATAAGGACTGGAACAAAATGTTCCAAATTAAGTTTTTCACCTTCATAGTTGTGAAAGGTGTATTCTGTTAAGTTGGAGATCTCGGCTTTAATCAGACTGATGGGTAGGAAGGCCCTTAAAATGATCTTCTACTAGAGTCTTTGCAGGCATTTGTAACAAAAAAAAAACAAACTAGGATACCATAGTAATTTTACCTGCAGATGCTCAGAAAACTGCCCCAGTGCAAATAATGCCCCATTTCTGACCGAGGAATCTGGATCATTCAGGCCCTTACAAACACATTCCAACATTGGCTCAAAGTACCTGGAAGATTGTGACAAGTACAGACACAAAAAGTTATTTAAAATGTCTACGTGAGTATAAAACTACTTTGCACAATTTGTCATAATCAGAATGAAACTCATCAAATAGGTAGAATATACAGCAATTAAAAACTACTTCAAATCTAACTCAGAGCAGGGTGGCACTGTTGTTAGCATGCCAAACCCGCTACTGAAAGGCTGCAGGTTCAAATCCAACCATTGGATCAACCTCGGTCAACTACTTTTGTATCTGAGCAATACTTTATACTTTACTCCAATAATTTACCTGTGTCCCTCAGCCATCAAATATGAAACCAAAACCCAACATGTAATAAATATGAGTAGATTTATCATCTTGCATGTAAAAACACTGGTGCAGCCCAAGAAATATGACTTAACACCCAAGACATTGACCACTGACCTTTCAACCACTTCATGTTTTTTCTATGTGACAAATCTGATAACAATACATGGTAGTAAAATATATGGTACTTTCATACAGTTCTTAATAAATTTCTCAAAAAAGGCATAACAATTAACTTTATGACCTTGACCTTTAGACACCTGGATCATCATCAAGGATGTGCCATCTACATTGGTCAATCTAGTTAGAAGTCTAATATCTATCTATAGATTCACTGGTTTTTTTAAAACCCTAAAGTCCAAGAAACTGACCACTAGTTTTGCTCTTTCACATTTTGACCTTTGAACCAATAGTGATATTGATATCCAACTGAAAAAATCTGTGCCTTCTCTGATCAAAGGCTTTACAGAAACATGAAATATTGCCCTTAAAAACCTCCCACCAAACCCCAAAACAAACAAAAGCAGACAACAGATGGACAGACAGATGGATGGATGGAAACTGTGGCCACTATTTCTTGCCTTATGTCATCCACAATTTGTGAGATTAACTTTTTTCCAGTGTGACAATTGTCAAGATCATGTCAGTTTCTTCCTAACTGAAAACCAGCATGGCTAATTTTACAGCCATATTTTCCTAACTGAAAGCCAGCACGGCTGATTTTACAGCCATATTTTCCTAACTGAAAGCCAGCATGGTTCATTTTACAGCAGTTTTTTCCTAGCTGAAAGCCAGCATGGTTAATTTTACAGCAGTTTTTTCCTAACTGAAAGCCAGAATAGCTGATGTTACAGCAGCTTTTTCCTAAAGCCTGCATGGCAGATTTTACAGCTCTTTTTCCCTAACTGAAAGCAGTCATGATCAATTTTATAGCAGTTTTTTCTTAGCTGAAAACCAGCATGACCAATTTTATAGCAGTTTTTTCTTAGCTGAAAACCAGCATGACCAATTTTATAGCAGTTTTTTCTTAGCTGAAAACCAGCATGGCCAATTTTACAGCTGTTTTTTCTTAGCTGAAAACCAGCAAGGCCGATTTTACAGCAGTTTTTACATAACAAAGCTACCATCGCTGATGTTACAGCAGCTTTTATGTAACAAAGCTAGCATCACTGATTCTGCAGCAGATTTTCTTCCTAACTGAAAGCAAGTACTGCCAATTTTACAGCAGTTTTTTTCCTAACTGAAAGCAAGTACTGCCAATTTTACAGCAGTTTTTTTCCCAACTGAAAGCCTGGATGGCCGATTTTACAGCAGTTCATAAATCACTAATGAATTCCCAGTCTTGCATACTTCCTGTTGCCTAACACAGAAAGGTAACTGTGAATATTAAACCTGTTATAACTATTTATTAAGATACAAACATCACAACGATGTCATTTTACATCCAGATTTCTCCCAGAATTCATGATACCATGATACATATAGGTAATAAGCGATGTAATATGATGATTCCATGGAATATTTTTGATAGGATCAGGGCAAGTATGATAGCATCCTAAAACATTTTCAAAATTGAGTGTATAATCATAAAAGTGAAAAATTAATATCAATGAAATAAAAAAGCAATACTTTTTCCATAGTATTCTTTATTTTCCAGAGACATAAAAAATAATTAATCTATCCAAATTATTTATTCCAAATGTCAAAGACAGTTTTGTGGTTTTATGTTCATCTGTGGCAATTATAAAGATTGTAGAAATAGCTGACTTACTGAGGTTTGCATGCTTTTATCTAACATTCTAATAAATAAAAAAGTCTCAGGCTTAGCTAACATGGGTACGAGAGAAAGCCTGCTAGTAGCTTCTCGTGGGTCGGTGGTTCTTCCCGGAGTTTTCCAGGGTTCTTCCTCAACCAGTTATACTGGCCGCCATGTATAGCCTATCTTGTTCTGAAAAATGGCTTTAAACCCTACAACAACAACAACAAATAAAAAGATGACACAAATTAATGCAGCTTTACAAAGGCCAAAAATATCCCCATTTAATGTGTAATGCAATACATTCCAATTCAAAATAGTGATTGATGTTGGATGTGTATTCAACTTCTCATTTATATATTTTCAGTATAAAAAAAACTGTTCTATTTCTTACTTGGATAGACAGGAAAGAAGAATGAATAGGACAACACCCACTGAAAGTTACAATCTGATCCACATATTATCGACTGATGTACATGAAATCTTCCTTCCACTGCTGAAACCTGTCTTTTGTTTCTTATGATTTCTTTGGGGGAAATCTTTTCTGAATTGGAATCGCCATGGAGCTAACCCGGTGACAGGAAATAAATTTGTGTTTCTCCAAAGGATGTGTGTCCATTTCTCAGAATCATCATCAAGAATTTGTTTAATTTAAAATATTGTGTCAGACTTAAAAGCTAGTAGTGGAAATGACTGAAGTATGTATAACACATAACACATTGTTAACATCACTGGCCAATCATGTGTCAATGTCAGTACTAAGACAAAACCAGCATGCAAGGTTGCACACCAGTAAATGGTCCAAGACAGTACAAAAAGTAACTGCCAAGACTGTCTAAATTACATACCAATACGAGGTAAGAACATGTGTCTTTTGTGTTATAGAACACCGAATTAGGTTACAGGATCTTTACTTAACAGATTAATTTTTAAAGGAAACTGAAAAATGTTAAATCACACTGGCAATGAAAATGGTTCCTTGTGCATCAGCACAATCTAAAGCATCATGGGCTGAAATGACAGCATATTGGGACTGCTGCAGTATGCATCGTGTGCTGAAATGATAGCATATTGGGACTGCTGCAGTAAGCATCATGGGCTGAAATGATGGCATATTGGGACTGCTGCAGTATGCATCGTGTGCTGAAATGATAGCATATTGGGACTGCTGCAATAAGTATCATGGGCTGAAATGATAGCATATTGGGACTGCTGCAGTAAGTATCATGGGCTGAAATGATAGCATACTGGGACTGCTGCAGTAAGCATCATGGGCTGAAATGATAGCATATAGGGACTGCTGCAGTATGCATCGTGGGCTGAAATGATAGCATATTGGGACTGCTGCAATAAGTATCATGGGCTGAAATGATAGCATATTGGGACTGCTGAAGTAAGTATCATGGGGTGAAATGATAGCATACTAGGACTGCTGCAATAAGCATCATGGGGTGAAATGATAGCATATTGGGACTGCTGCAGTAAGCGTCATGGGGTGAAATGATAGCATATTAGGGCTGCTGCAGTAAGCATCATGGGGTGAAATGATAGCATACTGGGATTGCTGCAGTAAGTATGAGCTGAAACAATAATGTATTGGGACTGCTGCAGTAAGTATCATGGGGTGAAATGATTGCATATCGGGACTACTACAGTAAAACGGAACACTGGTTAAATCAATGATGTCAACATGTAATGACCATGTCATATCAAGCTGTGCAGTAATTGTTGATTTTACAAATGTGTACATCCATAACCACTTAAAAAATAATATAGACTTACTTGGCTGTAACATAATCAGCACAGCCCTCCACAACCACTGCCATAGCTATGTGGGCTGCCCTTCTAGGTCCCGGTCTTTCACTGGTCAATGCAGGTTCCACAAGCCTCATCTGTACCACAATAATAACTGTCCTTTAATATATAATAATGCTGCCACAAAAATACTTATATTAGCAATCTTTGGTTGCACAAAATTATCTTGTTCAAACCAAAATTGATGAAATAATTTAAAATTCAATTACAAGCTTTAAAATTCACTCTTCATAAACCAAATTTTTTTAAGATCAATTTCATTATTTCTGCTCACTTTGCAAATGAAAAAAATAAAAATACTTGCCACATAATAACAAAATAAAAATATGATCGTGAACATTTTGCAAAGTTCAAAAGTCGGCCAAATAACAAAAGAGTTTGATCCAAAAGTGAGACTCAATAATTCAAGCATTTATCCAAGTGCTACAGTAATCATGAAACTTGGCAAATCCTGTATTATCTTTCTTCTTCTTATAAAACAAAATCTAGAGTAAAGTGTTTCTTTCATAATACATACCCAATTATAATGTATTATGAGAAGATCCACTACCTCCCACCCACCCCCAAACAATAACATTACTTGGCTTGTTTAGCAAATTCAGGAGTCTCCCTTCTCTTCAAGCCTGCTTTTTATTTAGCTACAAAGTAAAAAAAAATTGATTATTACCTTAACCTAGGGCGTGGACCTATATACAGATGAATATAGATGCCAAAGTGATGGCAATGTTGAGTTTCTACATAACATTTGCCCTCTATTCAAAAGCTGATTTCCAATGTAGAAGGGTTATTTTTCCCTGTTTGCAAATATTACACAATATATCTGCCATCTTGGTCCTGTGTATGGACTATTTGTAATGTATGTTGTAACAATCAAGTTTTCTAGAACTCTGCATCAAAATTTGTTTCTTTTTTTTGCGGTGGGTTCATCTAACCCACATGGTTCCCACACTTTTTTAAAGAAAAATTTCCAGGTCTTTTCCAGGGTTTTTCCCAGGATGAAATTCAGTTTCTCAAGGTTTATTTATGATCAATACTAAATGGAATTAAAGAATATTTCAGCTTAGAAAATGTGTATTATTCAAATTAAAAGCTGTTTCTATTTCAAGACTCTTCCATAATATCTAAATCAGACAAATAACCATGTACCAAACCACAAACTTTTCACAAGAAACAGGTATTACTTCTGAAAATCATAAAAATTCTAACGTTAAGTCATTTCATTGTATAGACTAAAAATGCACTGCATTATGTTGGTATGGGAAAACTAACTGAATAAATGAAACTAGTTTTGTTTTCAAGCGTTTAATTCTTAAGAAATTAGTACCACTTTAAAACTATGTGCATGATATTAAAACAAATGCAAAATTCAATATCAAGTTACACACCCATTTTGGCTCATTGTGAATCCCTGTAAAATGTTGACAGACAAGATGTTTGATAACATGCATGCATCTTTTATATGGGAAAGCAATTCCCTCAAGTTCATATTCAACTTGACCAAGCTAGAACTCTGCTGGGGATTATAACCAAACAGTCTTACATGTTATTAAGCAAATGCACTTTTTCATTTAAATCTTTACAACTTCAAGTTGCTCCTCTTTGTCTTTTGCTCTTCTACGCAGAGTATTGGCTTTTGTTATGTGAGCAAAGCTACGTAATTTTTCAGCTTCGTTTCCATCTGTCAACAACAACTTAATGTCCGATTCCAGTATTCTGATCTTTTTTCTCATTGTTCCAAATTCTTCTTCCACGAGTTTTCTCTTCATACACTTCTTTCACTGGTCTTGAAATTTACATCCAGGTATGATCTGAAAACAAATGAATTTCTTAACGTGTACCATTTGCAACAGAGATATTTACATACATTTGATTCCCCAAAATCAGAATGAAACTACCAAATTATTGATTATTTTCACATAATTTTATTTGCTTAAATCAAGTTTTAATCCTGCATTAATCTGTGCTAATAAAAAACGAAACCCAAAAACCCCCCGAAAAACAAGTATATTTTTCAAACATCCTACGCACCTTTAGTGGGTCTGGTTAAAATCCATCACTTTAAAAAGAAAAAGACTTAATAATAAAAGGGTTGATTAAAACTGACAAAAAGCCATTCAAAAGTATATACCATATCCTAAGAGACTGAATGTCTGAAAACTCCACTTGTGTCTGCTTGTAATCCGATAAAGCAGCCCCCAAACCTCTACTGATTACTCACAGGGACTGCAAACTATTTAAGAATCGATGCAGATATTTCAAGCTACACCTCTAACGGAATAACAAATTAGCGCCAATGTTTAGCTCGGACATTCAACACTGGATACCTACGTCAATTTGATGAACTACACTACCTATATATTATCCAACGTTGCTGCCCAACTAGTCTACGAATGTGTTCACTTAAAATGCAACTGAAATGCGCTTAATGGAATGCTGCCCTCTAACTGGTTCACCAAAATGAGGTTATCAGTTGATACAGTACTTAATTTTGGTCAACCAATAACTTGGCAGATTTCTACTAATTTAGCAATGTTCTGACCGGGCCAAGCAACATTCACCGCAAGGGCTAGTTGTGTCCAAGGTTACTACTGATAATAATGGTTTATGCCATATTCCCTTTGCTAAGCACCAAATTATAAGCTTTAACAAGACATTTTCAGCAATTTTATACATCAGAACGAACACTGCAGAGCTATTTATCTCATAAACTTACCAAGATCACGCATCGCAGTCATGATGCTGGCGTGTTGAGATGCTACACTTGTCTTCAGGTCTTCTACACATAAAAAGATACCGATATGGAATGGTCTGTTCAACAACCAGTCTAACAGACAAGTCTAATCGACCGAGTGCTTGGATTGACCAAACAAACATGTTTGGGCAAGCACCTAAATGATCCATACTGAAACCTTCGAAATTTCTGGTACCATAAGTACTCGAAAACTTTAACTCACGATCAGTTCAATTACAACTTAATTATCTATTATTTTTCTGTCCTCATCTGGCGACATAAAAATTCCCAGTTATTTCCCGACTTTAATCAATATTTGAAAAATTCAAGGACTTTTCCCGGTCGGGAAAATATATATATCATTTCTCCTGACTTTTTCCCCGATTTCCCGGTAGCGTGGGAACCCTGAACCCAGCTTCCAACATCATTTTAGAATTATTGTCCTCTATTTTGCAAGAAAAAAACTCCACTTCATCTTTCACTTTCTTCATTCTTTCCTTCACTTTGCACATTCATGCCAGTACCGACTTGAGGTTGAATAATTAAATTTATGCCCAGTTATGCTTGACAATAATCTCACCTTCAAGAAATGGACCAAAGTTTGCATTATGTGCAAATGTCAGGAAAGGGTGTCAGGGCTGTTTCATTAAAACATACATGGGACCCAGGGAAGGCACTCTGAAAGTGTGGTACTCACCCATAGATGTAATTCAGAATTTTCTTATCATTTTAATATGAACTCGGTAAAATCAAAGTACCCTAGTACATATTTTTTTAAAACTGCCTTCCCTGGGTACCATGTATGTTCAAATGGAACAGCCCTCAGTTGCAGAACCCTCAAGTACACGTTTTTTGTGTTATAAATAATTAGGAGGATTTCCAATTTTGTACTATTTCACATCTTAATACTTTGGAATGGAAAGAGATATTTTGATGAAATAAGTGTCCTTACTTTTAAGCATCTGTTTTAGATTTTTATTTATTCAATTTATCTCAAAAGTTGAAAACAAAGTTTATATTGCACATAGTGCATTTTTAGATGCATGACTTTGATTTAATCTGCAGAAATTCTCATGCATCACTGCTTTCCAAGTGTGCAAATTCATAAAATGTTTGCATGATTACGTACAGCAAACCCTGGCTGCATCTTGGAAAACTTCCAGAGGAACATTATTGATTGCTATGGACTTTTTCAATGGTGGCCAGGTATTAAACTGGGTCAAAGTGTAGTACTTATTTTTTAAAACATGCAGCACTTTCATTTTAAAATCACAGCACGATATTTAATCAGGATTATACAGGAACATACTTTATGGCTGACATCACCCAAAATGTCTAATTACTGCAACATTATTTTGTTGTATGTATATCTGGTCACTTTTATATTATGATCTTGCATGGACAATTTCCTGACTAGGGAAAAAACAAACTGCACAATCGCCATTGAGCAGTAAGTATACCTAAATTCTCAAAAATCAAGTCCACTGCAGAAACAATTGGTCTGAAATACCTATCTGATCTGTATGGCTTCTACTTTAAAACAAACTAATAGTGGTATATTTGCATATGATGCAAAATCAGAAATGTCGTCAAACATTTGAAGTTTTGATGGAAAACTGACATGTCTCACAAAGAAAAAGATGGAGTCTTTTAATCACTCCTGAAAACTTGATATCAGAAGGATTTATATAAACATTCAGTTATACATTCTGCAGCAGTGGGAAAATGGCATCAAGTGATAGCCACAGCTAGATATTTGTATCCTGGTATTTCTAATGGTTTGGTAATGCAACTAATGATTAGTCATATTATTTTTTGAAAAATTAATAAAAGTTTCATCATTCTGATTCCACTGTATGATGGTGTTTTATAAAGAAAATATTAAATATTTAAAATTAGTTTTAATGCCTTTTTTACTCAGTATGTTATTAATACTTTAATCAGTTTGAAACTTATCAGCAGGTGGGTAGGCAGGGGAGGACCACTATACCAAGATGAAAATTTAACACAAACTATGGCAGCTCAAAAGGACCACTGCACACAATTAAGCAACAGGGCCTTCCATTAAAGCTGGACTTGCCAAAGTAGGCAGGGGGTTTGGAGGACCTCCCCAATAGGGATGCAGGTTGTTTGTTTTTTTTTTAAAGTAGCCAGATAAATCATGGCTGATAAAGAAAACTCTGAGCAAAGGTATGGAACAGTGAACTGTAAGATTAAAAGTTTGCACATCTCACTGATAAAAAACCAAACTTGATTTTCTGTGTAAACTTTTAAGCACTAGTGCCAGACCTCCCTATCCCCCCAATTGTGATTCAGTAATCTGAATGAATGCCCCAAAAGCATGAATTTCAGTAGGGTTTGTAAAACTCTTTTTTTTCACTAGTACGATAGGCACGCAACATGTTCTGCATAGGACACAACAATTATTTATGTAATTTTTGAATGCTTTGTAGCTTTTTGGGAGCAGATTTTATTGAAGGATGGCCCGTCATCTGTTTCATGGAGCCGTGGTCTTTTTCCCCCAGTCACCATTACTGAATGAATTTGCTACAGACTGTGCATCATACTAAATATGACTCTTGTAGCTTATGTGGCACGCTAAACAAACCAAAGATTAAGCTCATGATACAGAAGCTACAAAACGCATTTCAAACCTCGCAGATTCCACATTAGTTGTTCATGCCTAAAGTTAACGTAATTTGTAAGTGATTTCTCCAAGAATTATGAGCAAATTTTAGTGGTAGGCAGATCTGTAGTGCCCCAAATTTCACATATATTCATGGACAGATATATTCTAAGTATCATGTCAATCTGATTTAAAATTTTTGAACTGGAATGGAGTTAATTTTTGTGCTCAAAATGTTTTGAGACTATAGGGGCAAGTGTAAGATGTAAAAAAATCTCTACAAGTTCACCAAAATCAAATACAAAAGATCACTTACCAGGTTGGGTATAATTTTCTCTGGAGGCAAATACATGGCCATCGTATCAATAACCTGAAAATTGGGAAACAGGTACTTGCTTGAGAAACAGATGCAGGCTAGGCTTAAGTCAATCAAAATAAAAACCAGAGCAAATTACATGGCTCAGCACAGCAAATTCCCCATTTATATTTTATTTCACCCCCTTTCCAAGGCCTGTAGCACAGAATCAAAACTCGAGATCTGTCTATAAACATATGTCCTCTTGCTTTAAATGCAGGTATAAAACGTTTGGTGAAAACAAAATTTAAATCCTTTCCAAAAGCCTCAAGGAAAAGATCCATAAATTGAAATCCTTTTCAAGGGGCCCAAGGAAAAGGCCCATAAATTTATACCCTTCTGAAGGGCCCCAAGGAAGAGGCTCATAAATTAAAACCCTCTTGCAGATGCTTACCATAATGGAAACCTTTGCACTAAGTTGGGTAAATTTCCACCCAGTGGTTTAGTTGGAGATAACAGTTACAGACAAATTAACAAATGGAAGCTATCTCAATAACAGCTCCCATAAACTTGGAGGAAAGAATATCTTTGAATTTAAAACTCGAGTATACATGAATTTGCAGAAGCAAAATAATCCTAAGAACCTGGCATTAAATTATCTACAGGGTCTGCCTTCCTGCAGATTGCAGATTGTTTTCTCCAGTTACTCTGGTTTCCTCCACCTGACAAAGGCAGCCTCCCATCAATCTCCTACTTAGTGCAGGGATAGGTGGTGGATCATAAATATAAATATTTCTACAAACCTTGAGTGCTTGACCAAGGTCGGGGAGTGTTGCTTGATCACTCCAACCACCAACTGAGCATGCTCTAACACAGCAATCCAAAACTATCACTGTAAATACCACAATTTTTGTCAGCATAAACTGGGATTTACAAATCCACTTCCTGACTCATGGGACAACCTGAAAATCGCTTGGGCAAGCCCAAGATTTTATGGTGCATGAAAGTCCAAAACAAGGAGAGGGAAAAAATGGTCATATTTTGTTTGTAATGCTTTATATTCTGCAAATTTATACCCTGCACAGTACATAAAGCTGCACCTTTATTTAGTATTTATAAGTACCATGTTCTTCTATTACATAACTGGCCAGTTTCTTTCATCTGTCCTATTTCATTTTCATCTTTTTTTTTGTCAATGTCTAGCTTGAAACGTTATCAATTTTGCATCACATCACCAATATTAAAAACTAGACTGTTTGTAAATGATTTATTTCTACCCACAACTGAAGGGTTCGTGAACTTTATCCATAAACTTAACAATTATCATGATAGCCACCAAGAGAGTCCAATTTTTCCACCATTAATTGTAAATACAAGCATCAGTGTTTTTGTAAAGGATTTATCAATTCTTCCTTACAGTTTCTTTCCTTAATCAGGGATCAATTTTGTGGGGCTAGTCAAAATCAGCAAAACATTTGACAGTCACATCTGACAATAAGTACACTCTATTCAGCAAGACAACTTGAGGTGTGCAAGATTCAGTCTTTAATCACCCATAACCATGTTTTATGAGCCTTAAAAGTTCCACAAAAGCAACTTTCAAGCACCAATGAAGAAAATTAATGGTGAGAACAATACTAAACAATCATCTACACTTAAATACAAATATGCCAAGAAATTTTTATTTGCCCACCTCAAGTATGTAAACAAAGTTTCTGTCAAAATGTCCAAAAATGTGAAGAAAAAAAAGAAGTGAATAGAAATTTATTCAGATTATCTATGAACACAAATACTCCAACCTAATTTTATTTTTATACCTCAAGTGGCTTTTGCTTAATAGTGTTAACAGAATTCTATCAAAAATTCAAACAGTCAACAACTGTGTACAAAACTAAAAATTGCTGTAATCACCCCTTTCATTTCCAGTGGCAGAAATTTAATAAACATAAGGCTTGAATGGATCACACTGGCCTGATAAATGCAATTGCACCTAGCAGGGTAATGCTAAAGTTAGTTTGGTAGCAAATGCAGCCAATTTGGCAATGCAAAGCTAGTTTGTCTGGTAATGCAAATTAGTTTGGTAATACAAATGCAACTGGCCTGGTAATTTAAATACAGCTGGACTTGTAATACAAAGGAAGTTTGTCTGGTAATACAAATGCAGCTGGCCTTGTAATGCAAAGGTGGCTTGTCTGGTAATACAAGTGCAGCTGACTTAGTAATGCAAAGGTAGTTTGTCTGATAATGGTAGAGCACCCAGTCTGGTAATACCAAGGTAGCAAGCCTGGTAACATCCCATTGATGCTTTCTGCCCAATTCTGTTCAGAGGTCTTTGAGAAAAAGTCACAGAAAGGTTTCCCATTGTTAGTAACAACAACATTTGACAACAGTTTAAGACCTCAATGCACGACTGCTCTTTGTAAATTTTTTTATGACATTCTGTTTTGCAGTTTTAAAGAGGCTGTTTAAAGGCCTTTCTATCTTTAGTAAGTTAATAGCAGTATTTGATTGCAGATCATAAACATATGTACAAAGGTGAAAGAACTTGATGCCAGGGTGCTCTTTGACAAAGTTTATCTAAAATAGTTCAAGCAGGTTTGTCATAAAAAAAAATGAAAGATAAATGTAACACGAGCCAAATTGGCCTTATGGCCAGTTGATCTAAATAACCTGCCTGCCCATTTCTTACTAACCTGGGCCACATCTTACTAACCTGGGCCGCATACTGTCCTGGTTTCTGACTCTCTATCTCTTCTACTTCCTCATCCTCCTCTTCTTCATCTGACCCTGAACACATCACTGGGAACAGCACACTCAATAAGCGATCTACCAGCTTGTGCTTTAGTATTTGCTAAAAATGCAAAAACATGTTATGACCTTTATGACAAAAGACCTGCATTAGCATACATATCATATTGCCTTACAAATGTTGTTTGCATTTGAATTGGGCACAAATTACTATTACAGAATTCACTTGTGACTACAATTTATTATAAAGCAAACCTTTTAATGTAGTTAGGATGCAAGTTAAAAGTATAATTAACTGGTAAATAAACTTACACAAACCTCAAAATAGATAATTTGACCTAATCTGCATTTCATTCATATCTGCATTAACAGCTATCAACTTGTCATTTTATTGTTGACAACCTTAGAAATGCCTTTGATTTTGCATTTCCATTCATCATTTCATTTTCATTCATTGCAATGCATTTAACATAAGCTGGGATTTCGCTTTTTGATGGTAGTAATAAGAAAGAACTATTTACTAGTGTATCTTGTCTTATTAAAAGTGCACTTTAATACAATACAAAAAGCATAAAATTAAAATGACAACATTTAATCAATGACAAATAAAAACATTACCACAACTGCAATAAATGTAATAATCTATATGTCAAATATTTCTCAGCAAATTTTATTTCTTTTTCTTTCCCCTCAAAAATGTATGATACAACTACTGGTCAAGATGTCATCAAATCAGTGGCCATTGTTGGGCCAATTATGTGGCTTGTAAGTAGCGGAAAAATGGACTCATTGTAAAGAATGAAAAATCTGATTCTGGATATCAGGCAACTGTGGAAATTCAGCAGCAATCTGACATATGGGTAAACAGATTTTGAAATTCATTCATGGAATGGATTTGCTTCACTTTATTTTTATTTATCATTCATCATAATGTGTTTTGCATTTCCTTAATACTGCATTCAACATTTCATTTACATGCATTCTACATTTCATTTACATACATTCAACATTTCATTTACATGCATTCAACATTTCATTTACATGCATTCTACATTACATTTACATGCATTCAACATTTCATTTAAATGCATTCAACATTTCATTTACAAGTTTTCTACATTCCCCTTTTATTTCACTGGCAAAATCACTCACTTCAGGGTCTGCACGATGGTTGAACTTTGCCAAGTTTTTAGTACTGTGTATTTATGCTACTTTCTTGAAGTTCTTTTTCTGGTATTTTATCACATAAACTTGCTTCAAGTTGATGTGCATAGGCACTGGTGTCAAGCTGACTTGCATAGTCTCTGGTGGCCAGCTGATTTGCATGGGCACTGGTGTTAACTTGATTTGCATGGGCATTGATGGCCAGTAAAGGCAACAGCCATATGACCTAAAGCTGTAACTGATGAATTAAGGGCTGGCAATTTTCTCATGAAATTAAGCTTCCAAGTCTGAATATTCTCTCCTTTTTTTGTCCTTTACTGAGACCATGATCGTGCTTGAAAACGACCAAATCTATTAAAAGATCAGGTGGTGGGGTGGGCGTGGAGATAAAATTAACTGAATACAGAGGTTCACTGAAAACAGATGCATTTTATTAAAGCAAGCTTTGAATGATCCTAAATTTACTTTCATACACAATAAACTTTTAAAAAATGACAACTCATACAGAAATTTGGTTATTATATACCTTTTTCTTCAGTTTAGTCAAGGAACTGATAAAAGACATAGTTTTAATTCTAATACCATCATCTAGGTCATTGTTAGCAGCCACCTGGAAGAAAAACAAAATAAGACTATTGGTCAGACTACTTGGATTAACCACATGGAGATTCAAACAACTATTACAACAAGACAAATGACCTATAAAGTTTATCATTAAATTCAGGTGTTAAACTTCAAAATAAGTTTTGATGGGTACAGGCACACATATTTTAATGCCTATAAACCAACAGTGATCAAATCTGCTCTTACAACAGAAAACCACTTCCTAATCAAGAGGCCCAAGTGGATTTTCAATCTTAATGAAGTCTGCCTTGCATCTACATAAAGGCCAAAGCAAGAGCATTAACTGAAGTGATCAGAAATGCAGTTTCATGGCTTTAGAGAGAAATTTATTTAAAAGGTTTTCTATTTTTTGTAATAGTGGCAATATTTGTTGGTGGTTCAGCATTGTTTGCACAAAAAAGCCTAAATTCCTTCTGAACACTTTTTAAGTTGTATTTCAATATTTAGCAAACCATGGCTATATCTGGCGACATAGCAGCATTATTTTAACAAATCTTAAAGGCCTCAATTTCAGGATGTTTTCAATCAAATTTAGTTTGGCCAATTGATTGTTTTTACAACACAGCTTCGGATTCAGCTAATGTTATGTGAGAAAGCTTGCTCTTTGTGGGTCGGTGGTTCTTTCTGGGGTTTTCCCGGGTCCTTCCTCCACCATTTATACTGGCCACCATGTATAGCCTATCTTGTGCTGAAAAACGGCATTAAACCCTATAACAACAACAACAACAACACAGTTACACAAGTGGGTTATATAGTGTCATGGCAACTGGAGTAAAATGCCTTGCCCAAGGACACTACAGTAGCTGCCTGGATGACTGAATGGCAAGATTTAAACCTGCACCATTTCAGTTGTGAGTCAATCAAATTTAGTAAAATTTCTTGAGCTTTTTCGAAAGATCTATCTTTAAAGGGTTCCCTTTTATTGCTATGTTGGCCATATTTGAAGGCAGACTAGCATCATCTGAAAGAACTTAACCCTTTACCTTGCGTAATTGTTTTTGGTTGCTGCTACTCCATTTCAATGGAAGCACACATCCATGCCTCTATTGGATTCGCATGAGACAATTTGGATGTCTGTGTACCATCTGTAAGGAAGTGCATTATGATGCCTACAGTACCTACTGGTCATTTTTAGTTGGCTTTCATTATAGCACTACCTTTCAGGGAATATTACCTATTAGAACCTATAGACATTGAGGAGAATGACAATAACATCACATTACGTGGTTAGTATTTAAGCTAAAGTCACAATTTAGTTAAAAATAGTAACAGGGTTGGAGTCTCCCGCATCAAAACTGAAGTCGCAGATTTCGCTCAGTACTTAGAATCAGGACTATGAAGGCTTCAGCATGTCAGATATAGGCTCCAGTGTTGATGCAGGTAACACAGACTTTAATAATTTATCAGATTGGATGATTCAGTGATACCGATAGAGACAATGAACTAGTTGACTTCGAGGTTGATAAAGCTCAGTTATGTTTGGTCACACAACTGTAATGATGTGATGGTGAATGAATTCTCCCAGGATATTAAAGAATGTAAAAAATTCTTTGGCGAAAAATAATTATACAGCTATAACGATTAAATTTTACCATTAAACCTATCAACAGATATAAAATATGTACAAAAAGGTAACATTTATGTTGAACAGAATATATGCTACACTGCTCTAAATTTTATAGGCAGACCTATTCATAACGAATCATTTAGGTAAGATGTGTTCTATTTATAGTACACTGCACACAGCGGTCTTGGCATAGTGACAAGTACCAAGAGGTTAAGGGCTAAAAGGTCTTGATGCTCTTTTAAGGCATGTTATTTTTGGAGGAAACAACTGATAAACCAACTGCGGATGGAAGGACAAGGGACTTTACTATAAACACACTAAGTCTAGAAGCCAGGTAGGCTAAAAACCCATTATTACATCTGGTGGCCAAAATGACACTGTAAAACAGCTTGGGACAAGTCAAAATTTGCTGGGCAAGTTATAAGCTACAATGGAAAATCTTGATTTCTATGCAGATGTTAAGAAGACGTCAATTTGGAAAACCACAAGTTTTTGGATATTTCCACATTAAAATCTTGATTCCACTGTATATTGTTCTGTGCAATAGGGCGACATGTTCTTTTATTCAATAGCTGCACACTAATTCCTGATGTGTAATGATAACTACGTTGTTAGATAATATGAGGACATTAATAGCATTTTTACTATCAAATTGCCACTATTACTGCTGTCACATCCTGATATCACCTAATATTTCTCATTTAAAAATGAGGGCTCAACTAAAAAAAATTTTTTTACCTCCAAACAGAACTCTACAGTAGACTTGACATGGGGGATCATTATTCCAACTTCACATTCTAGCATCTCATGAAACAACTCAAAAGCCTCACAGGCTTTTTCCTGTAAATAAAAACGATCAGTGTCAAATGCAGTTAAATATGTTCAATCATATGTATGCAAACAGGTTAGCTGCCAAACAAAAAGTGAACCATAAAAGATATATTGTATGTCCAGCATGTGGTAAATAGTAGTCACACCCATCTTAGGCTGCCACCTATGGGAAAAGGTCAAGCTGGTCTCTTAACACAGGTGACTTCTGCCTCGAGGTTCCACTATCAAACCTGGATGAACATTGAGCATGTCATTCTTGACAAAGTTTTTACTATGACATTAATTAATTTTATTGTAAAATCAATCTTTAGTATATATTCTAACATTTCTGAGCTTTCTAACCTTTTAGGATAGAATTTTTAAGGCAATCGTTATAATGTCCTCTTAGATGAATTAGACATAAACATTTATCATGCATAAATTATGCTGGAAAAGGTTTTAGCCATTGACTTCCTCAAGTTTTCCCATGGTTTATATTTTATCTGGTACATTTACCTTTGCTTGATTATATAAAATAAGGAGACAGCAAGCTCAACTGCTGTATACTGCAGCTAAAGCTATTTCGGAAGGAAAACATTCTTGCCAAATAGTCAACCCAATGCCCAACAGGTCACCTTTGTTCAAAGCTTTGTGATGCCTTAAAATTTGAAACACTGTCCCTTCGTGTATTTAGTATCAAATGTGCATTAGTTTTTGTCCTCGGCTCTTGTGTTCTTCAGAATTTAGCATTTCTTGAAACGTTTGAAACAAATGAATATCTTAGATGAAATACTAACTGAAGTGTGGGTCTATTTTCATTTCTGGAATTTAAAGCTGCTGATTAAATGCCTGATAGCATTTTCATCTCAATGTGTGTATGTGTGTGCATGTCTCATCCATCTATCACTCCATCTATCCTAATTCTAATTTGTTCTCACGTGTTTATCAATATTTATCCATCTATCTTACTCTGTCGAGCGATGTATGTGTGTGTGTGTGTGTGTGTGTGTGTGCGTGTGTGTGTGTGACTATGTGTGTGTGTGTACAGCCTCCTTCCCCAAGATTTGTGTCCAAATCCCTCGGAATCTTCTGACATGACTGGCTGGTACCTTGCTTTCTGCAATTTTCTCACATGTAAATGTTTGGGGATTGTAAGGGTTTGAAAAATTGATAGAAATTTGTATTCGTCTTTGATTTTATAGTGATTAGTGTACTCAAAAGCATAATCCATACATTGGCCAGTATTTGATGTAGTTCAATGTATGTAATTTTAATGATTATACCAAATGTATAATGGTTGTTATGTATGCCTTCACCTATAATGAATTGACCTGATAGATCAAGTCCAAATCTGAACTCCAGTCACCTTGAAGTTTTTAATTGTTGAATTTTCATCAAATAGAAAGCTGCTATATAGCTGGAGGGAGAGGAAGAAGAAAAAAATTACAGTATCAGTGCCAGCAACCTTGACCTTAAACTTATCGAAGAAGGTGCAGCTATTTTCCAAGTGTAGGACACCCATATGGGTGATGAAAATTAGGTCAATGTATGTCGAGTAATTAAGCACAAATTGGGTCAATGTAGAGCAATTAAGCACAAACTGGGTCAATGTATGTCGAGTCATTAAGCATAAACTGGGTCAATGTACCTCGAGTCATTAAGCACAAACTGGGTCAATGCACCTCGAGTCATTAAGCACAAACTGGGTCAATGCAACTCGAGTCATTAAGCACAAACTAGGACAATGTACCTCAAGTCATTAAGCACAAACTGGGTCAATGTACCTCGAGTCATTAAGCACAAACTGGGTCAATGTACCTCAAGTCATTAAGCACAAACTGGGTCAATGTACGTCGTGTAATTAAGCACAAACTGGGTCAATGTACGTCAAGTAATTAAGCACAAACTGGGTCAATGTATGTCAAATAATTAAGCACAAATTGGGTCAATGTACATCGAGTTAATTAAGCAGAAAGCAAGAATGTAATTTTATGTCAAGTGAGCTTGACTTGAGATTTATATATCACAATCCCAACAGGGTGACGAGTCAAGTTTCCTATTATGCATATCTTTGCCATAAATAACAGGATACAAAGTCGAAGGGAAAATCAAGTTTTTCTTTACAAGAGACATCAAATACACATATGATATAGGAAAAAAAAATTTAAGTTTTATTTTGAGAAACTTTCTTTAAATGGCTAAGTAAAGGAAAATATATAAAAGTCGGTAATATAATGGTTAGTTAAACTAATTCCTGAAAGGTTGCAAGCGAGAATTTCAACATGTACATGAAATGCGGAACTAAAGCACTTCCTAGCAAAAATTTAGGTAATGTAAAAGTCACCAACCTCATCCTGAGTGATAAGCTGCTTCACAACCTGCAGAACTTGTGGCACAAGCTGCTGTACAGAACTCTGTAATTACATAAAGATGCAGTATAAGACACCACATGATAGCAGTAAAACCTGCTCTAACAGGACATCAAAATAGGCATGGTAAACAGGATTCCTAAATATACAAGAAACCACTGCGAAACCTCTAAAAGTACACCCCCAATATACTAGACAGTGCAGTGAAAACAATTTCCAGGAATTAAAGATAAGACAATTTCTTCACTTTAACTGCCAAGTGAAGCCACCTCTGGTATTCTTCAGTGATAAGAAAATTTTCAAATTAGCTTCAGTAATGGGCATACTCAATGTCAGATTGGCCCATTTTCATTTTGGAAAAAGTAGGCATCTTAAGCCTTTTGGTGAAAAACCCAAGTCATAACTTTTACAATGGCTATGTACCATTTCAAGTAAGAATAAACAAAACATTATACAAAGTCTTTTAGTGAAACACCGCTCTGGTGGCCTAGTGGTTAGAGCGTCCAACTTTGATGTGGGAGGTTGTGGGTTTGAACCCCCGGCAGAGTCATACCAAAGACTTATAAAAATGTTACTAACAGCTGCCTTGCTAGGTGCTCAGCATTAAGAGGTTAGTGTTAGGATTAGTCGGCCTGGTGTCAGGATAATGTGACTGGGTGGGACATCGTGCTACATGTCTACAACATGATGCCCCAGTGCTAGACATCACTATAAACTGCCACACTGCAGACATCGTAGCAATATGACTGAAAGTTTTTTGAAGCTACATTAAAAATCCAAATCACACACACACACACACTCTGAACAACCAATCAGCAAAGCTTGAATAAGTGCTGTTTGCTTGATTGGTTTTTACTTTCCAGTTGCTCTTAGTTTTATTTGAAACAAAGTCACAGCAGTATTTATCCAAAATAATTTTAGACATAGAAAATGAACTTCAAAAACCTTACAACATTTTAATTGTCAAGGATTTCAGGTTCTTGAATTTAAGACGCTAAAATCCCCCACTTCAAAGGGTTTCAGGGCAGGGTATGAAACCTGATGCTATTTAATAAAATATTCTTTCACACTGCACAGCAACTGTTAAGTGGACAACCTTATAAGTAACTTTTGCTGAATACATGTAAGAATAAAGAAACTTTATATTGTATGATATATGGTTAACCCAGTCTTAAACAGCTTTTTCTTTTTTATGAATGCAATATTATTCATTCTACTTACTAATTCCTCATCACCAACAAAGAAAATCATCTCAGTCAAGGTTCTGAAAAAAAGGTGACAATGAAAAATTCATTCTGATGTAAGATTATATATAAATCGTGTTTCTTACAAATATCCATGTGACAATTGTTCCACTGAGCCTGGTGTCTGACCTATGTCTGTGCACTGATGTTAGCTCAAGCTCCCATCACATAGCTGACTTGTAACATTGCTGATGTATCTCAATCACCTATCATGCATGACCTGTAACAATGTTGTTACCTCAATCACCTACAGCTGACTTGCATAGTCTCTGGCAGCCTCAGCAAGGCGATGATTTTCTCACGCTATCCAAAATCTAGGCCAACTGAAGTACATGTACATGTAGGACTATACTTATTTTTTTTGGTAAAGTGTTTTCTTTTGTTAGAGTTGCCTTGTGACTAGCAGCAAAATGTAACTGACCAATATTGTGCGTGAAATTCAATCTTTTTGTTTTTTTGATCGTCAGAGGTTCCTTTACACCAGTATATGCCGGTTTTTACTGATAAATTTTGCTTCTGTACCGGAAAAAGACGGGGCTGTCGGTATTCATGTACCAACAAACTGTAAAATGTGTTTCAAGTCTTTAGAGTTAACTGTCTCAACATCAAATTCTGTATGAAGCCAACTTATTCCATTTATGCAGTTAGAAGACAACTTATTCCATTCATACAGTTGTAGTCCCATATCCCCCGACTCTGATAGTGATCGTCGGCAAGAACACAGCTCCAGAAGGAGAGTCGGCTAATCTCTTTGATGGATTGCAAGACTTTGAAATTCAAGATAAAAACAACACAAATGAAAGCAATCTTCTTTCTGTTTCAAATTTTAATCCTATCAGCCGCCTTCTGCTTCATTCTGTTTGTACAGCGATTACCATTTTCATAAAAAAATACTGGACGCACTATAGACTTTTTTTTACAATACTGTAGGTGCTTTTATTTACTATTGTTCAAAACAAATTAATAACCAATGGGGGGGGGAGGCAGCTTAGTCTGGAGTTTTGAGGGTTTTTATTTATAGATTATTGTGAGTCACATGATCTAGCCATGCTGAAGGTGAAGGCTTTTACGCTCGCACCAAGCATGAAAACACTTTATTACCGAATTTGTTTTAAATATATTGTGTAAAACAAATTAGGCATTTTTAGCTACATTTATTGATGTTAACCTGATAATTTTCCAAGTTATAGATAAGATCAAATTTGCAATGCTGTGTGGGATAAACTATATTGTCGTGTTGTGGACAAGCGATAATGTCCATTTTGAACGCAGCTTATGTAAAGGTCAGAAACACATGCATTCAATTTCCGTACTCTAAAGTATTGTTTACATGATAATTTTCTCCACTCTGTATAAGTGATAAACCATGCATTGATGAGATTGGTTGATTAGCATTTGTACCGGTAAAATTTGGTCTTGTACCGACTTTTTCCATCCTTGCCAATACAACGTACTGGTAATAGCCGAAACGCCAGATCATTTCTTTTAAAATTTCTCTGAGATGGGCATTAAAAGTTGCATTTCATCGAATTAAGCAGGTCCACATTACTTCGGACCGAAACATATGCCCGACATAACAGGGTTATCGTCTTAACAGGGGTCGAGATAAGCGGGGAAAAATTAGCATAACAAAGAAGGATTTTTTTCGGGACCGACCAAAGTGCTCAACATACACGGGTTCTCGAGATAACCTAGGTCGAGATAAGTGGGTCTGACTGTATCAACTTTATCTAATAAGAAGTCATAAAAAACATTATCTATCAAAATTAATAACTTTTTGTCTAGACTTATGGGAAAATGTCCACAACCTCGTCTTCAAATAAAATCAAAGAATAACTATACGGTGATTTATTTTATTAGAAAAATAACTATTTGTCGAAACCTTTTGTGTATAGAGTGCAAATTATGTTTATTATTTTAATATGATTGGAAGATATATTTGCGGAACCCTCTGTTAGGGTTCTTGCATCCACATCTCATTCTCCCTCATTAGTATCTGATGATGTTGGTATCTTGTGTAATACAATAGACCTAAAGGTTGGTATCTTGTGTAATACAATAGACCTAAAGGTTGGTATCTTGTGTAATACAATAGACCTAAAGGAAAGGACATGACAATTTCTCCATAATATGGAAAATATTAACCCAGAGGACACAGAGTCCAATAATGAGGAGGAAGTCATTAATAATGAATCTGACAACGCAGTCATTGAAATGGAACAGAGGTCACTAAAAGAATAGTTGGCAATTTTATCAGAAAGGGTTGTTGTTGTACAAAATTGTATTGCAAGTCAGAACTAACATGCCATTTATCTTAAACATGAGGCGAATGCAAAAGTATGAGAGAGAAGCAGTACTCTATCTCTGGGATGATGGAGATAACTACCTGACAGTACAGAGACTGGAAGCAATCACATCCAGCTCTTCAAATCCCTGTGATGCATACAGTACTCTGTTTATCAAACCATATGTCATCTTTAAAAAAGTGTATCGTAATGCCTTACATCCAATACAAAGATGCTGATATTCACAATGAAGGATCATAAAAACTGTTTAATTATTCTCAGGCAAATGCTATTGGACAGAATAACAAGTTACATTATTTTGCTTTCATGCTATTGGACAGAATAACAAGTTACATTATTTTGCTTTCATGCTATTGGACAGAATAACAAGTTACATTATTTTGCCTACACTTTCATGCTGATATTCACAATGAAGGATATAAAAACTGTTTAATTCTTCTCAGGAAAATGCTATTGGACAGAAGAACAAGTTACATTATTTTGCCTACACTTTCATGCAAAAGTTTAAGTTAATTGGTTTCATGTTTCTCAATGACTGAAGAAAATAAACTGCATATGAAATGCAACATTAATATCTAGTCATGCTCTTTTGTGTGTGTCTGTCTGTCTGTCTGTCTGTCTGTGTATGTGTCTGTCTGTGTGTGCATGTCTGCAGCAGACACAAGTATTTCTGAGTAGCTGCTGATACACAGTGTGTAATTTTGGGAAGAAAGTCTCAAATCAGGAGGAGATCCCAAATAATATTATGAAGAGCCTGGGACAGATGATCGAAATCGACAATTCAGACATGATGTAGAATGTGACAGGATTTGTATGGCCTACCATCTGGACATCGCATGTTCGAGACCCCCAAAGGAGTGAGGAACTTCCTGTTATTCTATAGCATAGTTTTAATGAGACTGTTAAAATAATGAAGCATAATTTTGGCATCGTCATATGTGTATTGCCATCTTTTGATTACGTTAAGTTGAAAACAAAATCATTACATGAAGAATATGTCACAACTCCAATATTCCATCCTTAATACAGGTAAAATATGTGTCGATAATAATAGCTGCAACATAAATATTGAATCTTGTTTACTAAAATTTCAGTATTTAACAAGGAAACATCACTTCACACCATGAAATAAGTTTTAATGAGAAATTGCAGATAGCTCTGTTGATGTAACCAATTCAAGTATTCCATTACAGTTTGTGCAATGGTGCCTTCATGTTATGATATTGCTTTTTAAAAATGGTAGGCATTCCATCTCAAGCCTGTGGATAAAAACTGACACTATGGTGCTAAAATTTATATTACTATGGTTTTATTACATTACTTTATCTGAAAATGCAAAATATAAAATATCAAAATTTTATGTCATAAGGCTGGTTTTCCCATGAACTGCTTCATTGAAAAAGTCTGTCACTGCAATGGACCACTATACAAATATTTAAAAAACTGAGATCAGCACATTCCCAGACCTGCCAACCCCGACGAGTACGTCTCAGTAAGGCAGCTGATTTTTTCTGTAAGATTGACCGGTTTTCAGTAAGGTGTAACAAATATCAATAACTGGTATTGTAAAACATAATTAAAAGTTCGACGCAGCAACAATAACATTAATTTCAACTGAAAAGTTTGTAAAGTATGCGTAGACCTTATTTACCACTAGTACCATTGCACAAACTTTAGTTCCAAACCCTATGCAACTCAATGGCTTGTTGCTATCTCTCAACTTGACATAATTCTTGGAAATTCTTTTTCCATTTTATATGACGATGGCAATTACATCTCCCGCCATGAGACGTACTCAAATTGGCACCTGATGTCCAATAAACGTAATTGTGTCCTTTCCATCTTTTATTCACAAGATTCTGAATATTCCTTTTTATTCTTCTGTGTTGATTATTAACACTTTTCTAGAGGCTTATTTTCCCTTTCGTCTTAAACATGCATCACTTTGGCGACGCCATTTTTAAAAAATTCTATAATCAACAGTTTGATCATGCAGATGCTTCGCATTAACAAATAACTAATATGAAACCCAGATCCAAATAAAACACAGAGGAACCAATTATCCAAATTTTTTGGCAATGATCATTTTTCTGTAGTTTTTGCTTGTATGCCGTAAGTCCGTATTTTAAGGGTAATTTTCATAAGACTTACGGCAAAATCCTAAGAGTTGGCAGGTCTGCATTCCTAAGAAATGAGATTTCATATCAGAGCTTCAGCAAGTCAACACTAAAGAAGTTCCACTTCATCCCCAAATTGCATTCACTCTTATCTTTAAATCAACCACATGGTTCTACATGCAAACCTGCAATATTGTTGAACCCATGTTGGTAAAACATTAAAGGCCATACTGCAGACCCAAAAAAAATACTGAGTCAGAATTTGTCTTTTCTTGAAAAATTTGAAATGGCAAGTAAATCTAATTAGGTTATATTCATAAGCATGCAGACATGCTTATAAAAACCATCAGGTCTAATTCACAAGTTTTTGCTTCATCAACAAGTAATAAAAGGCTGAGATTTGGAGTAGAAGTCAGGACACAAAAATGGTCATGGTCCCCCCACCCCAATAAAACATGACAAAAATCTGACTCACTGCAGTAGCCAAATACAAAATAATGCCTTTATACATCTAAACATCATGACAAATGAAAATCTCTCTGAAACAGATTTTTTTTTCTACACTCATTTTAAGCAAACTTATAACAGAGTAAGTTGGGAAAAGTCAATAACTTAAGTAGAAATTTACAAGTCCAAAACTGTAAAAACAAATTTGAAAAATTGATCAAACAACCTGATAATCTAATCAGGTCATCTATTTATGACCATGATAAAGTGTTAAAAATATATGGCTATAATCTGAATAATTTTGTTGCTATAATTCAAAACAAGTTGGGATGGGTGAGTGGACATACAAATCTGCAGATACTGGGACATACAGATACAGAAAAGGACCCAAGGAAAACAATATATAACGTGATCCATTTTGCTCATGTGGGGAGAAATGGAGCAGAAAAACTGTTACTTTGCATTAATATCCTGTGTAAATCTTGTTCATTTCCCCTTGCTGTGAATTTCATCATTCTTTGGCAGTTTTACACAAAGACTAGAAGCTATTTAGTAAAAGACAGAGTCCCATAATCACCTAACTGCCCTTTACTTAAAAAAATTTAATATGCTCCACCTCTATTAAACATCTTAGCCATAGAAAAGCTTATGAAAGTAGGGCTTTACATACTTAATGGCATAGTATGGAGCAAGCGATGTTTGCTGGTCAGGCAGAATCTGGATACACAGCTGGATGATGGCATGAAGATGTGGTTTAAGTTGCTCAGCTGCTGCCGAAGATACTGAATAAAGTACAAACATTCCAACCTGAAAAGATACAGAGTAGGGACCTTACTTCAATATACACTGTATATTAGATATACAGTGAACCCCCTCAAAACCAAAAACCCTTGGGACTAAAAAAAAACATTTCGGTTTTGAGATTTTAAGTTGACTGTAGTTTTTGCGTATGTGGAAACAATTTTTCGAAATGAGTGAGTGAGCAAGCGAGCGAGTCTGAGAGATCTAACCTGTATGATAATATAATTTTTTTGTATTTAAAAATTCTGTTAATCAGGGCTTCCGATAACGCACAAATGTGCATCCCTGATGCAATAAAATTAAAACTGACGCATTAAAACCCCAGCCTAAGAGTCACATAGGACACAATATAAACTGCTGACCGAGTCGATTTCCAGCTTGCAGGAAAGGTTGAGGTCATGCTCTTTAATTATGCATTGTGTTCATTTCCGAGATCATTTCACGTGATCTTGAAAGAACGATACACTAAGGATTCAAATTTACTTAGAAGATTAAACCCTACGATAATAAATATTACTACCATTTGCTGTTTACAAATCTGGCTAAGTATTTTGGGGGTTAAATGCATACATGCCAGCCATTATGCTTTTACTGAATTCATTACGCATTTTTTCTACGAATTACGTTTTATGTTCTCCATTATATGGATTAAGCTGTTCTTGTAAATTAAAAAATAAAAATAAAAATCAATTAAAAATTGTGTTTATCTTTTACAGCATCATCTCTTTAATTCCACTTGTATAAATTTGAGGATCTGCTTTAAAAACATCACTGCTGCGTAAAAAGTTTCCTTGTTTTCTATTTATAGCAAATGTATTATGACCCATTTTATTTCCAAGAAAACAGACGGGTTTCATCAATTTGAACTTAGCCTCACAGATCCATTATATTCATAAAAAAATTAGGTAGCAGACCAGTCTAACGTTTTATATAAAATCGTCCCAAATTATAAGCAATATGCTTTACGGTGTGATTTGTGGATGTTATACGACAGAAAATGTTAGAGCAGATGGAGCTTGCAAACTTCAAAACATGTCAGATCAGAAAAAAGGACATATTAACACAGTCGTACAAACTTTAAAAGAAGAATATGAGAGTAATGTAATACAGCACTTGGGATTGAGCACATGAATGCTCACTGCAAAATTTAAAATTAATTTTACGATCATCCAGTTCTGTAATTAAGATGCCTCACCCGATATTTTTTTTTGGAAAGCGCGACATATTACCATCTAAATAACGGCCTTCTGTAGCATGTTGTTACATGTAGGCTCATACAAAAGTAACAAAAGAAAAGAGTGAAGTCAACAAGCTTTGTAAATTTTAACAAAATAATTTATTTCCCTAGAAAACAAGGTAAAAATATGAAATAGGACTTACGGTTTGTGAATATAATCCAAAAATTAATCCTAGAATTGAAAAAAGATAAGTCCTATCACTAAACAGTTCTAATTGAATCCAGGTTCAAATCTCGATGAAGTTCAATATGGAAGGCGATGATGTCAGATGAGGTCGTTGTACTGATGGCAACAGTTCCTCGTTGAATCACAATTTATAATATTCTGTTTAGAATTCCAGAATAAATTTCCATTGAATGTCTTTGTCCCAGAACTTTTATAAAAAAGACGAGTATTTTCCAGGGTGAATAAATTATTTTAAATAATAAACTCAAATCAAATGGCAACAAGAATACCTTTCAGCCTGAAGGTATATTTTACGACTGAACCAGAAAACACTGAGATTGAGAATTAAATCAAACTAAAACATCATTTTGACACTCGTGATGGGTCACATGATCACTTACTTTGTCAAAACAGCGCAGTAAAAAATATGTCAATTATCATGTAGGCTAGAATAGCCCTATCTAAGAATCAGATTCCCACGCTGGAAATGAATTTAAAAATGAAACTGTTTACAACAGACTAACACATTGGTTGAAAATGACCTTGGTAATGACCAATCATTTTCACTCAATGTTTACAAAATGTCTCAACCAAGGTGAGCTAAAAATTCTGATAACGTAATACCTTTTATGTTCAAATCAGGTCAAAACAGAGAAGTGATTTTTCGAAAATAGTCAAATCCCGTGAAAATTATCATTATAATAAAATGCAATGAAACAAAAATAAAATAAAAAAAAGAATTTAAAACTAACACACAAGTAATTAAATTACATATACGTAACAATGTTCCCAAGTCAATGGATGGGATATCAATCTTAATACAGAAATATTTGAAGAATTACAAATAAGGAAAACTGACATGGTTTTGTGTCTCTTTATTCCTGGCATTATAATGGACATTTATCCACTTCATGTATGCCCAACATGCTTGTGCGAGGGGACTGCAACTTTTGCTGGTGGAACTCCTATTTCAAAATTCTAGTGAGACCTCTCTCTTTCACTCTTCTACATGCACACACCAACATATACACAGACACACAACTTACTGTACAAACTATAAAGTGGGACCCTTTAACATCTTGTAAGGACCCTATAAAATTCAAATGTGGGGGTCCCTGGGATTCCATAAAATATCAATTTAACAGAAGCCCTGGTTAATGTTCTCAAGTATTCTCCTCTAGGATCCTGAGTAACACTTAGTACTATCCTATCTGTTTTGAATGTTTTTGGTTCCAGCTTGGCTAAACCATGCCAAAATATAATAGCAAGATTTTAACGATGACCACAATGGCAGGCATACTAGATGTCACATTAACACCATTTTTGTTAGGACCAACCAGACCTTATAAGGTCTTTAAGCAAAATCTCCATTTTGATAATGACTGTCCATTCAGAAAAAATATTTTCCACATGGCCACCATACTGGATGAACAAGTGACAACATTTTCTTTCAGGACCAACTAGACCTTGGGATGAATATGTGAAGTTTAATGGCAATCCTCCTAGTACTTTATGAACAGTCGTGATAAGAAGGATGTACACCACTCATACGATGATAGCATAAGCTTGTCTGGTCTATGATTACTGAAGCCGAGTTATCAACAATGTAAAATAAAACTGCTCATATCAGCCTTGCTGATCAAGTTTTCTCTGTTATCACTGAGAAATCAGTCGACATTAACACAGATACCTAGCTACAAACAGTTTCTCAAGACACAAATTAATGCATGCACCAGGCTTCAATTTCTGTATGTGAACTGCATGTATTTGGCCAATGTTATATAACTGCATGTATCTGGCCAATGTTATGTAACTGCATGTATCAAGCCAATGTTATGTAACTGAATGTATCAAGCCAATGTTATGTAACTTGATGCATCTGGCCAATGTTATGTAACTGCATGTATCAAGCCAATGTTATGTAACTTGATGTATCTGGCCAATGTTATGTAACTGCATGTATCTGGCCAATGTTGTGTAACTGCATGTATCTGGCCAATGTTATGTAACTGCATGTATCTGGCCAATGTTATGTAACTGCATGTATCAAGCCAATGTTATGTAACTGCATGTATCAAGCCAATGTTATGTAACTGCATGTATCATGCCAATGTTATGTAACTGCATGTATCATGCCAATGTTATGTAACTGCATGTATCAAGCCAATGTTACATACACACAAAGTGCTGTCCATGTATGATTCACATTCATTTTTACATGATTGGGTTTTCTGTTATATAATCTAAATCACCCCACCCCACCCCCCAACAGACAGACAACCCAAACCCGAGGAGGTTTTTCACCTTATATATATATATATATATATATATATATATATATATATATATATATATATATGAGATATAATAACAGATCACTTTGTGAATGTGCCTTATACTGCTGAAGCTGTGCTCTATCTTTTAATCTGTTATGTAGCTGCTATTGTCAATATATGCCTTGTCGACTTCTTTTTTTCCTTTTTCAAGTTTAATCCTGTCAGAGACTCAAACTATTTATATTCTTTCTGTGAGATCTTACCTCCTTATGTGCGACATTTTCACTCCCAGCATGCATCTGGATAAACTGGAACAATTGAGGCCAATGGTTGTTTGGCAAGTCATGCTTGGCTACAGTGGCAACCAGCTGGGCTATGGCATTCTGGGTATTTTTTCTAAAATAACCAAACATTTTATAAAGATTACTAACAAGAACAAGAATACCATGAATGCCTCTTTATAGACCTCATCCAGTGTTCAAGAGTCCCCAATGTAGGCAATAATAAAGTATAACACTCACTAATGGGGCTCAATGACCTTAACCTCTGATCTAAATTCAATGTTCACAATCCATTATTTTCTTATTAAACTTAACACAACCTTGACGTTTGGACCACAAAATCAACAGGTTTCTTTCTTACCCTAAGTGCAAACATTCCGCAAAGTTTGGACAATGAGATTCTCCAGAAAAAGAATCATTGGTAGATGGAAGTTATGGTATAGAAACAAACAAGGCAGATGGACAATAAGAAACTGAAGTTATGGTACAGAAACAAACAAGGTAGATGGATGATGTCATAAAAATACATGACATGCCTTTTGTTGAGTATAATAAAATGAAATATATGAAATTGTACAGAGTGGTTGTAGTCCCTTATTACAAATACCCTCAGTATACTGTTGCCCCTTATGTGTGTCATCATGTATCCCATTAGACTTGCTAAATGAAGTTCTGTCATTGCTACATATTTCATTTTAGTTCTTGTATTACAAAAACTAAAATGTTATTAGAGTGAAATGCTTCATCAATATATCCAAGCATCGATACTTTTGCTGTACCGATACATATATCAATACACGCGGTGAAACAAAGTGATACTGTATACAAATTATTTTAATCTTAAGCAGTCATAAATAATTATTAGTCGTTTACCTTGTTATTCTTTAAATTGAGAATTTCATCTGACACCTGCACAGGCACTAATTTTTGTTAGTTAAAACAAACTATACAAATTAAAACTTGTAGTATTCCCCCCCCCCTTATTTGGGCATTTATGTTGGGTGTAGGGCCAAAGCCCATTCCCTACTGAGAAGTTGGAATGTACATATACAGTGAGGTGTCAGCTGCTTCCCAGCTGCCCTAGCAAGCTTGACCACCCTTACATCAGGCCATACCTGCATGAAATCAATATGAAGACGATTTGTTTTCTCAGAAATTGAGAATATGGTGTTAAATACAAGTCCTATGTACATGCTGGATGGACAAAAATAGACAGCACGCAGCTCAATCACCCTTTCCGCAAATGTTGAAAATGTAGAATACCAAGCCGAATTTAATTACGGACAATTTAAATGTATAATTCAATTTTAATATCTTTTCTAAAACAATTTAGTCATGCAGAATCATGTGCTATAAAACTATATTTCCCTCTCAGATTTAAAACTCAATAAATAAAAATGAAAAAGAGTAAATTAAGAAGTAAAGATATTTATTTGATCAAAATACCTCTGTCTGGTGGCTAAAGTGAGTCATGCATCTGATCAAATGGAGCAGCCATAAAAGGCCTAAAATAATGAATACAAATCACTGACAAATAACAGGTAGATTGTTTGAAAGAATTTTTGTTACCTTGTCATGCATAAAAACGGCATATAAATAGTTACTAATATATGTCTGTCTGCAATCTGCATACTGGAAATACAACCAGTATATCACATTAAAGGCACCACTTATCAATGACAGACCTTCTGAAGATGGAAAGATCATGAAGTTGATATGAGTGCGAGTGATTTGGCTTTTTAATATAGTTTTAAAAATTTTGCAGTCATATCGATACAATGTCTGCAGTGTGGCAGATTATATTGATGTCTAGCACTGGGGCATCATGCCTGACTTGTAGCATCATGTCTCTGCCAGTCACATTATCCTGAAACCAGGCTAACTAGTCCTAACACTAACCTCTTAATGCTGAGTACCAAGCGAGGAAGCTGTTAGTACCATTTTGATAAGTCTTAATTATGACTCGGCGGTTCAAGCCCGTGACCTCCTACATCTGAGTACCAAGCGAGGAAGCTTTTAGTACCATTTTGATAAGTCTTTATTATGACTCAGCAGTTCAAGCCCGTGACCTCCCACATCTGAGATGGATGCTCTAACCACTTAGGCCACCGGAGTGGTGAAGTTAATATGAGTATTGATAATGTATGGTATCGTACGCTGTGTATCATAAATTGTATCGATACATGGCACTGGTGTATCATTTCACCGCTAGATGTTATATCCTTGAATATGTTCCAAAATTTGTATTTCCAAGAGGGTTTCTCCCCTGTTTTCAAACACCAATTACAAAACAACTCCCGATTCCCACTTATTTTGAGCACTTAATGGGTCTTTTCCCAAGTCTCAACAAAGAAGCTTTTTTCTGGTGCTGGTTGCACCATTTTCATCATGCTCACTGCAACTTTCATTTTCACCAAGATTAAACATTCACTTTCCTGCTTTTGTTCTGTTCATTCTCAACCCTTTCAATCCTTTCTTTTGAATTCACTATCAAAATGATACAAAATCTGGCACACAAACCATATATAGTTCAGACAGCCAATTTGAACTTAACATCAGACAATTATGTCATGACTGTATGTATCGGTGTTTCCAGACAGAGTCAGCATACATTCCAGGACATAACTATAAAAGTGAGCTCTGGATTTTTATAAATTGTTTAACAATGCATATTTACCATTTTGTGTGGAAGGATGCTACAATTTTTGTTTCACAATTTGCAGGAATTAAATGATTGTGAGTCCTAGATGTATAACTCCAAATTGTAAAACTCCATGGAATTAAGCCGTAGGTAAGGAGGCTACCCAGGCCCACACTGAGGTCAGGGGCAACACAATGATATGGTATGGGTCCACCTCTATGCCTTGTCTGACCAAAATTAAATTTTAGCTTTAACAGTTACTGATAATTTTGATTTCCGGGTATTGGTCAGCAATGTTTTCTCTCTCTAAATTACAAATCAAAATAAACTGAAAAATGAGGCTATAAATACATTTACCAGAACTATGGAATGGATAATGTATAAGGAGCATAATATCAGTTTTGTGGCAAAGATTTGATATCTTTAAGACAACCAAAATTATTTTTCTTTAAGACAGCCAAAATCATTTTTCTTTAAGACAACCAATGCACAGAATTTCATCTCTAACAGCAGTATTTTATTCCACTCTACAGCTATTAAAAAAACCCAAACAAAAAAGGCTTAAAAAACATCAAGTGTAAGAGACTGATGAAATGTCTATAGTATAGACCCTGGGGCAAATGGTAAATACGCTTGGTGACACTGGGTAAGAGGTGATAGTTGGTTAACCGATTACCAAATTTTGTAACCAGTTGCTGCCAATACTCAAACCATCAATGGTTATCCAGGTAACTGTTATAGCCCTAGTACCAAGTTTACTCCACAAATGATTTTAAAAATTACAATCGCTGTGTATTTGACCTTTGACCACGGCCAGTATATTTTGGTGGAGGAAGAACATGGAATGACTCTGGGAAGAACCAATGCCAAACAGGAAGCTATTGGCAAGCATTCTCACATACCCATGCTGGTCAAGCTGCAACTCATGCTGGTCAAGGGGTTAAGATGTGATCTGTAAAGGCATGTAGCTCAGACCACTCTGCCACCCAAGGACATAAAACTGCCAAAATGACTTCTCGTACGAGAGGTGTTACATTTCCATCTATAATACTTACTGTGATTCTTGTAGAATCAGGTGAAGCACATTCTCTCTTATGCTGAAATGAAAGAAAGAGACTTCAAAAATTACAACTGCATGAAAAGGAAATTTTATAGAAAATTATATTTCTTCGAAAAAAATTTGACCTAATCACATTAACGTCAGGGAAATACTTCTGCTATCTGCTGAATCAAGCCCTCCCATAGACTTGTATAGACAGAGGGACCCTTAAGACTACTTCCATTAAGTGGCACTCAATATGCCATATACCATCAGTTTTAATTTAAGACTACTTCCATTAAGTGGCACTCAATATACCATATACCATCATTAAGACTACTTCCATTAAGTGGCACTCAATATGCCATATACCATCAGTTTTAATTTAAGCATTCTCTGAGACATGATGCTTGCATTGTGGGGCAGGTTGGAATGAATTTATAGTAATGTGATTGGGTAAGTATTTTTGGAGAAGCATAATTTAATATAAATTTTTTTTCCTCCATAAAATACATTACCTAATCAGATTAATGTTAGAAAAAGCTGGTACACAGGAGGAGGAAATGCTGAACATCCAACCTCTATCTAAAAGCAACCTATAGGGTCAAAAGAACTCTCTACGTTTAAGGGTAAGACTCAGGGCTATTCCTTTTAAACGTACATGGTACCTAGGGAAGGCAGGTTTTTAAAAAAATATATGCCTGGGTACTTTGATTTCACAGAGTTCATATTAAAATGATAACTTTTAAATTGTATCTATGGGTGGGTACCCCACTTTAAAAGTGCCTTCCCTGGCTCCCATTTATTTTTTAATGGAACAGCCATCACCTAATGATATCTGACACAACTGAATACAAGTGTATACACATATGCAAAGGGCTACCTGTGGGCTCCCGCATTTAATCAATGATTTTAAATTATTTTTTCAGGTGAATCCAACAGAGTTGACATGTCATACACAATGATATGGTTGTATCCAAAATGGCAGAGTCTGGTTACTATCAGGACAGTAACCATGGGCCCAATGAGATTCAACTCCATGTTTTATGAGACCATGACATACAAACAGAGAAAAAATTAGACAGCATGCCAACTGATTTCATTAAATCTTTAATTGAGAAATTACACTGAAATGCAAGACTTGTTGAAACAGCTGGTATTGCATGGGCCAAAATCCCCATCAGATGTACATGTTCCTATGAGATTTCAGAGCATAAAGACAGCGACTCCCTTACAATGATTAAACTATGGCAAAATAATTTTGACACAACATGGTGTGCATCTTCAATAATATTTTATCACATATAAGCAATGCTTGCATCAACTTCAAAGACCTTCAAACCAGAATGCTTTCAGTCAAATTCTGGTAAGTAATTTTTGAGAAATCATTTAAAGTTTCTCTATATTTAGTAACAGTAGCCACATTGGAAAGCAGATCTACATCATTTCTAAAGATCTGAAAGGCCTTCATTTAAGAATATTTCCTCCCAAATATAATTCAAATCTCTAGTGACTTTTAAAGGAAGTAATTTCAAGACATTTTATTTTAATAACATTGGCCATACTCGACTACAAATAATCATTTAGACAAATTTTACTGGACATTATTTAAAGACATATTCTGTCATATTTGGTTAAACTGTTGAGAAAAGGAACCATTCTAGGGTTTTCCTTTTTTTTTGACAGTGGCCATATTAAATGGCAGATCAGCATCATTAAGTACAAACCTGAAAATCCTTCATGCCAGAATGCTGACAAATTGAGTCACATCTTTGGCAAGTGGTTTTTGAGATATTGTTTTTAAAAACAAGCATATTTTCAGAAATGGCAGCTGTATTGGAAAGAGGACTGCCATCACTTGCTCAAACATGAATGATCATTTTGCCTGGACACTACTTGCCAAATCTGGTTGAAACTTGCTAATGTTCAAATATGAAGCTGATGCATGGAAGATGATGGGCCATATGTAAACTCACCAGACTTCTGGATCTGGTGGGCTAAAATTTAATCAGTATTAAAGATTCTGTCCCACACCTAATAAAAGTGATTAGGATTTTAGTTGACATCTTGCTAATTTAAGCTTCAAAGTGATAATTGCACAATAAATTTTTTACCTTTGAGCTACTTCACCTGACACCTGACGCCACTGTTTTCCTTTCAGAATCTTCCGCCTCAACAATATAGCTGCATACTGCCTAACCTGGAGTACAAAGGATACAAGTTAATTACTCTCAATATGATACACAAAATATTGCCTAACCTGGAGTAAAAGTATACAATTACTGCCAACATGATACACAAAATACTGTCAAACCTGGAGTAAAAGCAGACACTTACTGCCAAGATGATAAACAAAATACTGCCTAACCTGGAGTAAAAAGTAAACAATTACTGCTGATATGATAAATAAAATACAGCCTAACCTGGAGTAAAAAGTATACAATTATTGCCAATATGATACACAAAATATAAAGAGCTTGAAAAGTTCTTGTGCATCAGCCAAGGATTTTAAGACTTACACTGGGGAAGAAAAACATTACTTTTCCAAAAACTTATTCAACACCTGAAGGAAAATATTGACATTTGTACATTATGATTAAAATCTCAATTCCAGGCAATCAGAGAAGTATTCTGGTTTTACATCCCAGATGTGTTAGAGTGAATGATTTTGTTGTAAGCACATGCTCAGTGTTTAATGACAAAAGAATACCATCTCCATTATAATATGGTATTACTAAAATGTTTGTAAGTTTTCTTACGCTTCCAGTTATCTTTTAAACTTTTGAAATAACTGAAGGTCAAAAAGAATAATCACTTTCCAAGGTGCTTAAAATATGATGTTACTAAGAAAAGTTCTCTCAACCAACACTTTGATCGATAAAAGAAGTATGAGTTGTAACGATTACAGGGAAAATTAGATGGCATGAAACATGACAAATAATACATTACAAAATTTTGCTAATAATTACAACTTCTGTAAAGTGTCTGCTAATTTTTAAATTTCAGTTGATCATATATGCTGGTCACCTTCAATTCAGGTCATCAAAAGCAGAGCTGTTATAAAAGTTGGGTTAAATACCATCTTTCCTCTACAAAAAAGAGCACATGCCAAATTAAGTAGAGGGGTCAGTGTTCAGAATTTTTTTCAAGCACAAACATGAAAATTTCAAGTGAATGTCCACATCACAAGCACACTATGGCAACAGCTTCAATCTTCACGAGTAATATTTTGGTCTGCAGGGATAGACTGCGGACATTAAAAAACATTTAAAGGATGGTGAACCTTGAACTCATCAATTAATACCACAAAAGGATCATACTCCATCTGGTAACTAAATGCATCATGTACCATTTGATTCAACATTGTTATATATATAATGGAGTTCTAGAATCAGGCAGTTTTATAGGAAAATCCTCAAATTCAGGGATATTTTCAAGGAAATATATCATCTTAACACACAACTATAAAAAAAATCCTCAAACACTGGCCAAAAAGAATTTCCAGGAAATAAGACCATGTCTTCCCTCTGAGTGCCAAGCACTGAAACCACCCCTAATATTCGACAGTGATAATTTTTTTCAAAAATTAGCTGCTGTGGTGGATACATTGGTTATCAGATTGGCACATTTTAAACAAACTACACATGAGAGGTGTCATTTTGTTGAAAACTGCATGTCAGGATGACCAAGCATTCTGGGGAAGTAGTAATGGTAAGATTTTCAAGACAGCCATTGTGGCAGCCCAAATACTCATATAAACATTCATTCAGGAGAAGTAGTGATAACAACATTTTCAAAATAAGGATGTGTGAGTGACACCGTTTTCATTCAGGACCAACAAAACATCCTAAGAAGTCTTTCAGTAAAAACCAATGTTGATATGACCATTCAGTGATGAGATGTAGCAATAACAAGATTCTCAAGACAGATTGTGGCAGCCATATTGGATGTGAGCAACACCATTTTCACTCAGAAACAACTAGACATCATAAGATTTTTGTTGAAAATCCCATGTCAATATGAGTTTTCGTTCACAAGAAGCAAAGACTTCCAAGATGACTGAGGTGGCAACCATACTGAACTTGGCTTGGCACCATATTCATTTAACACCAACTAGACAAGATACGAGTTGCAGTGAAAACCCCTTGTCGATATGGTAATCTTTTTAACAGTAACAAGATTTTAAAGATGCTGCAGTGGCAGCAATATTAGACATCAGATCAGCAACAATTTCATCTACAACAAATCAGACATCATAAGAAGTCTTCTGGTAACCCCCATGTCAGTACGACTTTCTGTTCAGGAGTAGCAATATCAAGATTTTCAAGACGGCTGCCACGGTAGCCATATTTGGCATCAAATCAACATTTTTATCTAGGGCCAACTGTACATCATAAGAAGTCTTAGTGAAAACCTATGTTTATATGATCATCCATTCAGACAAAGTAGAGAAAACATGATTTTAAAGATGGCTTCTTTTGCAGCCATACTTGATGTCCATGCAACTCCATTTTCAATTAGAACCTGTTATGAATGTGTGTGTGTCAAATGTCATGACAATCCTCCAAGTAGTTTAGGAGAAGTAAAAACATGTGCTAAAGAACAGCCAGACAATAGACAAGAAACCATCCATAGGCAATTCTTGTCTATGACCAATAGAGCTAAAAACAAGCTCCCCACCACAATCAATGGGCAAAGTTTTAAACATGCTTTTCTCTGATGGAAAATTTGAAAGATGTTTTGTTTATTCACCAATGGATTCTGGGAACTTCCTAATGTGTGACATAATGCTGGGACAATGCTGGCATCCTTGAATGCTGCCTTGATCTCTTGGGTTGCCTGAAAAAAAAAAAAAATGAAGATATACAGCTATTAGTAATAGGTGCATCACGAATGGCCCCACTAACTATAATTTGTTCCATACAGCCTTAAAAGAGGAACCTGTGATGGGAAACCAATGTTAGAACATGGGCACTTATGGGCCATAACGCCTGTAAATGATGATATGGGATGCTTGAAATCCAACCCTATATACTCATCAATACAAACATCCCATGTAAAGATATGAAGTTGATTATTAATGGCCAAATTGCTGTCCAAAACTGTATAAATAGTAGGTCTATGAAACAATGTTAACATCAAACTGTAACAGAATATGTTGACTGTTTCTTGAGCTAAGCTGATTCCAAACAATATCCCATGTAAAGGTACAACATGGAGTAACAAGGGTCATAACTATCAATCATGGTTTAAATCAGACAAAATCCATAAAATGCTGAGAAAGTATTCTAAGCAAGCTCAATCAAAAATATGTCAAATGGTTCTTGAGCTACGCTGATTGCTAACAACATTTAGAGATTCCAGACAAGAATTTGCTTAACAAAGGGACATAGTTCTGTCCAAAATGGAGTACACAAGAGCAAACCCAGAAAAGGCACATAAAAGTCTACAACACAACACATAAGAATGTTTTAAGTGGCTCTTGAGCTATGTCAGTAAGTAGCAACATCCCAAGATATAAATGTAACTATCATGGGTCATAACTTTACTGAAAATGGAGTTAGCAAGATAAAAAACAAAAGGAAGATCTAACTCAGTGAGACAATGTACACACCATACTGCATCAAATGGTTTAATAGTTTCTGAGCTATGATGGTTAGATCATGGATCTGCCGAGAGGAATGTTTTAAACTTGGTAATAAAGAACAAAAACTCCACAAAAATTGGACAAGAAAAGATAAAACCTTTAGAAGGCACATTCAGGCAATTATTTAGCAAAATACATTTAGGCTGCAAAATTCTGCTTCCTTCTATTCAGCCACTTTATCTGGACTGTAACATATATTAAATATTATACATAACAAATCTTTGGATACTGAAAGATTTAAACTTACCTTCAACAAACTAAAGCAAATAAAATCTTGGAAAAACAATTTATTCAGAAACTACACACAGGAATTAGCCCTCTTTGCCCCAACGTTTGTTTTAATGATTTAATACTGGACACAGTAAAAATCAACATGAAATCACATGGTAACATTCTAGCTCTTTAACTCAGTTATTCATGGACAAACATCTAAACATTAGATCCATAAAAATGTTAACATATGAAATAAAATAAAATAAAAAACAGAACATAATAAACAGGAATTTTGGTAATTAAAATATCAAAAGAAATACTGAATTGCATTTGTGTTTATAAACATGTGCCCCCACAGCAAACTCAAAATATTCTTTTAAAAGAATCAGAATGTTATCCAACTTTACAAATTGTTCTAAGTACATGTAAATGAAGTCAGATTATCTACATATGCACAAATGCACACAAACATACTTAACAATTTCTATCTTCCTCAAGTGGCATTTGCTTAACTGTAACTGTGCTAACAAGATTTACATAAAAAGTCCCCAAGGCTTTTTTAAAAAAATGTCAACAGCACACACATTACATGCCTATCCCATATTTAACAGCCTACTGTGTAGGCAACATAAGGGTGTGTGTGATTTGGATTTTTAATGTAACTTTAACAATTTTTTAGTCATATCACTACAATGTCTGCAGTGTGAGAGTTTATAGTGATCTAGCACTGGGGCATCATGTCGCAGACATGTGGCATGATGTCCCCCCCAGTCACATTATCCTGACACCAGGCTGACCACTCATAACACTAACCTCTTAATGCTGAGCGCCTAGCAAGGCAGCTGTCAGTACCATTTTTTTCAAACAAGTCTTTGGAATGACTCAGCCGGGGTTCAAACCTGCGACCTCCCACATCTGAGGCAAATGCTCTAACCACTAGGCCACTGGAGCAGCCTGGCAACAGAAGGGTATGGTTGACAGCACCAACCAAGAGGTCTCAGTGACCTCAATCTTAAATCATGGCATGTAGTCTTAACGTGAAAAAAAAGATTATTAATGTCTTGGAAACATGATCTTCTTAAATAGGCTTACCAAGACCTTGACCTCCAACTTTTAGACCTCTGAATCAATAGGTTTATTTAGTACCCTAAGTGCAAAACATGCACCAAAGTTTCATCAATGAACTCGCTCCAGCCACAAAAACCTTGACCTTTAACCTTTTGACCCCAAATAAATATGCCCTTCCTTACTGAAAGTGCAAACCAGCCACAAAGTTTGTGCCTGGTCTGTGAAGTAGAAACTGATCATATTGTACAGAAAACAGTTTTCTTGGATCAGTCAGTGACATTGATCATGGACCTTTTGAACCCAAAATCAACAGGCTTCCTTCTTACCCAAAGTGCAAGCCATCAACAAACTTTGGTAACAGCAGATTGTGAAGTACTCAAGTTACTGTGCAACAATGTTGTGGGTTTCTGCAAAAAGGGGAGGGGGGAGGGGAATATAAATTGACTTTTAATCATTCAGTACTTCACCACTGCTACTGCAATGCATTCCTTTCCTAGGATGCCAAGTTCCAATCCAACCCACACCTAGTACCTGGAAGCACAGAACTAGAAAGAACATGATCCAACTTATTAGTCACAGTTAAAGTACAGAATACCTCTGTCTTTTGACTTGGACCAACACTACAGGACACAAAACCAGGACGGAACCTTTATAGTAGCAAGTATTACATCATAAAAAATTAGTTTCGCCATGTCGAGAAGGAGAAACCCTTGAGAAGGAGAAAGAAAAGATTCCAACCTTCCTTTTCTCTTTGGAGGAAGCCATATATATGTGAAAAAATTAAGGTCCTAATGGGGCAATTAGGCCTATCTTAATCACAGGTAGAACTAAGACTTGGAATCTCAGTACAAACTTCAGCTAATGAAAGTAGCTAATCATAGACATTAGCCATGTTGGCTAACAAACAAAAAAATCCCCCCAAAGTGTATCCCTTAACTATGAAGATCACTGACAAGGCATGAATCTCATTATTTCTCCTTGCTGATGATAAGGAGAACAAAGAAGGAAGACTGTCTTAAGGGCTGGTTTGGATTAAGGTCCTTGTAGGCCCAAGGCACTTCTTTAATAAAACGATTAACACTGACATGACTCTACTTCTTTGTGTACACACTTGTCAGTCCTATGGCTTCGCAGGCCTAGGCACAGTGCCTACTGGTTAATATGGCCCTGCTTAAGGGTAAGTTTTTTAAAAGAAGCCTCACTCAGAATGTTTATATGGAGGTTTTGTAATGCCAAAAAAACACACAAAGGTTCCATCTTGGCATTAACAATTAATATAAAGGTAAATAAAGCTTAAAATACCTAACGAGATCAGAAAGGTTAGGGTACAACCCAATCAACGGGCTTTTTCTTATTCCATGTGAAAGCCATCCACAAAGTACCCACTGTAGATGGCTTTTATGCAGAAACCAATGTCTGTCAATCAGTGACCTCAATGTCCAACTCTGAAATCAGTAGGGTTATTCCTTGGCCAAATTGCCAATCATACACAAAGTTTGGTAACTGTGGACAGTAAAGAATTTGCAGTATTGTGCATAAGCCAATTTGGGAACAGAAATGGCAACAATCTGGGAACAGAAATGATATATAAAATGTATTTTAAAAAACCAAGAGTTGCTTCAATGGCCTGATGATCGACTTGGCAAAGAAGAATTTCCAGGAATTCAAGACCAATTCTTCCATTTAAATGTGGCATGTTGGAACAGTCTCTAATATTCTTCAGCACCAACAAGATTTTCAAACTAGCAGCTCTGGTGCACATATTGTATGTCTGCTTGGCACCATTTTCACTTAGGACAAAGTAGATATCACAAGAAGTCTTTTAGTGAAAATCACATGTTAATATAACCATACATTTTAAAGTCACGATAAGATTTTCAAGACAGTTGTTGTAGCAGTCATGCTGGATGCACAATTGGCACCAGTTTCATTCAGGACCAACTAGGTGTGAAAACAACATGTTTCTACAGCCATCCATTTCATCAGAGTAGTGACAGCAATAATTTAATGATAGCCACCATGGCAGCCATAGTGAGGGTTTGCCATCTTTATTAAAGACCAAGAAAACAACCTAAGAACTCTTCTGATGAAAGTACCATGTGAAAATGACTTTCCATCTAAAAGTAGAGAAAACAATATTTTCAAGATTGCTACATTGGACATCAACATTTTAATTTAAGATCAACAATATAAGAAGTCTTTTACTGACAACTCCATGCTGATAAGGAGTAACAAGAATTTCAAGATGACCAATGTGAAAACCATCTATATATATATATATATATATATATATATATATATATATATATATATATATATATATATACACGACATCAGATCAGCACCATTTTCATTTTAGGACAAACTAGACATCATGACAATTCTGTTGAAAATAAGTCAAAATGACTTTGCACTAAGGAGTAATGATAACATGACTTCCATAATGGCCCCTTTGACAGCCATATTGACCTCACATTGGCAACATTTTTGTTTTAAGTCCAACAAAACATCATAGAAAGTCTTATAGTGAAAACCTCAGATTGATTTTACCATCCTTGTAAAAGGAATAATGATAACAAGATTCTCAAGATGACCACTGTGGTGGCCATACTGGACTTCAGATCAGCACGCTTTTCATTTAGGTCCAACTAGACTTCATAAGTGAAAACCCCATGCTGATATGACCATCTATTCTGAAGCAGTAGCAGTAAAAAAATTTTCAAGATGGTTGTTGTGGCAGCCAAATTGGCCATCTGAGCAGCAGTATTATCATTTAAGACCAAGTAGACAATGGGATGGAAGTGTGCGTAGTTTAAAGGCAGAACTCAAAGTAGTTTAGAAGAAATAGCAATAACAAACTTGTGCTAATAATCCCACAAACTCTTCTAGTATATGACCAGTAGAGCTAATAAAAAAAACCTTTCTTTGACCTGAAATTCTAATTTTGTCATTTACATTACATACAAGTACAGATATGTCAACCAAATTTTATTTATCTATTTCAAATGGCCTTTGCTAAGTCATGCACAAAAGTTTCTGTCACAAAAAGCCCAAAACTTTTAAAATGTGACTTATATAGCTCCCAGTATCACAATGAGAAAGAGACTACTGTATCTCCCAATATCAAAATGAGAAAATGACTACTATATCTCCCAATATCACAATGAGAAAGTGACTACTATATCTCCCAATATCAAAATGAGAAAGTTATTCTGACAAGATTTGATGCAAGACCTTATTTTTTGAATAAACAGTAGAAAGAAAAATTAATTCTAAAATTGCAACCATCAGGATTTGAATGTTGTAACATTTGTTGCATGCAAAATGAAAACTAAGAACAGGAAATAGCAGAATGCATACTTACACTAAAAGCATATTGCTGTTAAAAGCAATATTGAAAGAATCCATCAGTCTCTTAGGAAAAAGAATTTCTAAAATTTACTTGCAAACAATTTTGAAGTATTTATTAAAAAATAGGGTATAAATGATTAGGTTAATACACCACTTACATTCCAGATGGATAACTGCATCATTTTCTCTTCAATTTTGTTTACAAGTTTTCAGGGACTATACAGTAGAACCTGTCTTGAAAGACCACCTCTTTTGCCAAAAAGGTATGGTCTCTCAAGACAGGTGGTCTCTCATAACAGGTCACAATGCTATATAATGAATAAATTTGTACACTGAGAATGTGGTCTCTCAAGACAGGTGGTTTCACATAGCAGTGGTCTTTCAAGACAGGTTTTACTGTAATAAGATCATAACAATTGCACAAAGAGAATTCAGACAGTAAATAAATATTACCAGTAACATAGTGATATTTTTTTTCAAGAGCACCAAAACATTTAAAAATTAGAAAATACAGAAATTGCTCAAACAAAATAGTCACATGAAATTACTTCACAACATTTTTATTTACAAGAATTTTCCAGGCCATGTCTGTCTTTTCCATTCTGAACCATTAAGTTTTTTTGGCACTATGTACAGAGACAGTTAAACTGAATTGTTGTTATGGACTCTTAGGTCTACCCTTACCCTTCCCCCTTTCCCTCCCCAGGGTCCTGCCCCTGGAGTTATAACTTGCAAATCATTGAGATCAGAACAGAGTTTACAACCAGCATTGTCCCCTCAATTTCTCCCCGTCGTTATGGACTCGGCCCTACTATGTAACTCAGAAGCTGTTTGTGTGGTGTCTTTTAAAACTTGATACAGTTCTTCTATTCTTAGTAACAGAAGCCATATTGTCATCAGTCATATAAACTTAAAACTACCAGAATGCTTTCTGTAAAATGTACCATCTATACTCACTTATAAGCCAAGTCAAACTTCAAATGGCATTGATCCTAATCTGTCTTGTTATAATGTACCTGCAGACAGCATATTTGTTTCTTCTACTGATTACTTCTAATGAACTGCACAAACCCAGATCTTCTGATGCATAATGCACTGGTAGATCTGGGTTTGTGCAGTTACACTATAAAGCAAGTACAGATCGTAGTCAATATCTGTTTGGTTTCTGAAAAATCCTTTCAAAGGATTTTCCATTTTTAAAATATTTGCAGACTAATTGGTATCATCTGCATACATTTTAATTCCCTTATTACCAGAATGCTTTGTTTGATTTGGTAATTTTTACTTAGCAGTTTCTGAGAAAAAGTCATTAACAGTTTTATCTATTTTTAGTAATGGCAGTCATATTTGATTGTGGATTGGCATCGTGTAAAATCTGAAAGCCCTTTATGCCAAGATGTCTTCTATCAAAATTGGTCAAGTTCTGTTAAGCAGTATTTGAAAAGTTTTAGTTTTTAGCTTTCTAAAACTGGCCATCTGTGCCAGAACGATTTCCATCAATTAGGTCATATTCTTTTGAGCAGTTTTTTTTAATAGAAAAGAGTCATTTAATGATTTTTCTATTTTTTTTTAGTAGTAGTATCATTATGAGGCTTTTGGATTTTGGTTACTGATATAGGTCAAGGCATTCTATATCCTATCACTTTCCCTTAAATCACATGCAAGTGCATTATTTACATGAACCTGAAGTGAACCTCCCCATGGTAAGCCTCAAGTGAAGTTACTAAACCAGGCAAGTGTACTGCCAAACATACTGGCAGACTGATTATATACTAGCAAATAGTTATTCAATTTTCACATCCTATAAACAAGTTACCTGTTGTTGGTTGCTGTTGCCTCAGTTTCGTATCTCTGAATGAATTCATTGATGCTTTTCCATTTCCACAGCAATGTTTCAAACTCATCCAAGCTGATTGTTTTATCCCCAATAGCCATGAGTATAGTTTATTAATCATGCTGAGACTGCTTTGTGCACCAAAGATTAGAAAAAACATTTATTTGCAAATGCAGCTGTAATTAAAGTATTTTACAAGCAATACCAGCCACACTGCTAGCTATCAATATAGCTCCAACAGCAAATCCAACTGGTGTACCTAGAATGGTTGCTGTGGTCACAATTTTAGCAATACCAAGACCAATAGTGGTCACAGTGGCAATTCCAAAAATAGCATTTCCACCAAATACACATTTATATTTCATGAATAATGTGGTTCTTTTGGTGATTTCATCTTGAAGCTGTTGTTCCACTCTGATTATTTTTCACATCAATAACACTGATGGACTATCACTGATCTTCTATTAATAATGTGATCACAAAGTATAACTGCTCAACAGGCTGGCCTTAATCGGGTCCAACATGCACATGCACTCCTAACCAATAACCATTTTATTTTTACTGGTACAACTGCCATAGTATCATCAAAAATATCTGCCTAGGTAATATTTAAGTCTTTAGCAATCGTGCTTTCTTGTGGCCTAGTGCCACATTCATATAGACATATAGATCCATATTGATTACACCCCTGCTTTTTGTTTTACATGACCATTCTCGTTTCTGCCCAAGAATTGTTACAATATGGACAAGTTCCTGCTGAACAACAGCTGTGATTTTTCCCTTCTTAGCTGAGCCAATCTGGGTAAAATGTTATTAACTGGGAATGTAACCAGGGTTTAGTTGTTAACTCCACTTCTTCATGTAAAAATAAAAGTGACCTCAGGGTGGTCAGAAGAAACACTTCAACGATTCCCTTAAGTCATCCCTGAAATACTTTAACACTGACCCTGAGTCTTGGGAATACCTCACAAAGGATGGCTCCACTTCGTGGAGTCTTGTCTACAAACTCTGAATGGAGTATTGCAAAGGCAGTGCAGAAATGCAAGCAGCAGAAATCTTATAACTGCAGCATGTCCTCTATTGTTCAAGTAAACCCAAGTGGCATCACTTGTCAAGTGTGCTACAGAAAGTTCAGAGCACAAATTGGCTTAATTGGCCACCGACATACTCACAGACACCAAACCAGTTAGTGATGTCATCATCTTTGAACTTGAAGAATGAACAATATATCACAATATATTCGAATATCTACCAGGGGTCACACTACCAGGCAAAGTGGATGACCAAGTCACCTATAAAATGTAAACTTCGCTGTCTTGTTAGGAAAGCGAGAATGACTTTACCGTGATTTTTCAGAGGTACATTGAGTGACCTTATATAATTCCAGTGTTGTGATGTAGCTCAAGGCGAAATTTAAGCATCAAGCCATCAAATAACTAGTGTCGATATCAACTGCACTGACAAATTCTTGCACATTCACAGGCATGTATTTTGATAGTTGATTGACCATTAACCCTTTCCCAGAGTAAGTTGGCAACTATCATTGCCAGATTTCTGCAAGTTATCCTTGACAATAAAAAACATAAACATGTTTCAAAACTTATTTGTATCTAAATAGAAAGTTTTGTCTTAAGAATAGAATCGGTGATCTGGATATTTTGACTACCATGTGTACATTATTTCTTCCTAAAATCGCTTTGGAACTGTAAGTGAGCCTGTAGGGTAATGGGGAAATAATGGTAGACATTGCAGTGTCTGGGAAGCACCACTTTATTAAATCATGTTTTCATAAATCATTGTGTAAATATATTCAGAAAAATATACAATATTCATTGAAAGCAAAGTCTAAATATTACGTTACTGAAGATTTAGCTTTAAAATGCAACTGTGTAGGTCAGAAACATATGCGACATGCTATGTTGTGGAATTCACAAAAAGCGCTCCAAGGTCAAAGTTGTTTTCTTACTCATTTTTCTGTAAATATGAAAAAAATCAGTGATGCAATTACTATTTAACCAATACCTAACATTACTACAAGTACTTAAACACATAACAGAACCTTCCATTTGCAATACTATCAATGGACCATTGTAACAAAGCTATGAAGTGAATGGTTACAACATGAAAACCCCTCTTTCTAAAATTAGATGCATTCACGTCTGTGTCGATTTAGAACAAATGGTTTAAGTTCATACCGACTTTAAAGGAGTAATGTCAGTAACTTTATTCATTGTAGTGTGATGTCTATGAATAATTGCAATAATGTTTTATCGGCAAACAAAAAATTAAGATGAACATTATGATCTCAAGACACGTATGCATTTGCTCTCATGTACATGGTACCAGGGTTGTTCCAAACAAGTTTAGAAATCTTTCAAGTGCCATTATAGTGAACATCCAGAAAGTTCAAAACAAATTCTTGATTAATGGTAGCTGATCAAGCATTTTTACTAACTTCCAATCACAATAATGTAATCTGGTTACTGTATTGTTAAAATTCATTACAATGTATAGCTTCTATTGTTCTCTTCTGAAGTCATATGGCCAAAATACACAACATATGAAGGTAATTTTTATAAACATACCAAATATATATACAACTCATAAGATTTTTTGCTTCAAAATAAAGTATTGGTTAAATCCAATGTTAAATGCAAATATGCATACTGGGAAACAGAGGGCATTATTCAAATAAAAGAACACACACATACACACATACTGCATTTCTTGCTTTGCTCTTACTTCTCCGTTCTGTCCAAAAGAAGAAGTCACTGATTTCCTTAAGTTTTCTATGGCATAAAGTGTATATATCAAATCTAGGAAAGAGTGACATTTTGGGACAAGTGAAAATGTAAGTGGGACATGTGAAATTTCACAAACCACTTGTCCTGGACAAATGAGTGGAAAAAATTGATCAGCCCGATATAGCCACAATCAACATAAAACATTTTCACACAAAGGAAATATATTCTGCTAATAGAGATGTCAAAATTTTAGAAAACTTCTTCTGGGTACCTGTCAATCCTAACCATCGGCTACCCGATCTAAGGGAAATTGTATTAAATGTGAACATGATCTGCTTTGTTGTAGGTTCATACATGCCATCCCCCAGGTGAGGTTTCAACGTACTAATTACTAATACAAATGGCAAAAAGTGAAATCTGAGCATAAAAAGAACAATCTATATTTTATACGCCATAATTACAGAAAACTATGAAAACGAACATTTAGTTTCGCTACTTACCTGGATCTGCAGTTAAAATTTTTGTCACAAATCGGCCAAATCTGTTTGATTAGTAGTTAGCTTAAGAGTATAGACACAAAAGAAATTGATAAATTATTTATGCATAACACTCAATTTAACTAGTGTACATGTCTAGTAACTTTTGCGAATAGTCGTAATGTCCACAAATGATCACCGTTTTATTACATCACTGTTGAATTCTTGCATCAAATTTTTTAAAATGCTACTGATTTGTCCTTTCTGGATGACATTTTTTAAGTTTAACAAAATCCCCCTCCTCTAACATTTTTCAGTTATATAATATCCTTCAGTCACATTGATAAATCCCATTTATTACGATATCTGGGCAATTTATTTTCAATTTAGACTGGTCTACAACACATGTGGTATCAAAATAGAGTGACTGTGACACGTGGTTTCACATTCAAGAAACCCATCTGTTTTCTTGGAACTGTCTTGTGTACATACTATAAATGGAAAATAAGGAAATTAGATGGAGATCTAACGATGAAAAAAGAAACCAGTATTGTTTCCAATTTAATAATCAGTCATATATGTACCTATATAATAATACAAAAACAAGTTGTAAATAGGTTTAGGACATCATTTTCCACTGGCCAATGAGAAGGCAGCATTCCATTCAACGAGTTGCACTTGCATATTTAGCAGGCACTATGATGGCAATGTCAAGTGGTAGCGTTGGCAAATGGTCTGGCATTACTAAAGAAAGTACGCCAAACTTTGGAGAGGCATACAAAATTGAATGCCCAAGCCAAGCATCGGTATCAAATTTATTATGCTACATGCATCTAGCTTGAAATATCAGTGTTGATTCCTAAACAGGTTGCGTGAGAAAGGAGAGAAGTATCCTCCCTTTTATTATTATATAGTACACATATGACAAGAAAACTGAAAGCAATGATACAAGCCCCTGTGACAATGAATAAATGCGCACACAACACAAGCCTCGAACTGTAATTGTTATTCTGAGTCTCAATCTTGTATTTTTTTTTTCAACAGGTATCCAGTTGTCCATTTTATTACTCGGGTCATTATCAACAGGCAGGTACCTGTGTACCCGGGTACCCATTGGCATCTTTATCTGCTAGCTATATATTCACATGCAGAGAAAACAGTCTCCGCCTAATACATTTTATGAAGTATAATGTGATCAATAATCATACTGAAAGGCAGCTACAGCAGTACATTAACCCAGTACAGTAACTTTGCTTAAGGTTCAAAATGGGGTGAGTCTCACTGCATGTTTGTGTAAACATTGTACTTATATGTAATTTAAGGGGCAATCACAGAGTATAGAAGGCTTTGGCCTATATCAGTAATCAAAATCCAAAAGCCTCATAATGATACTACTTTCATAACAGTGGGCATATGTTATTGAATCAAGATATTTGAACAAATATGAAAGACCTTCATGCCAGATGATCTGTCAAATTGCAACAAGTCATGTAAATGTTGGTCTATTTTTCACAGAAATGGTGGCCATATGTGATGATGGCATCATTCGGTCCAAAGAAGAGTGGTTTTTGAGAAGTTGCAAATAGCAATTGTGAATGTGAATCACAACAGATCACATGCTACACATGACAAAGGACCACAATGCAAGCTCACTTGGCTTTAAGGCCAGGTGAGCCACAAATGTCTACCTAAAAATGCACCAAAACACATAGCATTTCTTCTTTTCAACTATCGAATGTTGAAACCATCACTAATATTCTTGCACAAGATTTTCAAAATTAGCAGCTATGGCATCTATACTGGATGTAAGATCAACACCATTTTCATTCTGGACAAACCAGACACCATTAGAAGATTTTTAGTGAAAACCCCATGCCAATATGACCATACATTCATTACGGTCACACATACCTGACAACTTTTCAAAAGCCAAGTAGGGACATTGAATAAAAAAACAGGGAGACTGGGACCTAAATTCAGGTTTTTTTGCTGCATTTGTTAAAGCCCTGCTTTCACTAAATATTGACTGATCTTCCAGGTCCAATACATGTGAAATTCTCAAAGGACACACCATTTCTCCCTGTGATACGCCTTATGTTTAGGGGTGAAACAATTCAATATATTGATGCATCGATACTTTTGCTGTAATAAATACACATATCGATACAAGAGACGGAGAATCAATACAAAATGATACTTACTGTATGAAAGTTATTTTAGTCTTCAGCAGTTATGACTAATTATCAGTTTGCCTTATTAATCTTTTAAATTAGAATTCATCTAAAACAGCATCTGCAGTCACAGGCACCCATTTTTATTCTTAGTAGTCTCTCGGGGGGCCGAGGAAGACATGTTGTGTAGTCTCATCGACGATGGACGCGCATGTGGCTCTGGAGTCCAAATTCTGATGCACACAGGCAATTGCAGGTGGGGCATGGGACACCAGTGGTTGGGGGTGGCGGGATCGCAGCTCTGTGACGTCTCTCAAGAGCTGCAGCAAGACACTGGCAGCGGACTGGCTTGAAGGTGGAACTGGCTTTTCTGGTCAGGCTCGCCAGTGACTTCTGTCTGAGGCAGCAAGCTCAAGCTGGTGGGGTTGAAGGTCTGCCCATTTGATGTGCATTTTGAGGTTGTCTTTGTACCTCTTGCGAGGGCGGCCTTGGTTTCGGTTGCCCTGGGCTAACTCGCCGAAGAACAGCTGCTCTGGGATTCTGTTTTGATCCATGCGGATGACATGGCCAGTCCAACGAAGCTGGGCCTGGATTAGTTTGGCTTTGATGCTTGTTGTGTTGACTCTATCAAGGACTTCCTGGTTGGGGATTCGGTCCTGCACTTGATCCGTATGATGGATCTCAGGCAGCACTGGTGGAATTGTTCCAACTGACTGATGTGCCTTCGGTACACAGTCCACGTTTCACAGCCATACAACAGAGACATGAGGACAACTGCATTGTACACCTTCATCTTTGTTGACAGGCGCATGTCCTTGTGCTGCAAGACCTTGGTTTGGAGTCATCCGAGTGCTTGGCTGGCTTTTTGGATCCTCACAGTGATCTCTTTGTCCAGGGAGCCATCACTGGATATTGTGCTGCCTAGGTATTTGAAGCTGTCCATGTTCTTCTGCTGTGCATCGCCAATGGTGAGGCAGGGTTGTGAAGGGACAGTGCTTGGGGCGGGCTGGAAGAGGACTTCTGTCTTTCCTAGGCTAACTGTGAGTCCAAACAGATTGGAGGCTTCAGAGAACCTGTCCACAATTGCCTGTAGGTGAGTCTCTTCATGGACCATGTGGGCACAGTCATCTGCAAAGAGTGCATCAGTGATGAGTCTTTCTAGTGTCTTGGTTTTTGCAGCTAGGCGATGGAGATCAAACACTGATCAATCCAGGCAATATCTAATGTAGATGTCAAGGTCACGGATGGCGTGAAGCAGTACCTGCGTGAAGAAGTTGAAGAGTACCCGAGCGAGCACACAGCCCTGTTTGACACCATTAGATATGGGGAATTTCTCAGAGGGTTCATCGTCTGAGAGAATCTCTCCAGTCATGTCATCATGGAAGACCCGGATGAGGTTGGTAAGCTTCTGAGGACAACCATGCTTCTTGAGTACTACACACAGTGCATCTCTGTTGACTATTGAATGCCTTCGTCAGGTCCAAGACAGCATACAGATTCATGTTCTGCTCAAGGCACTTCTCTTGGACTTGTTGCACGGCAAAGATAATGTCAACAGTGCTGCATTCTGGGTGAAAACCACACCGAGACTCGGGCAGGTTATCTTCTGACACTGCCGCAATAAGCCTGTTGAGAATGATGCAAGCAAGTATTTTACCAGCTATGGAGAGCAAGGAGTTGCCTCTGTAGTTACGGCAGTCCACATGTGTGCCTTTATTCTTATAGAGGGTCACAACTGATGCATCGTGGAGGTCGTCTGGCATCTCCTCTTCTGTCCAGATGCTGATTAGCACATCGTGGAATGCCTCCAGAGTCTGTTCACAGACAGCCTTGTACACCTCCGCTGGGATGCCATTCTTTCCAGATGCCCTGCCAGTTCATTTGTTTAATGGCTATCCTCAACTCCTCTATTGTTTGCGGAACATCCAGTTGGTCGTGCATTGGCTGTTGGGGTATTTGGTCAAGAGCAGATTGGCTGACCGATGAGGGCAGGTTTAGGAGCTGGCTAAAGTGTTCTTTCCATCTGTCCTTAATGCCAGCCTTGTCCTTTATTAGTGTACTGCCATCTGCAGCAAGCAAGGGGGCAGAGCCAGACTTTGAAGGGCTGAAGATTGACTTGATGGCGCTTTAGAACTCTTGAGTTATTAGTGTCAGCATAGTGTTGCACTTCATCAGCTTTCGTTTCCCACCACTGGTCACGCATCTTGCGGATTTCTCTCTAAGCCTCAGCTGGATAGGATTTGAAGTGGACTTTTTGGGGGATGGAGATTGGGTCATTCTGCCGGTCCATGAATGCTTTATTCTTTCTGGCAAGCAGATCTTCAATGGCATATTTTTATTAGTAAAAATGAAAAAGACTACTGAAAACACTCACTGGCCATCTATAAATTAACACAAAGTGAAAGTTCGTAATTGGCCCCCCCCCTTCCATGATAATTATCTTAACCCAGCATGTTCAGCATAAGCTGTAAATTCCACACGTGTTCCACATCTATAATGAAGTACTTTACTCATCATTTAATAACCACTTTTATGCAAAGTTTCTACATTGAATGGTATCCTGTCTACTTTGGTCAATTTGAAAGCTACACCACCAGTGTGTAGCATGGTGAAATACGTTACAATGAATTCTTTTTGGCAGTTATTGCTTGCTCTGGTCCAAGATAAACAATAACCACCAATCAGAAATCAATGTAGCTTATTCTCTGCATGACAAACAGAAGTATTGGCAAAGCAACAGAGAAACTTCACGAAGAAGTCATTAATAAATACGTAAAGTACTTAAACATAGATGCTGCCAGGGTATGCGATTGCATGAATCGTGCAAAATTTCATGGATTCACAAACTTGTAGAACAGTGATGCACGAGAACCCCCACAAATGAAAACGTGCTCAGTAAAGTATGCAGTTTTTACATAACCGTTCTTGTCACGATCAATTTTTTGGTATGCAAATGTTTACACATTTGGGTTCTTCAAGCACATCATGAATGCTGGTTAAATTAAATTTGATTGGCACATGGTACCCAGGAATAAGCATTATTATGGTGTAGTTTGAACCTTCCATGATGGAAGTTTCACAAATGAGTATTTAAAATATGGGCTACCTTGAAAACCCAAAATGTCTGATTCCTGGTGTGGTTCATTATGACTTCGTTAGGCAAATACTTGCTGATGGTTGTGATGATGACAACAACTTTTAAAGCTATGACATATACAGGATTACTGGAGCTGGGAAAGTGTTAATGGAGATACCAATGAGTGATTTTGAGCCCGAAAATGGTGTTAAATACGAGTTAGATGGATGTACATGTTGGATGGACAAAAATAGCACGACGGTCCATCTCCCTTTCAGCAGTATCTTGAAATTAAATGTAGAAAGTGCAGAATACTGAGCCTAATTAAAATAAGACAATTTAAAGGTGTAACACAACTTTAATATTTTTATCAATCAATTTAGCCCTGTGGATCATATGCTACAAAACCATATATCCATATCAGGGTTAAGATAAACTGAATAAATAAGGGTAAAAATAAAATAAAATTAAGAAGTAACGATATGTTTGAATACCTGTCTGCACAAGCAGACTGGCATTGATGGAGTAAAACCCTAATACAGCATTATGAAACAGATAAGAAATCTGCCATAGTAGTTGGTAAACCACTGACTCAACAAAGTTTACTTTAGTGAAAAGTACTATTCTGGAGTAGATACGTCCAAAAGATAATATGTGATATCTGGAAAACTGTACATAAGTCATAAAGATCAGTTTCCATAGGTGTCAACCCCTCCAGATGAAAACCTGTATGCCAGACCAATAAAAACCTTACAAACACCAAAAAAACCTTGCATGAATAAATGTATTCATACATTATATAAGATCAACAGTTTTAAAACAACAAATGTTATACACAAAGTATTTTTACACATATTTACATAATTATTTACATTTCTAAAACTTTATTTCATTCTTTTTACTTGTGTGTTGTATTATATGCAACATGTGCACCTTTCACGCTTTTCAAATGTATTCTGGGGTTTTAAAGTCTCAGCTGGTGTCATGGTTTATTTTACACTGTAAAAATGATGCTACTGTGTCTGAATTCAGAGACTTCCTGCATTCTGTATGTATTTTCTTCATCATCAAAAAATATCCCTCACAGTCTGCAGTGTTCCTTCAGATCATATATGCCCGACGCCACCACTTTAATGTCTTAACTACATATTTTACAAAAAGCATGGGAAGATCCTAACTTTGATACATCTGCAATGCCAGGGAAGACTTTAATCCAATCAGCCTGAAACCTGCCACAACCTCAGTCAGTGTCATCAAACTCGTGTTTCTTCGAGTTAGGATCAGCCATTTGATGGATGGAATATTTAAACTAGATGAAAGAAATAAAAAAATAATTTAAAAATTTAGATTTGATATGTGATAGAGGAAGATCTCCCGATTACAACTGTGTTACGAATTTATATTTTTTCCCCATAAACACCAAGATATTACGCCAGGAGCTATCCAAAAATTGAAATCTAAAAATGAAAAAAATCAACAAAGTAGCAGTCCAGTCCAGAAGTTTGTACCTTGTAAGCTGTTGATCATGTCTATTAATTGCGTATCTGGTGTTTGAAAAGTTATGAATTTGCTATATGGTGTGCCAATTTTGGTCTAAACAGGATATAAATTGGCATTATATATTTTCGAGAATGACGTCACTCAGTATCTGTACTACTTCCGTCATGTTGGCAATGCATCTTCCTGTTTGCATTACGTAAACTTAATTCAAAACTATGACAGCACGATAAAATCCCAGTGCTAAATTCAGCAGACTATTTATTTTTAATTAGTATATTGTTAAAATTTTTAATAAATCAACTTTATCTCCACACAGAAAAGTCAGACGAATTAGGTTAAGGCAGTACACCACGACTGCCACACTATGTAAAGTATGAAAATTGATGTAAACTGTATGCATTTGACAGTAATAAGCATAAATAATAAAAATAATAATGTATAAAATAAGAAAATATACTTACTACACAGGTAGTTGCTCAATATTAGACATCCGAGTGAGCATCAAATTTCAGAGTAATAAATGACAAGATCTTCACACACAGGAGTTGAACCATGAAATTAAACTCGTTTCATTATCAGACAAAGGAAAAGCGTGGTTTTGAGTATGATTTGATTGGTTGTTTCAGGCCACCCTGATCTCGTTGAATTCTTGTTCTAAAAATAAATTACGTCCAGAGTCCCGGATTCATACAAAACGAAAAAAAAAAAAAAAATTATTTATGAAAAAACCGTACAAAACGGTTGTACGGCCATACACTGACCAAAATGGAAAAAACGTACAATCTACAGGTAAACCGTACTAGTTGACACCCATGAGTTTCCCAACATCTTCAAGCTGATAAAGCTAGCTATGTATATGCCCCTTCAGAAGGAAGCACAGAACAATATTCTCACACAGGTAACAGAGTATGCTCAGAAATAATTAACAGATTAATGATTATACCACTAGAAGCGATGTCTTTTAAAGATGTTGAAGAAAGTGGAGCAGAATGAAAGAGAGTGTACGATTTGGATTTTTAATGTAGCCATGAGGTCTGTATTTTTGCCCAGGATGTTCCCTTTTCATATCCTGGTCAGCTGTGGCCAAACTGCACAATAGCTAAAGGTCAGTCTTAAGTAAAATAAGCAAGAAAGCCAGCATGACTAATTAACAGTTAATCCTTATTATTGCAATTATCTTGTGAAAAGGACTGGCCCTCTGACGTAATTCAAAGAAACCATGTTCTACAGTGTGTCATGTAAGTACCAGCAACTGATTGGCAATTAACCCTAAGCCCTATTTAGATGTAACTAGTACATAAATACCCAGTCTCAAGCTACCGTACATGTGGCAACTATTTTTCCCCTAAGTTTTACTTATTTCTTTATTCTCAACTCGAAAGGCATTTAACACTGTTTACTAAATAACATTTATTCTGAATTAGTTTTTTGAGGGTACATAAGCTGTGTAGTATGTTTCTTCATTCCTTATTTTAATTTAATGATGGTAATTAACATCTGTATATATGGTAGAGTGATGCCAGGTGTTTATTCATGTGTCTTTGGTGGGAATGGAGATGCTACAGCATTTAGTGATGATTTTGATCATTCTTGGGACTGAAACTAGCTGCTGAAAATTTTATTGCTGTTGTTTAAATTTTGTTGTGGTTTATTTTCTGATTATACTATTGTTGCTGGGTTAAAAAAAAAAATCATACACTGATGTGAATAATGTTTAAATATTCTATTTACCGAAGAAAAAATCTTAAGTGTGATAATAATTATTTTGTCACAACAATTTTCATGGGCAATAAAATAAAACGTGACTTCTATCGATTGCATAAGATATATCTATCTGTGGGGGTTTATTTAAAGAGAACAAAAATTTACCAATATGTATTAATAAAGAGTTCTCTGCAAAAATCAGGAGATATTATGAAATTGGGAGGTAGGCATGGAATGACCCAACAAATCTGGAGGTTTTTTTTTTTTTTATCCTGGCAGGTATGGTCATACTGGCATCAGCATGTTCACTGTGGCAGCCATACTGGATGTCTGTGGGGCACAATTTTCATTTAGGACCAACTATACATCATATGAAGACTTTTAGTGAAATCCCTATCCCAAAATGACCATTAATTCGGGAATAGTGATAACACGACAGCCATTTTTTAGTGTGAGGAGAACAATTTTCATTTAGAATCAACTAGACATCATAGCTGTTGGTGCTGGCAATGTCCAAAGTTGTAAATGGTGGTAAAACTACGATGAACACCTTTTTTAAAACATTCAAAGTTTGTAACAGTCTGCAAAGTTGCAATGCAGTGGTTGACAGTTGTTAGTATAATGGCTTTTCGAGGTTAAAGTCATCCCTACAGTGAGGATATTGTGGTTGACAAAAGCGACTAAATTTATGCGAATACACAAAATTGTCATTTAATTAATGATTTGTTAGTTTGGAAAGATAAGTAACGGAAAACATAGGCATTTATAATAATAAATGCTAGTAGATAATGAGACACTGTTAAATGAAAAAGCAGGATCTGGAATAGAAGATTACATGGTGCAGCTCATTTCAGGCTTACCAGGTGTTTACAGAAGTTATTTGAGCACTGATGACAAACAACATCAATGGCATCAGTGCAGAAAAAAAAGGTCAGTGGACAGAAGCTGGAAAGAGTCACAAGCTTCAAGTACTTGGGATCAATTATCACAGATGAGGGCTCCAAACCAGAACTACTTTGCAGGATTGCCCAAACAACAGCTGCAATAACAAGGTTGAGACCAATATGGACAGATACCAACATTACTTCTGGTTCCAAACTAAGACTGATGCGCTCGATTCTCATATCCATCTTTCTGTATGCTTGTGAAACATGGATGCTACACAGAAGGATTCAGACCTTCAAAATGAGATGTTACTGCAAGATCTTGGGCATCTCATACATTGACCATGTAACCAATGAAGAAGTCTACAAAAGGATCCAATGAGCCTTCTGATCCTATGAAGACCTCTTCACCACTGTAAAAAGGTGCAAACTGAAGTGGTACAGTTATGTCTCAAGATCATATTGACTGGCAAAAACAATCTTGCAAGGCAGTGCGAGGGTGCAGAAGAGGCAGACAGAAATAGAGGTGGGAAGACAACATTAAGGAGTGGACACGCATGGGATTTGGAGATTCCCAAAGGGCAGGAGAGAACAAAGAAAGATGGAGAGAATTGGTTGTAAAGTCAACTGTGGTGCCCCAACGACCTCTTGGGTTAAGGAATTGATGATGATGATTATGACTTGAGCACATGAAAATATGACAGTAAAGTGCAAAGCCGGTGTTTTATCTACCCATGCGTCACGCGTCAAATACGCAGAATTTTCTGATTTGACGCACAAAAGTCGACAACGGTACGTAAATTGACGCACCCTAATGTTATGTTTTGCTGATTAACACAAAACAAAGGTTTGGTCTAAAAATCATTGCCGGTACATAAATTGACGCATCCAATTGTTATGTTTTGCTGATTAACACAAAATAAAGGATTGGTCTACTTCATTGGCTAGATTACAACTCACTCAAAGAGAGAAAACACTCGCACATCAGTTTCCTATGCTGATGTTATCATAATACATAGGGTTACAACTGAGTGTGGAGCCTGGAACTGATCTTATGTGACCTGTACTTGCCACATCATTTGTAGCAACAGGATGTTAGAACCGTAAATCACCACACACAAGAAAGAGATGAAAAATAAACATGTGATTTTACAGTGATTCTCATGAAAAACTACTATTTTATGCGCATCCTTGTCACGCAAAGAAGCAACAATTTCCATTCTCTCAATTGTATGCCTTGCGTTGTTCCAAGATACTATCATCGTTCGAATCAAAATGGCGTCCAAGGTAAAAAAGACTTAAAATAGATCCGAAACCAATGAAATTATCATTTGGACCGCGTTTTTACAACCGACCGTCGATAATAGTATTGCTATCGAACCAGTGGATCCTTCATCATCTTAAGATGAGGTAACGGTTACATGCAAGATAAAACATAATTTTGTGCAATAATGGTTGAAAACATACAGCTGGCTACGTTTTCAAAAAGAAGTTAAGTCAAGTGAAGAATGTGACAGTGAAGATGCCTTTATGTTTTGCCATATATGTATAGCGGCTAAAATAAACCTCGATGATCAAATGTGCAAAAAACCAACAACTTTTGTAACAGTACACTGGGAAGGCATGCTAGGTTGCCAGAAAACAAACTGTTGATTGAACTCCAAATACTATCCAAATTTGTGAATGGCATTTTGTCCAAGTCTCAACATATCTTGATTCCATGGTCACGTGCACTGCTTATTCCGCTACACTCGGAAATGAACACAATTATGAAACCTAAAATTGTTTACTTCATGTACTCTTATAAATGACCACATGTACATATCTTGGTCTTTCTGCCTCTGAATTCAATCATTGTAAATATCAGTATATTTTCCCAACCAGCTGCCAGTCGAAGCCTTTGAACTTGCCGCCCAGCTACTGCATCATGTTCTTTTGACGTACTCTTATAATGGCAACATGTACATCAGGAGGTCTTTCAGCCACTTATATCTGTCAACGTAAATATCAGCACATTTTTCCACCCTGCCACCAGTCCAAATCTTTTGAACTTTCTGCCCAGTTATTGCGTAATGTTCTTTTGATGTACTCTTATAATAACATGTACATCAAGGGGTCTTTCAGCCACTGAATTCTGTAATTGTAAATATTAGCACAGCTAAGTGATCAATACATTTTCTCACTAAGCAGGTGGCTAAAGCAGGACTGGTTAAGTCTTTGAATTTTGCCGTCCACCTATTACATGTGTACGGAGGAATCCTGCCTAAATGATTTTCTGTGTCCCAGATAAAAAACTGGCATCCAAATACAAGTGATTAAGCATTTCTGAGACCTCTGGAAGGTTCACAACACCATGCAGATTTTAATGCAGTTTTACAAACAAGACATAGCAGCGAAAGTGCTACTTAAATGTGTACATTGGCTGGGTGTAAAAGACATCCTTTTTAAAATACAAATCTCTTAATTTAATACACGACTTAACAGCTAAAGAAATTGATGCCATTGGCATTTTGAAGAATTCCGCCTTTCAGTATGACTTGGCTACCATCTGTTCAGAGGAACTGGAGAACCTATCAAAACAATGTTGAGAATAATCTTATATGTGACCTGCAAAATTCGTCATTTGTGACAGCAATGGCAGATGAAAGCACCAACATATCCAACAATAAATGCCTTGTCATATATGCTCAGATTATTTCTGATGATATGAAACCATCAACAAACAACAAATATAGAATGTTCAGATGCTTCTGGCAAAGGAATTGCCTTACTGGCTTTGGTCACATTATATAACTAATATTTTTGTTGTGTATTTAAACAATATAATTATTTTTTAAAAACTACTTTAGACTGATCATCGGCTTGAATAGGACTCATAGGTTTGGATTTTGACTCACTGATTTTTGCCTTGATGAGTCAAATGACTTACATGAAGCCATTTGTAGATAAAAAGATAAAACACTGCAAAGCACAAAGTTATGGTGGCAAAACTGTTGAAGCAACCAAGATTATCTTAATTTTATAGCACTATTAGTGCATTATGTTATATTATTTTCATTTGTCCCTCTAAAATGGTGCGTTTCCCACAGATTGGGAGGGAGTGGGCCAGTGTCCCCTGCCCTTTGGATTTTACATGCAACAGTGTTTCAGTAGCAGTGAAATTTCTGTGAAGTGGTAAAACCTACACGTACCTCTATAAAAACTTATACCATTACAGTATATGGAGCATGAAATTCTTGTTTTATTTCAGCATAAAAATGATGGCTTTTATATTTAAAATAAAAAATCATGATCTTTACAATGACTATCCTGTCAGTCGACCAGGAAAGACGCGAAACAACGCCGTCCGTTTTGGAAGACATCAACCCAAACAACATAAATATTAGTGTATACGTTTTATTCTGTAGGGCTATGTAAGAGGAAACTCGGACAAATGATTTATCGTTTACAATCCAATTGTATTATTGTTTTGACGGCCAGATTTGGCCCCGCACCTGTATAGATTTAAACCTTTGGTGGTCATTCGTCCCGTGTTATACCGGTCAGTCCGGTTTTCAGCTCGTCTGTCCGGTATTACTGGAGTTCCAAAAGTGGCCCCCCTTTACGACCACACCATTTCAGACCCATATCTATAATAATCATGTTCAAACGAATGTCAGAAAGTCCCCTGTTTTAAACATTTACACATTAATCTACCGTTCTTATCCTAATTTCCCGCGCTTTAATCATGGCGCGAGGGGAGTCTCTCAACCTCCACGTGGGAAAAGAGAATTGAAGGGAACCATCAATAACACGAGAACGGAAGTGGTAACTATTTATGAACGTTACTATATTGAGAGTCTGTGCATTTAGGAACAGAGAAAGTTTAGACCTGTTGTATTGTTGAATTATCGGGAACCAAAAGTCGGCTCAAAATCTCTTCTATCGTAGTCGCCATTGTAGCAACTTGATCACCTTATGAATCACTTAAAGGCTTTCTAATAAATTCTATGGTGAAAAGGAAATTGTCTTTCTAACCCAGATGAATCGGGTCTTTTAGTGCCTCTAAGTAAGAAGAGTTACTCATTATAGTTGATGTTTGATATTCATCTGCCTGATTGTTTTAATATATAATCTATCTTTATTAATCTTTTCTTAATAATTATATTCGAACATAAGTTGTACCTAAATCTGATCCTTCAGCAAGATCAATGACACAACAATTCAGCCAAAATATGGTAATTTAATATTTGTATGTAAAACTTTGAAACTGTCTTTAGCACGTACTTCTCGCGGGATTTAGTATGAGATTTAGCAGACGAGCAAAATGACAAGTGAGAAGAAGCTAGGCGAAGCGTTTGGACACATCGCCCAAGCAGAAAAATGGTACGAAGGCGACTGATGTACGAATACCATCTGTAAATTAGACTTTTAGCAAGAAGAGTGCATATTGGAAACATAGGATCAATACAAATCAGATGATGTGTTACAGCATTGACACCTTTACTGCGTAATAGGTCTCCGAGTCAACTTTTTCCCTTTACAGTAATCATGCAAGATACAAGAAATTTGGAATCCAGACATGGACGAATAAACCGCAGCAGTTGTGGACATTTTTGTCTTGGGACGAGACGGTTGCAACAAATACTCGTCCATATCATTACTTCGCTGAACATAGGATACGTTTCCATTGCACTCCAATGTCTCCTTACACTTTTATTTAAGACCCACAGGCATCCAACGTAAGCTTGAGACTTGGATGGTGGATCGAAATCATAATCATGTACGGAGTGAAGACAACAAGTTTAAAACCCATCAGATCTAATATGTAGACCCTTGGATAAATGTATAATAAAAGTCGAGGTTTGTAGTTTCACACTAAGCCGTCTATTTCTTCATAGTTTTCACATTTAAAGTGACATTTTTAAAAATGATTTATGAGCCATTTTAATGTGGAGAAATTTTACTTCAGAGAGCTATGACATCTTTTGGAAGAGTCAGAAAATTTAGCAAATTTCATCAAGTTCTCCCCAGATCACTAGTCCTAGTTTCTCTAACCCTTGCCACCCCATTTTTGATATTTGGACATTATATTGGGTGTAGGGTCCACTGCCTATCAAAAAGTTGGAATTCGCCAACACCATTTGGTGTTGGCATAGGGTAGCCGCTTACTAGCTGACCTAGCAAACTTTAACAACCTTTCATCAAGATATACCTGCATGAAATCGATAGGAATATGATTTATTTTCAATGAAATTGCAAGTACAGCATTCATTATATCTTTAATTGCTGACAGACTAGCTGAAACTATAGCATTGATGAAATTTGACCAGGAACTCGCCATATGCATTCAGTCGCATGACTATACAAATCTCGCAACCTACATGCCGGTGACATCAGAAGTCCAGTAGTCACGTGATATCAACAATAACCCATTTCTAACGTTGTTGTGCATAGAATTTGCAGATATTATTTAAAAGTCATGTAATGTTCAGGGGTCAAGCTAGAGTAGAATTTTAGGGAGAAGTGACTCCTCCTTTTGGACAGAACAGGGAGAAGTGAGAGCTCAAAAGGGAGAAGTGGATGTGAAGAAAGAAATGCAATATATACAGTATATATATATATATATATATATATATATATATATATATATACAGGGTGACCCGCCATAACACGCTCCATTATAACACGAATTCGGATATAACATGGTCGTGGTGTGGCTCCCGAAATTTCATATACTTGTATTTTTCTCGTACACGAAAAAAAAAAATTCTTTCTTAAAAGTACAAAAAAAACAAAAAAAAAGTATTATCATTTTAGGGAAGAGATCGCGTATGAATAATACAAGACAATCGTGGCTTGGCAACTGAAATTTTATGTGCATTTTTCTCATACACGAAAAAATAGTGTTTTCTTAAAAGTACGAAAAATAACGTCTAAAAAGTTTATTCAGGAATCACGCAGGGCTTCGCCAATGTCACAAATTGTGATTTTTTTTCCTTATTGGCGGCAAAATATACCATCTGGTGATTTCTTTTTATTGGCGACGTTGTTGGCTGTTTAAACTTGTATATACAACCATTGGTTTGGAGTGGAGAAATTCAGAGACCCCATGAAAGGAAGCTGCAAAGCTGATATAAAATGCACTGAAATTTATCTATTGTTACATAAACAAATTCTTTGTTCATATTGACAAATCATCTTAATAGTGCATTGCTATATCTTAATCCGCTTATGTCGACATCTAGCATGAGTACTGTATGTTTTGAGATGTCTGCTTTTTTTCAGATTTTCTTTAAATTTCTGACGCATGCGTGGAAGGCAGCATCACTCGACTACCACAAATATATATATTAAAAAAAAAAAAAAAGCTCTCACTTGTCTGTTCAATAGGCAAAAACTGTAACTACAACTGACCATACGACGGCCAATTCATTTTTAAAAAAATGTACCCAGATAGAGCAGTAGCTTAAATTTCAAAGAAAACATTACCTTTGAAGCACCGATTGTTATGAAAACGTACTAAGCAAATGGGAAAAAACATCAGTCTTAATCATGCAGTACAATTTTTTGATGTTGCCGCCACAATAAGAAATGGGCATTTGTTTGATTCTCCAAAGCTGTCCTTTAGCGGTGACTTCAGTAACGCATGCACCCTTCATCAAAGAAAGCCGACTACAATCTTCAGTAAAAACAAAGAACCTTTCTTCAAAGGCAGTCAGTACCGAATTAAATAAAAGCAATGGAATCTGATGGATTGTTTCATTTTCCAACATGACTGGAACACTTTTACCGTGTCGTGAAAGTGTCATTTTTACAGGAAAAAAGTTCATGCTTACAAACTCTACCGACAGCGCTTAAAATGCAAACCTTTACCGACTTGGGACGTACTGAAAAGTAAATGTGCTTCATCATTCATTACGTGATTGTGCTATTTTTTTCCACTAAACTGTGACAAAATTATTGAATATTTTAAATCTGTGTGTGTGCATAGTTTCGATGGAATTACTTGAATTGCGGATTCAATGTATGTGACGTGATTCACGGGTGAATACACGGTGTTGATACTTTATTCATTGCTATACATTAGACATGTATATATAAACAGTATACACATATATGTACCAATGCCTGGTTCTCTGAATAAAGTAAAATATTATAAATACCTTCTCTGTTTTCACTATTTCTCATTTAATATGCATTGATTTAAGATGATAACTGCCAATGAAGCACATATTTTAGTGCCTGCATTTATTTTCTATACCCCCACCCCCACCCCCGCACATTTTTTCAGGTACATGCATCATTTTCTTCAGCTAACTGACCTGGTTGCTTATAACACGGTTCGGTCTATAACACGGTCGGGTTCTATGGCTCCCAACTACCATGTTATAGCGGGGTCACACTGTATATATATATATATATATATATATATATATATATATATATATATATATAATGTTTGTTCTCTTACTTGAATTATGCCCTCTTTCACAGTATGCATATTTGTGTTTAACATTGGATTTAAGCAATACTTTATTTTCAAGTTAATAATTATCAGTTATTTTGGTCATATGACTCTAAAAGAGAATAATAGAAACTACATTGTAACAAATTTTAACTGAGCAACCAGATTACATTATTGCAACTGAAAGTTTGTAAAAATGCTTAATCAACTACCCTTAATCAATTTTTTTTTTAATTTTCTTAATTTTTTTTACAAATATGTTTTCTCAAAGATTTCTAAATGCCTTTGAAACAATCCCTGTACCATGTACATGAGGGCAAATGCACGTGTGTCTTCAAATCATACTGTTCCTCATTTCTTTGTTGCAGATTAAACATTACCATAACTATTCATACATATAACACGAAAATGCATAAAGTTACAGACATGGCTCCTTTATAGTCAATATATGAACTAAACCCATCTTTTCAACCGAATCAACACAGACATGAGTGCATCTGTTTTTAGAAGGAGGGGTTTTCATAATGTGTAATCACTCACTTTGCTTCATTACAACAGTCCATTGATAGGATTGCAAATATATGATTATTTTTCTACGTACTTACAATGATTTTAGGCATTGGTTAAATAGTATCTGCTTCGCTGCTTTTTTCCGCATTTTCACAAATACGAGTGAAGTCAGAAAATAACTTTAACCTTACAACGCTTCTCAGTCCTCACGAATTCCACAACATAGCATTGTCCCGTACATTTCTGACCTACATAATTGCATTTTAATGTTAAACCTTAAATAACATAATACCTGGACATTGTTTTCTATGAATTGTATATTTTTCTGAATATATTTACCCGATGATTTATGAAAACAATCTAATAAACTGTTACTTCCCAGACATAGCGATGTCTGCCATTATTTCCCTGTTACTGGTTCACTTACAGTTTCATACTAATTTTATGCAGAAGTAGTGTACAGGAGGCAGTTAAAACATCCAGATCACCAATTCTGATCTTAATTACAACAAATTGCTATTTACATACTATTGTTAAAGCTTCAAAACACAAGTTTGTATGTTTTATCATCGAGGGATAACATGTGGAAATCGGGTAGTGATACTATCTGATAACTGCTAACTTTCTAGGGAAAGGGTTAATAGTCAATCAGCTATCAAAACACATGCCAATGAATGTGCAAGAGTTTGTTTGTCGGCATAATTGATATCAAAACTAGGCCTAGATAATGATGGCTTGATGAATACATTTCACTACTACACAACAGTAGAACTAACCTGGCTATGGCGAGGGGGCATCTCAAAAATTGTTGTCAGTCAGTGTACCTCTAAAAAAAAAACGGCGAAGTCATTTTTGCTTTCCTAACAGAAGAAGGTGAAGTTTACATTTTTTAGGTAACTTAGTCGCCCACTTCGCCTGGTAGCGTGAACCCGGCTGTTTCTACATAAATATGATGCATACTTAATTTTCAGCATATTTATTCTGAGAACAACAACCAGAAACATGTTGGTATTGTAGCAAGGTGGAGAAAACGAGATTTATACAGTACTAAGCATGTGTCAGCTATGTATTTTGTTATTATCACGTGACTACCGCATTGACCTGTGCTCTCTGCTTGGTGCATCGGGTTTTTTCAAAGTTTCTGCAACATTTACAGATTTCTGGTCGTTGTTATTAGAATAAATGTTTTTAGAAGTTTATGTTCTTTCATTTTTCTATAAATATTACGTGACTTTAATTGTATGTATGATATATTTTCTTACATCAACAGTAGAAATTTTATTGTTGATATCACGTGACTTCTTGAACTCTGTTGTCATTGACTTGTAGTTAGCAAGATTTGTGTAGTCAGTCATGTGACTGTGAATGCATAAGGTGAGTTCCAGGTCAAATTTCATCAACGCTATAGTTTTGGCTAGTCTTTTAATGGATTAAAGATATGAAAAACGCTATGCTCGCAATTTCTAAAAAAATAAATCATATCCCTAACGGTTTCATGCAGGTATATCTCAATGAAAGGTTGTTGGCGGCTACCCTATGCCGACACCAAATGGTGTTGGCAAATTCCAACTTTTTGATAGGCAGTGGACTCGGGCCCTACACCCCAACATAAATGTCCAAATAACAAAAATGGGGTGACAAGGGTCAGAAGAAACTCGGACTACCCAGGTCACCAGTATATTCAAGACCTTGTGGCTTTATTGATACATTGTCATTCCAAAGTGAAGTCGCCAAGTGATATTTAAGTATGTAATTACTTTTCACATGAAAAAATGTTGCTTACTTGCATTTGAAAGAATTAATTACTAGTATCTCAGCAATTTTTGTTTGAAATAATCTATTTCAGCAGAACACCCATTTCTAGCGAATTGCCCATTGGCATGTTTCAAAGGGAAGATTTTTGTTTGGGCAAGAGAATTAGAAGGCTATTACGGTGACACCCCAATTAAATTGCAACCAATCAGCTGTTATCTTCACATTATGTGCTTCATAAATAGACTACAATCACATTCATTGTGTTAAAGTTTATGTGACTCCGTGGAGAGACTCAAAAATACTTCTTTTGAATAAAAGTTAACATTTTAATTGTGCAAAGTAATTACACACCTATAGAATATCTGCCTGTATCTTTGCTTTGGCATGGGAGTATATCAACAAAGCTGCACACTTCTGAAAATTCCCGGAATGAATGTAACTGACTAGACAAAAAGTCATGACATTTTGACATTCTCTGGCGCTTAACTTGCCACAGGGCTTAACTCCTAAAGACAGTTGATAGCTCATTGAAAAGGAAAATTTCTCAACATTAAGGTGATGTCAGGATTCAAGAGCTTGATGTGAAATATAATTTTTTTATTTACTATTCAAACCCTTTTTATTACACATTTGTATGAGGGGCCATGTATAAGAAGAGTTTTGAACATTGTGTCTTCACTCCAATATAATATTAATATCAGCCTGGGAGGTACCAAAGTTAGCTTGCTTTAGATGTTCTGGGCTGATAACAAGAAAGTGCAAAAGAGGCAAATGTTATCATGAATTGAATTATGCTACGTGTTAAGTACTGTCAAACTTTTGTCAAGGGTTGAACATCCACAGGTTTATTCCAAATATGCGTCTGCTTGTCCCAGGGTAAGTAATAAAGTCTTCCTCAGCACAACCCCTTTTACCTGGTCAGGATTTGTGGTTTTCTTGAACCCTATAAAACCTCCACCATTATCCAGGCCCTGCAAATGTCTGCTTTGATACTAGTAATGTTTCCCAGTAACCATTGCTTGTAGTACACAGTTCATAAATAGAAAATTATAATTTTAACACTTTAAATTCTGTGCACTCATTTCACCTATGTATATCTCTAACTCCTGGTGACGTCATATGGTTTATGGTCATTCCGTACCCAAGTCATTTCGTACTCAGTAGAAATTGGTTGTTTCATATGCAAGGTGATGGTCGTTTCATACCTGAAGTGAGTGTCATTTCGTTTCATACCTAAGGTGATGGTCAATTTGTACTCATGATTGTACACTGTCAAATATACCATACTGTCACACATACCGTTCCTTCTTTAATTACTACCTTCCCATCTTTTGTCTAACAAACTGTTCCTATCTTAAAAATTGCAGTAAAATGAAAAAGAAAACATTGACCAGGTTTAAATAACTGAATAACTCCTTTTTGTAATCATTCAAATCGACAAACATTGCCATTTTTCTTGGTTGTATTCAGTAATGACTAACATGGGTGAACAAGTTAGAAACATAATTGAAATTCACTGTTTTTAACTTAGTTTCAGTAGTTATTTATTTTCAAAGCGAGTGGAAATTAATTTTCATTGTTTGGCATAATCTGTTTTATTTTGTTATTCTTGTAAATATAATGCACAGAAAAACTCAGCAGAGAGACAGAATTTAACTTGGAACTGCATTTTACATATATTTAATTCAGAACTTTAAATCTGATATATTTAATTTTTTTAAATAACTGAAGAATTTTTGCATGCTTGGATCTTACCAGAGCAGCACAATGATGGTTTCTTGATGAAAAGGACTAACAACATTATTCCAAATCATACATTCTAGAGTTTTATTAAATACATGAAGAAAACATATACTGGCATAACAAAATATGCACGCTAGGGAAAGGATTAATCAGAATTGCTATATGCAATTTTGTTTTAGAATAAAAAAAATTAAACCAGTAATCAATATAATGTTAACAAATTAATAATGGTACATAAATGCGATTAATTTGCCTTGTGAGTCAATTATTGGACTGTGTGTGCTGCTGCAATGTTTCAGTAATTTTGAGGAGGAGATAATGCCATTCTGGTACGTACTCTTCCCGTATCGAGAATATTCTCGTCTGCATTTTTTATTTGTTTGGCTCTGATACCAGCTGAATCTGTGTAACAGTTATAGTGGCTTCCTCATATAACTGACTAACTAGCACATATAAAGAAATTTGGTTTTGCCCGCTTCTGCAACAATGCCTCAATGTAATATTTTGTCTCCGTGCATAAAAAAGATGTTTTGCTACAAAACGCCATATTTTTCATGTAAGCGTATTATATGTAAGCATGTGTTCTTGGCAAAGTATCCAAAGTTAATCACCAAGGCAATACCTGAAATCAAATATGTAACAGTTTGAAATATATAACAGTTTGAAATATGTAGGAAATATCTTTTATATGATTTTGGTGGTTATATTTTTAATTCGATGTGTGCAATAAACTTATGGCATTGGGTACTAAAATGACCATAGCATTGGATACAGAACGACCATAGCATTGGGTATGAAACGACTCATTTGGTTACAAAACGACTTGGGTAAGGAATGACCTGCGTGGACTGTGCCATCATACAACATAGGCTATGGCAGGAGTAATTCAATGATAATGTAGGAGTAAGTGCTTAAAATTAAATTCTTTTGCCTAATTTTAAAACATCTGTATGTTGTTTTAATTGTATGCATAAAATACACCCATATGCTGCTTGTCAAGATTTCTGTGATAATATTCTGTATGTGTGTGTGTATATATATATATTATATCAGAGGTTCAGAAAATTTATGCACTGTTGTCAGACATTCAGAGGCATTTGTAGGAAATCCCACAAAACTATACAAATAATGCTATCATATGGGTTAGAGAATATTCAATTTGTACTCTACGGAGATTCAAACCCAGGTCCGCTGGTAAATGGCATCCATCGCCTTGCCTGCATGCATGAGCCCATATTCCATAATGACTAAGCACACATCACCCAAAAAATGATGCTACTGAGTCGTTATATCCACTCATGCATAGCAGACACATTCGCATGACAACCTAGTAATTAATTCTCATCTACTAGGTTGGCATGTGAGAGTGTCTGCTATGCAGGGAAGGCGACAGGTGCCATTTACCAGCAGACAAGGGTTTGAATCTCCTTCGAGTACAAATTAAAAATTCTCTAACCTCTATGATAGTATTATTTGTATTAAATATTAATTCTGCCTACTATTATCAAGCATTCTCCGGTAGAATCTAGGGATAGCACTTCATGTTCTGTTTGGTTCTCTCTCTCTTTATATATATATATATATATATATATATATAAAGAATACAAATCATATGGTGAATAACAGCCCTTTCAAGCACACTGGATCCAGCAAGGGATCACGTGTGTCAGGGATTGATTGAGATAAATGCAATAAACTGACGACGAACAGTGCAAAACTAGTATCTAACTAGCCTGAGCGCTTTCGACTCTAATGAGTCTTTTTCAAAGGCATATACAAAACATAGACAAAACAAAAAAACAAAACACAAAAACCGTTGTGTTTGCAAAACTCTACATGGCTGTTTCTACATGAATTAAACCTTTAAATGTAATATGTCTCAACCAGCCTATAGCCAGTCCTTAGATGTCACATCTTTGTATACTAACATACCGCACAACGAAGGGATACAGCGTGTAGAGAAGCATGGGAAACAAGAACTGTAAACAATCCACCCACACGCTTCCTAGTCCAACTCCTGGAGCTTGTCCTAAAACTCAACAGCTTTGAAATTAATGAAGAAAACTGCCTCCAAATTAATGGAACCGCAATGGGTACAAAAATGGCCCCTTCATATGCTAACATTTTTATGGGAAAACTGAAGGGTCAGCTTTTAGCATCGGTTGAACTTACACTATACCAGTGGGTACGCTTTATCGATGATATAGAAATGAAGTGGCATCATGGAAGAGAAAGTCAGGATGACTTCATATCAAAGGCAAACAACTTGCATCTTCAATAAAATTCACGGCAGAAATCTCCAACTCAAACCACGTTTTCCTGGACACAACAACCAGACTGGTGGAAAACAAACTACATACAGACATCTACTCGAAAGCAACTGACAAACACCAGTATCTCCTCCCAACCAGCTGTCATCCAAAACACTGCATTAGGAACATTCGCAAAACAATGGCCCATCGTGGAATCGTCGGACATACTAAAGCTAATCCTTCCAAATAAACCTGTAGTAGCCTACCGGAGACCAAAAAACCTCAAGGACATCCTAGTCAGGGCAAAGCTAACGCCAATCACTAGTCAAGACCACCCTAATCAACCTGGCCCCTGTGGCGATAAAAGATGCAAAACCTGTCAACATATGATAGAGACCAGGACATTTACTAGCACAGTGACTAGAGAAAAACTAAACATACATGGTCCAAACATGGTGTTTTATTTGTTTGTTTTGTCTATGTTTTGTATATGCCTTTGAAAAAGACTCATTAAGAGTCGAAAGCGCTCAGGCTAGTTAGATACTAATTTTGCACTGTTCGTCATCAGTTTATTGCATATATATATATATATATATATATATATATATATATATATATATAGATATATATAGATATGTAGTCTTTTATTCCAGTTTTTAAGTCATTTTACATCTTTGAAATTATGAATATACTTGAAATCTGACAATCCTTATTTATTTGTTACAGTATGGGTCAGAGTGATGTCAATTACAGGTCACTCAGATGTACATGGATTGGCCCATGCAGCATTGTACTGCTATGATCGGTTAGATCTAAAGTATCTTGAAAATGCCTTTGGAACAAAACCATTTACATTGTAGGGATTATGTGTTTTGCTGTTGTAGTCAAACTTGCTACTCCCTGTTTGGGCTGTGTATGAGTATAGAGCAATAATTATTAGCATAAATAATAATTTGAAAATGGAATATTTCATTTTCTTTTTTTTTTTTAAAAAGGCTAATTTGTTGTATATCCCCTTGAAATCAAATGGTCTACTCCCAGACTTGGTTGAGACAGGAATATAGGCTACATTGTACATTGCACCTTCATAGAAGTCCCAAGGCAGGTTTACATTGTACATCTTGCAAGTTAAGGTTCATGCCCATTTATGAGTTTCAGTTTATATAATTATTAATCAAGTCTGGATGCCAGTTTCTGTGCAGAAAATCACAATATCCAGTTTGGGGCTCTTGATAGTCTGGAAGAAAAACCTCAGTTCTGTCAGACATATCTGGCATATATGATAGATTCTGGGGGCTTGTTTTGGTGTATTGAATAAACAAGGCATTCATATTATATATAAATATATATTTCACTCTGAAAATGTTTGTGAGCTAATGCTTGGCAAGATGCTCACAATATTATTTACAGTTTGTACCATTTCAGAATGGTCATATTATTCATAGTGTGTACCATTTCAGTGTGGACATATCATTCATAGTATGTACCATTTCAGTATGGTCATATTATTCATAGTGTGTACCATTTCAGTGTGGACATATCATTCATAGTCTGTACCATTTCAGAATGGTCATATTATTCATAGTGTGTACCATTTCAGTGTGGACATATCATTCATAGTCAGTACCATTTCAGTATGGTCATATTATTCATAATTTGTACCATTCAGTATGGTCATATTATTCATAGTTTGTACCATTCAGTATGGTCATATTATTCATAGTCTGTACCACTGCGGCATGATTATTTGTTCCTTTTTCTTTTTCCTTAGTATGAAGACATCTTTCTTCAAATGGAATCCAGACTTGGATGGAGCCATCTCAGAGTATATAAAAGCTGGTCAGTATACAGTTCATAATGCAGATGACAAATAGTTTATTTGCTTAATCTTCAGAAATGTGACCTCTACATACATACCTTTCTTAATGATCACCAATCCAAAACAGTCATCCATATTATCCATTCATCCATTTTATCTGGCAGTCTAATCAGCACAGCTGGTCCTGCAGTTTTTAATGGATTGCCATGTAATAGCATACATTATGGGCATCACCTGCAGATGTGAAAATCAACAAACCACTTTGCTTTCAGTTTTTTTTAGTTATTGCCCTTTTATGGCTTGTAATGCATTTTATGACCTTATTGGTGCACCTAGTCCTGCAGTTTTGAATGGATTTCCATGACACTCATAAATAACATGGTGCAGATGCATAGATGCAAATCACTGTACTTTTGTAAATTTTGTTTGAGTTGTTGCGTCTATTGTTTTATAGCTTAATGGAGTGTATGACAGTCTCTTTAGTGCAGTTATTCATGCAGTGTGTGGAGGATTGCCATGAAACTTGGTAAATAGCGTAATTGTCTTATTTATCTTGCAGCAGAATGCAATGTTTGGTATTTGTCTGTAATGCAGACAGCTTTCCAGATTTCCTTGGATCTCCAACAAACTTTAGATATGTTATGATGATCACCAGGAGGTATACATGCAGCTCATTATCATGTGGCAGTCATGTGGTTAACCCAGACGATATGTAATGAACCACATTATACAGAGTGCTGCAATATATACAGAACCATGCTGTATTGAGAATAGCCTAATAAATGGAAACACAGTACAGCAGACATTATCAGAATTTGTTGAATAATGTTGTTTTAAAAAGGAAATGAAAATATAAGATTAAGTTTCACCTTGTTTTCTTTCAACCCATTATTTTTATACATTGGTATAATTTTGGTCATGTGGTCCATAGTAGTACTGCCTTGTATCTGGAATTGTGGTATAACAATGTGCATTATAGTGGGAGAGAGCAGTGGCAATAAATGACTGTGCTCATGCAGTGTTTGGGGGTTTTTTTTGAGAATTGTTCCCTTTTTGTTTGGAGCCCATTGTAGTGTATTAGATTGCTGTGAAATTTGGTACTTATTATTCTAATCTCATGATAATACAAGTGGTAACTAGTCATTTTACTCACACTATTTTAAGACAAGTTCTATGTTTTATTAGACTCATTTCCATCGTTGTGTAGGAGTTGGAAGCAAGGGTACATTTATGTGAGTAAATTCATCAACATTCCACTAGTTTCTGCTTGCTTTGTCAGGCATTAGCAGGTATGGAAAAATAGATCTTTACTTTTTGCTTCACTCCACGTTTTCCCCAAATGTTTTTCCAAAATTGGCCATACCATCCCCCTCTTTTTTAAACTTTTTATTAGCATATAATACAAAATGCTGTTTTCTTAACTATATGGTGAAAGGCTTCTGTTTTGTCTGTCAGTATTTTTTAGCAAAAGGAAATATGACTGTTTGAGAAGATAGAGTATAGCTCTTATATGGGTATGTACAAGTTTTCTTTCAAGTTTATAAGGTTTTTTTTAATTTTACAAAGATAAGTAAAGTTTTTATTTTTTCATTAGTTTACCTAAATATTATACTTGTTTTCTTCATAAAGTGTCCATATTTTCCCCTACTTTTTTCCTGCATTTTTTAAAAGTAGCCTTTTCCTACTCTTTCACAACATATTGCTGGAAAAGATAAATTTAAAAAAATAATGCATCTTAACAGGGTTTCAAGGGGATTTTTAGGAGTCATAGGCCCCAAGCTGATGTCTTTTTATGAAATATTTTAGAATAATGCAATAGGGGTGAAATGATACACCTCAGCAGTGTATCGATATGATTCACGATACACAGCCTATAATCTGATACAATATCGATACACATCAAATTTGATCTTTAGAAGGTATGTCATTAGTGGGGGGCGGGTGAAATTTTATGTGTTGACATATTGATTGTATTTCTAGTAAGCAGATTACTGACAGACTTATCCTGTGTTCCTATGCCATTGTCGTCCCTCATAAGATATCACTTCCAAACAGTCTACCTTTTAGCTGTCAGCAATTTGTATTCAAGCTTTTAGCTGTCAGTGATTTGTGTTCAACATTTCAGGTCATTTCAGACAGCTGCATTTGATCAGTTGCAGGACTGATATTGATCACTACACCCTTTGTGTTGCACTGCATGAATGTTTTTCAAACATCTTATTTAGAATTTCATGTCTTCGCTTAAATTTGGAAGTTAATATGGTGCAGTCTTCAAAACAAGAAATAGTGCCATTCCCTCTTGCGAAGAAAATCTTATCTAGAATAAGTCTGGATGTGGGAGTGGAGATGACTAACAACCAAATTGTTCACATTGTACTACCTGCAGATGCAAAACAACTGCTGCGGCCACAGACACTTGTTTCTGCCAGCTAGAAAGATCTTCTACAAGTTAACAAGTTGACTAAAACTCATGCAGTTTGGAATCCGGCATCTTGCTGATTCTGTGCTACATCTTTTTAATCCCGTTTGATTATTACATATATCAGCTTAAAAGGAGACATTACAAACTTGTTTCTCACATATGATTTAAGCACTTTACAGATCATTATATAGCCATTTTTCCATTAAGTTTCTCTTTTGCTTTGTATTTTAATGGACCTAGTTTGCCAAAACTTATGGTGTGTCGCACTGCAGATATACCACAGTTCTGACTGATGGTTATTGTTTTGCCCTAGACTTGAACAAACAATAACCACCAGTCAGAATTAAATGTAATATATTTCTTTGCATGACAGACTGGAAGTGTAGCCTGCAAATGCATGTAGGCAAGATGTGAATCAACTGAGAAACTTCACATAATTTGGTTATTAAATGATCAGTAAATTATTTAGATTATATATGGGGAACAAATCTAGGATATCTTCTTTTTGCTGATATGTGTTATCAGTAGATAAACATGCTGATGGGATAAAATACATAATCAGCATGAAATCGGTGGGGCTGGAACATTGGGACACATTTCAAACCATGCAAGTTAGACACCTTGCATTTGTTAATTTATAGAAGAGGAGTAGATGTTGTCAGTAGTTTTTTTTTTTCTAGTGACAGAAATGAGTACATGTTCCTACAGTGGATGTCTCATATGAATTATCAAATTAAAGAATGAAAAGGCAAACAAATAATAAATACTCATGACTTCATGACACTTGAAGATTAATTTGTATAGGGTACGAATAATTTTTGTATCAATTCTTCATCTCTTGTATCAGTATGGTATCAATATGGAAAAAGTATTGATATATTGATTATAAAATCATTTCACCCCTATAATGCAATATTCCTTATTTTATGAATTTAATCCTGGATTTTTTGTGATATTGATCTATTTCAAGCTCTGAATTTCAGGCCAAAGCCTAAGAATCATTCACCTTTTGACAAAAAATCTGTTTTGATACAGCTGATTTATTATATCTTGAGTCATTTTTAAAATTTAGTAAACTACCTTCAGAATTTTAAAACTGGTGGATTTCTAAAATTTGACGAGATAATGTCATGTGACTTTTATGCCTTTGTCTCTTGTTTATTTTGGTGAATGAGTAGGCAAAGTGTCAACTTTATAGGGAGAAAGAGTAGATGCCACTCTGGGATCAACAGACATGTTTTATGTTATCATTCAGTGTACAATTTAATTTCTTTAGTTGGGGAAAACATTTGAACTACTTGTTAATTAATCTTTTTTACATATACGATGCTATGAGCTAAATGTAAAATCTAATTGAAGTTCACTCAGATCCAGAATAAAGTTGGCCTTTTTTACTGCTAAAAAGAAAAAAGTAATGTTATCAAACAACAATAGGAAGCTCAGTCTACATTATGCAGGAAGCAATTGTTGACTCATTCAGTTTTTTTCTTTTTTGCAGCAACAAGCTTCAGAAATGGCAAAGCATTGTCAGAGGCACGAGATGCATATGTTAAAGCAGCAGAACTGCAACAACGGATGAATGAGTATCCTTTTTTTGCAAAAAGAGTGTAACCACATACTTAACAGTCGACTCCAGCTGCAAACTGCAGAGACCCAGATGTGCCATCTCATAATGTGCAGGCAGATATAGGTCTTTGCAGTTTAAGAGTAATCATTAAAACAACAACATATACCTTGATATACATAATGAAATGGCAGCTAAGGGTGTATGTTTCTTGCAGTTGAAATCAACTTATTAGTGAGTATACACAGCATATGGGATTCAGTGCATGTTAGAGCTTTTACTTCTGGCTGATATCAGATTAATCAGTCTTGCCTAAATTGGGATATGAGTGAAAAGCAGAGGAGATCCTTATTAAGACAGATTTATAGGAGTGATTATGATCTTTACCTGGCATATCTGGGTCTGTTCAGGGATGCACTATTGCAGGATTCACAGGGATTACAGGAGTAATTATATTCTTTACTTGGCATATCAGGGTCTGTTCTAGGATGCACTATTGCAGGATTCACAGGGATTACAGGAGTAATTACATTTTTTACGTGGCGTATCAGGGTCTGTTCTGGGATGCACTATTGCAGGATTCACAAGAGATTACAGGAGTAATTGCATTTTTTACATGGCATATCAGGGTCTGTTCTAAGATGCACTGTTGCAGGATTCACAAGGGATTACAGGAGTAATTACATTTTTTACGTGGCGTATCAGGGTCTGTTCTGGGATGCACTGTTGCAGGATTCACAAGAGATTACAGGAGTAATTGCATTTTTTACATGGCATATCAGGGTCTGTTCTAAGATGCACTGTTGCAGGATTCACAAGGGATTACAGGAGTAATTACATTTTTTACATGGCATATCAGGGTCTGTTCTAGGATGCACTATTGCAGGATTCACAAGGGATTACAGGAGTAATTACATTTTTTACATGGCATATCAGGGTCTGTTCTAGGATGCACTGTTGCAGGATTCACAAGGGATTACAGGAGTAATTACATTTTTTACATGGCATATCAGGGTCTGTTCTAGGATGCACTGTTGCAGGATCCACAAGGGATTACAGGAGTAATTACATTTTTTACATGGCATATCAGGGTCTGTTCTAGGATGCACTGTTGCAGAATTCACAGGGATTTCAAGGGTATTCTTTGCAGGGGCCCTTGGTGGCCAAGTGGTCTAAGCACTTGCCTTTACAGATCACTGACACCATACCACTGTCTGCATTGATTTGATTCTCAGATGCAGCCAGTGTGGTTATGTGAGAAAGCTTCCCAGGGTTTTCCTATGTTCTTCCTCCACCAGATATACTGGTCACCATGTATAGCCCATCATGTGCTGAAAAATGGCATTAAACCATAACAACCAACTTTCTTTATACAGTGAATTAGATTCTGTTCTAGGATGCAGTATTACATAATTCACAGCAATTTCAGGAGTAATTACATTCTTTTAAACATTGTATTTGAGTCTGTTCTAGGTTGTACCATCGTATGATTCACAGCAATTTTTGTGTGCAAACACATACATCATGGTTTAGGCTTGCGTTATTTACTGCATTAAATCTCCCCGATATTAACAAATATTCTCTAACCTACCCATCAACACACACAAACACAGAACCATTTTCCCACAAAATCAAAAGTTCAAGAATATCTGTTGTATTCTTTAATGTGAAGTATATGAATTAAGTTGTATTACATTGTATGCAAAAAAAAGATATGCCAGAACTGCTCATAATGTATTGTTTTTTTCAACAAATTGCATGTCTAATGAATGTTAAATTTATTACACTTACATCACTCAGTACTTTTGGCATACATTGCTAAATATGTTGTCACAGTATGAAATGGATGCCATTATGATCCTTATAAATGTTAACCTTATGTCATAATTGTACATGTAAAATGTTGGTTAATAATTAGGAACTTCTTAAACAGAGTACTTTATTTATTAACCTCAAAAATAGAGCAACCATTAGTAAATTGTTTTCTACATTGTATTCATCAAAATGGTCTAGGTTATCATTATTTGCATTATTTCCTTAACACAAACCCAGTCCCTTCCATGCAGCTAAGTAAGTATGAAATACATCTTGTACCTTTGGTTTTTTTCATTTCTGAAAGTTCCATCACAAGTCCAAATGTATATAATATTCCGAATGAATTCCAGTGGTATTCCAAAAGAATTCCAAGCATGAAAGTGCTAATGTACCAATAGCCTGGAATAGTGTTGATTGCTAACAGTATTGATGTATCACAGTGATATAATCCAAAATGTCCTTGAATGAATTCACAGTAATCCCAAAATTGTGATATAGTCCAAAAGTATTGTTGAGCACTTTGTAATTACAACGAATAAGTTATATAAATTAATCCTCTCAAGTTTAAGCTGAACACAACAAAAACTGATTCCTTTAAAGACTATGTTAAAATAGGAATGAGTAATTCGGATTTAATCAGCCTTAATATAAAAACCTAAGACACAATTTGAAGACCAGGATGAGGGTCATCTTAATGGAAAAGAGTAAACAAAATTTGTTTCTACAAAATTCTAAGGTCAGAATAAAGGGTGTATCTGGAACTCAAACCTAGGTAAATGTGTCTACCTACAAATGATAATACAGTGTTTTATCTACAAATGGCTTCATTTAAGTCATTTGACTCATCAAGGCAAAAAAAAACAGTGAGTCAAAATCCAAACCTATGAGTCCTATTCAAGCCGATGATCAGTCTTTAATAGGTTTTAAAAATAATTATATTGTTTAATTACACAACAAAAATATTAGTTATATAATGTGACTAAAGCCAGTAAGGCAATTCCCTTGCCAGAAGCATCTGAACATTCTGTATTTGTTAAAGATCATGTTGATGGTTTCATGTCATCAGAAATAATCTAAGCTCATATGACAAGGCATTTATTGTTGGCTATGTCAGTGCTTTCATCTGCCATTGCTGTCACAAATGACGAATTTTGCAGGTCATGTATAAGACTATCCTCAACAATGTTTGATAGGCTCTCCAGTACCTCTGAACAGGTAGTAGCCGAGTCATACTGAAAGGCAGAATTCTTCAAAGTGCCAATGGTATCAATTTCTTCAACCATTAAGTTGTGGATTAAATTAGGAAGAGATTTGTATTTCAGAAAAGGGATGTCTTCTACACTCAGCCAGTGTACACACTTAAGAAGCACTTTCACTACTATGTCTTTTTTGTAAAACTGCATTCAAATCTGCCTGGTGTTGTGGACCTTCAGTCAGCAGTTTGTGTTCTGGTAACCTAACATGCCTTGCCAGTGTACTGTTCTGAATGTTTTGGGGGGGGCACATTTGGTCATGGAGGTTTTTTTTAGACTCTGTACATATATGGCAAAACACAAAGGCGTCTTCACTGCCACATTCTTCACTCGACTTAACTTCTTTTTGAAAACGTAGCCAGCTGTATGTTTTCAACTATTGCTGCACAAAATTTTACGTTTTCTCTTACGAGTAACTGGTATCTCATCTTTAGATGATGAAGGCTGCACTGGTTCGATTACAATATTATTATCGACGGTCGGTTGTACAAACATGGTAAAAATGACAGTTTCATTTGTTTCGGATCTATTTTAATTTTTTTACCTTTGATGCCATTTTCAGTCAAATGCTGACAGTATCTTGGAACAACACAAGGCATACAATTGAGCAAATGGAAATTGTTGCTTCATTGCGTGACAAGGATGTGCATAAAATAATAGTTTCTCGTGAGAATCACTTTAAAATCACATGTTTATTTTCTGCTTATTTCTTGTGCATGGTGATTATACAGTTCTAACATCCTGTTGCTACAAATGATGTGACTGTTACAGGTCACATAAGATCAGCTTCAGGCTCTACACTCACTTGTAACCATATGTATTATGATCACATCAGCGTAAGAAACTGATGTGCGTGTGTTTTCCCTGTTTGGGAGAGTTGTAATCTAGCCAATAAAGTAGTTAGAACAAACCTTTGTTTTGTGTTAATCAGCAAAACGTAACATTGGGGTGCGTCAATTTAAGTACCGTCGATGACTTTTTGTGCGTCAAATCAGAAAAGTCTGCATATTTGACACATGATGCATGGGTAGATAAAACACTGTAATATATAATCTACTGTCATGGACAAAAATGAGCTATGTATTATGTTTGTTTATAAAAAAAGGATCTTAGTCAGATAGGCCCAAACTCTACCCTCAGTTATGGATAAAAGTCAAACACAAATACAAATTAAATATATATATAACACTATGTACAGCTTATACATATAGGTAGTTGGGTAGGTAAGCAGGTATGCACATGATGTAGAAGAAAAACAACTCTCCTTTTTAAATCTGTAGCTTCGGTTATTAATTTCTTCATCTGAATAAACGTTTAACAGACCACCTTTAATTGCAAAATAGGAGGTTCAGATATGACAAGAAAGGAACTTTCATAATGTATTACATTTTTAATAGATCTTCTGTTGAACCAAAAATATTTGAAGACAGTCAACTTTTTTGATGAGACAAACAGATTGTTGTTTAGATTGGCAGACAGATGCAACAACAAATGAAATAGAACAAACAGGCAGACAGACAAAGAAATGGATCAAAAGGGAGGGAAAAAAATAGCTTGGAAATGGATCAGTGGATGTAAACAGAACTGATGGACAGACAAATGGATGGATCATTAAAGGGAGGAGACAAATGAGAAATTGTCAGACAGATGGATGAAAGAACTGATAGAGAGAAAAGATTATTGATTAATAAAAGTTTGGAAGGATGTACAGACAGATGAGTGAATAGATAATTGATCCATACATGGATAAACAGATGGTTGGATTCAGATGTTACACCTTCAGAAAAATGCGCAGACAAGAGAACTGAGTTTTAGGTATCAGACCACTAATCATTTTACAGCCAGTCTACTGGTGGATGAATAAACAATAAAGTACTAAATATTTAGAGGTGTGACCATTGGCTTGTAGATAGATTTAATTTTTTGCCCATTATGCATATCATAAACTTCAGTCTATATACTATAGTTAACAACAAAATATTTACTTTTATTTGATATCCTGTATTTATTTCCTTGCTGACAAAATAGCATATGGAATCTTGTGCAAGACTGTTATTAGGTTCAGAGTAGGTAGTCCACTGTTTTGTGGCATGAGGTACAAGAAAATGCAGCAGAACACATGTTATTCAAGACTGAAAAAATTCAGTGTGCTTCAGTCAGGTATACAGCATTCAGTGTACATGTATTCAGTGTGCTTCAGTCAGATATACAGCATTCAGTGTACATGTATTCAGTGTGCTTCAGTCAGGTATACAGCATTCAGTGTACATGCATTCAGTGTGCTTCAGTCAGGTATACAGCATTCAGTGTAAATGTATTCAGTGTGCTTCAGTCAGGTATACAGCATTCAGTCTACATGTATTCAGTGTGCTTCAGTCAGGTATACAGCATTCAGTGTACATGTATTCAGTGTGCTTTAGTCATGTATACAGCATTCAGTGTACATGTATTCAGTGTGCTTCAGTCAGGTATATAGCATTCAGTGTATATGTATTCAGTGTGCTTCAGTCAGGTATATAGCATTCAGTGTAAATGTATTCAATGTGCTTCAGTCAGGTATATATAATGTTCAGTGTGCATGTAATCAGCGTGCTTCAGACAGGTATATAGCATTCAGTTTACATGTATTCAGTATGCTTCAGTCGGTTATATAGCATTCAGTGTACATGCATTCAGTGTGCTTTAGTCAGGTATATAGCATTCAGTGTACATGTATTCAGTGTGCTTCAGTTGGGTATAGGGTATATAGCATTCAGTGTACATGTAATCAGTGTGCTTCAGTCAGCTATATAGCATTCAGTGCACATGTATTCAGTGTGCTTCAGTCTGGTGTACAGCATTCATTGTACATGTATTCAGTGTGCTTCAGTGAGGTATATAGCATTCAGTGTACATGCATTCAGTGTGCTTCAGTTGGGTATATAGCGTTCAGTGTACATGTATTCATTGTGCTTCAGTCAGGTATATATAGTGTTCAATGTACATGTATTCAGTGTGCTTCAGTCTGGTATATAGCTTTCAGTGTACATGTATTCAGTGTGCTTCAGTCAGGTATATAGCATTCAGTGTACGTGTATTGAGTGTGCTTCAGTCAGGTATACAGCATTCATTGTACATGTACTGTATTCAGTGTGTTTCAGTTAGGTATACAGCATTCAGTTACATGTACTGTATTCAGTGTGTTTCAGTCAGGTATACAGCATTCAGTGTACATGTACTGTATTCAGTGTTCTTCAGTCAGGTATATAGCATTCAGTGTACATATGCTGTATTCAGTGTGCTTAGTCAGGTATATAGCATTCAGTGTATATGTATTCAGTGTGCTTCAGTCTGGTATATAGCATTCAGTGTACATGTATTCAGTGTGCTTCAGTCTGGTATATAGCATTCAGTGTACATGTATTCAGTGTGCTTCAGTCGGGTATATATAGCATTCAGTGTTCATGTATTCAGTGTGCTTCAGTCAGGTATATAGCATTCAGTGTATATTTATTCATTGTGCTTCAGTCATGTATACATTATTCAAAGTACATGTGTTCAGTGTGCTTCAGTCAGGTATACAGCATTCGGTGTACATGTACTGTATTCAGTGTGTTTCAATCAGGTATACAGCATTCATTGTACTATATTCAGTGTGCTTCAGTCAGGTATATAGCATTTAGTGTACATGTGCTGTATTCACTGTGCTTCAATCAGGAATAGAGCATTCAGTGTATATGTATTCAGTGTGCTTCAGTCAGGTATATAGCATTCAGTGTATATGTATTCATTGTGCTTCATTCAGGTATATAGCATTCAGTGTACATCTATTCAGTTTGCTTCTGTCAGGTATATTGCATTCAACATTTGATTGATCACAGTTTCACTGTCATCAAAGTTTTTGTAACAGGAATTTTACAGTTATATTCATCAGACTTGCAAATAAACAAATTCACATTATTTTGAGAAAAAAAGTTTCCAATGAATATTTATATGTCACATCTTTGGACAAGCATATAGATACCAAGTTTATGCTGGCTACAGGAGCAGAATACATATTTATATATATCCACTGGTTTTCCATGGTGAAATCAATGTTTCCAGTAGGAAATGGAAATGCTTAAACCAGAATATTTATTTATGTACTGATCTATTTAACAGAGTATAATTTTTCACACATATTAATTTAAATTAATTATGACTGGTAATATCATTCGAGTGCTTTCACCAAAATACTACTTACGGTGTCTAGCTGGTACTAAAAAGAAATGGTGTCAGTCTACTCTCAAATATTGCCACCATGGCATCCATCTTGAAAATATTGTTGCTCCTGCAACACGGAAAGTCGTATCAACATGAGGTTTCTACAAGAAGACTATTTGTGATTCCTTGTTGGTCCTAAGTGAAAATGGTGGCAAGCTGACATCCAGTATATCCATCGCAAGGCCTGATTTGAAGAGTGTCAAAGATAGATTCAGCACTCAGCAGTTTAAGGAAGAAATGGTCTTGTCTTGCATTTTGGAAATTCTCTTCAGCTAGTAAAGCATTAGTCCCTTTTATTCTGGCACATGCCTATAATGTGATAGGATACCAGTTTGAACTCTTATTGTTATTATAAAATTTTATGATTGAGTTTATACATGGATATTTATTTTTTAACCAGATTTTAGGGTCATTTAGAGGATAGTGTGAACCTAGTCCTCTGAGACCTGAATAGGATGTCAAAAACATAATTTATTAATGATAACTTTGCATTTTTGGAACACCCTGTTCAGAGAAACTCGGCTAGTTGATAATGTACGAAGTGTTTGAAAATGTTTCATGAAAAAGTTTTATTCTATGAGAGTGTTGTTATTAAGCTCAGAAAATACTTGCTGATTTTTAAAGAATCACCGAAAATTTGTCTAAACTGCATCCAAATGAAATTTTGCCCATGACTGTTTTTTGCAGAAAATAACACAGTTCAAGGGGACATTGTGCATTTAAGTAAAACTTGTGGGTAGTGATTGTACTGTATAAACTCACATATAAGCCCTTTCGCGTATAAGCCGACCCCCCAACTTGACTAGGTAAAAATAGGAAAAATTGCATGATCCGCAGATAAGCCGACCCCCCTTCTTCAAGGCTTTATTTTTCCTAAATTCTTTGGCTTATACGTGAGTATATACGGTACATAACAGTGCCTACCGCATATACTCGCTTATAAGCCGATTCCCCAACTTGACTGGGTAAAAATAGGAAAAATTGCATGATCCGCAGATAAGCCGACCCCCCCTTCTTCAAGGCTTTATATTTTTCCTAAATTCTTCGGCTTATACGCGAGTATATACGGTAATTAGTTGGTGAAAAGTGTTTCCTTTTCCCAAATTTCTGATTGCATCATGTTGTTTCCCAGGTCCTATGAGCAAGCTGGCTTTCTGAGCAAGGAAAACAATGAGATTGAGAAAGCAGTAAATTTCATGGAACATGCCACTCAGATGTTCCAGGAACATGGGACACCAGACACAGCAGCACTTTGTATGGACAAAGCTGCCAAGTAAGTATAGAATCAAAATCTGCCATTTTGGACCATTTTTATAATTAGCACAGATGCATGGCAAAAGTGAATTTGTGATTGCCAATGTATGTCTTAAAAATAGCATGACAGTTAATTGTACCAATGATTAATGCAAGATGTTAATATCTGTCAAATCATTTGCCTTCAAGAAGAATTCTGACTGCAACTGAAGATCATTCTTAGGTCAAGTTCGAAACTAATATAATGTTGTTGCAGTGTTATTGTTGTATTGTAGAACATTGCATATCCAACAAGAGAATCGATGGATATCCTCACTATTTTAATTCCCCCCATCATACTGTTACACTTGCTAATTGCCATCCACCAACCTAAACTTTTGGACAAAATGGTCATTTTCTACAATGCCCTCATTGTGATACCATTTGATTCTTCCAGGCATTACTCCTCTGTCATGTAACAAGTTCATAAAAAAATTGGCATGGTAATTATGCATTACATTTGATTTTCCATAATAATGACTGGAGACTTTGAATACATAGATGTCACTGTGAGTCTCTTACAGTTTGCAATCTCATGGTAAGAGGGAACCCATTATAGAGATTTAAATGGGGCTCTGTTCAGTGAATTTGGTAGAACTGAATACTTACAGGGAATTTTTGGTTTTAACCAAACCTTGATATGTTGCCATTGATGAGACATTGAGTTTGATTTCCTTACATCTGTGTCACATTTAGAGGAGTAACTGCCCCAGCACCACCTCCATGACTCCATTGGAGGGAATAAAAAATCCTTTTGCACATGGTTACTATATGGGCAAGTAGAGTAAATATCTTAATGAATTTCCATTCAATTTGGAGACAATAGGACAACAGACTGATAGATGGACAAATCAAGAGTATCATAATATTACTGATACTTTAAAGAAATGTGTGGAATGTTATGTATATTTAATTTAATTGTTTGTTTGTTTGTTTGAAATTTCTTTTATTCCATTACATGCTATTGTAATGTAACATTGTTTACTGGACTTGATTTTGTCCAGAATTGAGTTCAGTTGTGTTTGACCTGATTGACTTTTTTTTTAAATTTTTTTTTATTTCATTGACGTAAACAACTAATAATAGCTTCATTATCCTCTATGGGTATGAATTCATTGACCAAATTAATATGCAGGTAAACATGTTGATTTGAGTCAGGGTTTTGGAGAATCCAGAGTGAATTTGATAGGCTATTGTGTTTTAAATAAACAAGGCTTATTAAATCATGCTGGAAAGTTACTTTCCATTAGGTAATGGTTGTTTTTAGAGAATGCTAATTTGTGACCTAAGGTCAAACAGAGAACTATATTATCTTTTGACTGTCAGAATCTTACCAGTTGTACTTTAACATCTGGCACTTTAAATTGTATTATGTTGTGTCCAGTTTGGGCTGAATTTTACTTTTTTGAAATTATTGATTTCAAGTGATTATTTTCTCTGGAAATACAAAAGTGCTGTGACAAAATTCTTGGATAAAGGCATTCATTGGAATTTATACTGAATTCAAACCTGGAATAATATTTCTGTAATTCAGCAAGAGACTGCTGACACATCAGTATGACACAGGCCATGACAGACACGTCATCGCCTTCAATTTTAAATCTCTTCTGGACTTGAACTGAATTTTATTCAGGACTTTTTATTACTAGGACTTGTGTCTTTAATTCTTGAATTATTTTTGGATTTAACTCGCAAAACCTTAAGTTCTTTTTTTCTCATTTTTCACTTTGTATTCATGGGAAATAAATTACTTGTTAAATTTTACAAAGCTTGTTGTTTTCACTCTTTTCTATTACTTATTTTAAGAGCATAGACTTGTAACATGAATTAAAAGAATAAACTAAAGGTTATATTACTATAATCATTTATAATCAAGCATTAATTTTCTTTCTACATAAACTGCTTCTGAAATTCTGGGCTCTTATCACATGTAACCTTTGTTGTATTCTTTTTCCAGGATGGTAGAAATGACGCACCCATCTAAGGCTGCAGAGTTATACAAAAGAGCTTGTGAGATTGCAGAGGTATGTTAATGCAGTTATGATGGTTTGTTTGTTTGCTGATTTATTCATCTCATGTATGTAGTAAAGAATAATGGAAAAAAAGTGAAGTTGTGGGTCTAGAAATTAAATATATAAGTTGCTATTCTTCCTCAAGCAGTGATCTTGAACTATAATCACTTGTAACATTTAATATAAAATTGTGTGAATAAAGTATTGTGATAAATTATATAGTAAGCAGTTTAACAAGAGTACCATGAATGATGTTAATTATATGCCTCCCTATGCGTAATCATCTCTGTTGGCAGTAGTAGGCAAGGTGGATTTGGGAAATTAGTGATCATGGTATTTGACCTTTGATTAAGGTATGCAGTTTTGAATTAAACCTAATGTGAAGAAACTTATTTTTAGATTAGCCTTGACCTTGATGACCTTGATCTTTCACCAGTGGACCCTAAAGTTTATGATTTCTTTCTTACCCGAAGTGCAAGCCGTACACAAAGTTTAGCAAAGGAAAATACTTAAGAGCAGAAGTTATTGTTCAATTTTCGTTAAATAACAATGATCTAGACCTTTAACCTAAAATAAAAAAAAACCTCTTCCTTAAGTACAAGCTCTTGACAAACATTGGTCAAGGTGCTGAGTCAAGAAGTAAAATAATAATGCAAAACAATTTTTTTTCTTTGTCACAATGACTTTGACCTTGGACTTTTTGGCAGTAATCATGTGGCCTCTTTCTTTGGCAAATTTTAAGCCACTCACACTGTTGAAGGTATATGGTCAGGAATTGGAAATTTTCATGCAGAAACTATTTTCTTATTTCAGCCACTACACCCTAATCACAAAAATAGGTCACTATGACCTATATTTCATGCTTCACTGAGTAGTTAAATTTTGTGTTAGAATCATCAGACTAGATGGTTATATGTGACTTTTATTGAAACACATAACAAAAGAAGGTCATGGTGATATACATTTAACATTTGTTTGGCTTAAATTTTGCAATTAGCTCATGACCAGATGAGTTTTTTGCAGCTGAATAGATCTGTTAATTTCTAGATTCATAAGACTGGGTGAGAAGATGCATCTTAATGAGTACTATATACTTATTGCTTAAATAGGTTACTCTGACCTGTATTTCATGCTTCACTGAGTTTTGTTACATTTTAAGTTTATTTCTCATAATCTGTTGATGCTAGAATCATTAAATTTGTTGAGAGGCTGCAACATGAGGAGTACTGTAACCCCCAGCCACCCCAGTCTGCATCACAAATTAGGTCAGTGTAACCAATATTTCATGCTTCACTGATTTCTTTTCAATCTCAAGCAAAGTTCATGTAAGAATCATCAAATTAGATGATGATATGAATCTCTAAGTATCACACCCATACAACAAAAGAAGGTAAGTGTGACCTACATTACACATCAGTGGCCTATGTTACTTTTTTGCATTAGCTGATAACCACATAGGGTTTTATAATTCCTGTCTAATGATGTTGTTCCTGTCATCATGAAAGTTGATGAGATGATGCACTGCCATCTTAAAACTAGGTCACTGACCTATGTTGCATGCTTCACTGATTGTGGTAAAATGTGTTTTACTGTTCATGCTTGAATCATTAAATTGGATGATTATTTACATCTCTCTTAGTACCACACACAAACAGAAAAGGACCCTGTAACCTACATTTCACATTTTGTGGCTTATGTTATGGGTTTTTTTTGGTCAGCTCATGACCTTGTAGGCTTTTTTGCATGTTTTATACATATTGCCCTATCTAAAGTTATGAAACTTTTTGAGAGATGCACTCACATCTCCTTTATTTCAGTTGTTGATCATTATGGCCCATACTTTGTACTTCACTAACTTGGGTTGAATTCTGTGTTGAATGTTTATTTCTTATGCTTGTCATATTTTTTAAAAAAGCAGACAGACATGAGAAAAAAAGAACATCCATTTCGTCTCAGCTTCTAGTGCTGAGTTTACACCCCAAGTTGTTGTTATGGAGTTTAATGATTTTTTTGAGCACAAGATAGGCTGTATGTGGCAGTCAGTGTAACTGGTGGAGGAAGAAACCAGGGAAATTGCAGAAAGAACCACAGAAGATACAGTTGCTGTCAGAATTTGTTGATAGCCAGCCATCTTGCTAGTCCAAGATAAACAAATCATGACCACTGCCATTCTGACAGCTACTGTATCTTCTGCTGAACCTACCTCACAGCAACTGACCAGCCGGACGAAACTATGCCTCTTCATAGTAAACCAGCTTTATTCAGAGGTGTCTGGCTGAGCCACACCAGCATTCTAATATACCACCACTTATGATGATATGGCATCATCATTGCCGTATGGAATGCTATACCCTTGGATCCAAGGTATACAAGTGGACAGTCCCTAGTTAGATGAACAGGATGAAATGAAAATGCCTCAATCATCCAATCCAACAATGGAACAGAATTCAGCTTTATGGCAGCAATAGAAGAAATCTAGCATATCCTGCCTGAATCTGAATGTCCTCTTCCACCTAAGAATCTTGTTTATCAGGCCTCCTTTACTCTCAATGTCTCCCTTCTGATGGAAATTGCAAACAATACCATGAAGGCAGACATACTACTGCTACTTAGAAAAGTAGGCTGATCAGTTTGTATGAAAGTCATACACTCAAGGCTTCTACTGTAGACTGATTCTAGTGATGAATTCCGACAGCAGACTGAAACCTATATCAACCTCAGCAGGCTGAACTGATTCATTTTGGCCCAAAAATTCAAGATGAACACTGCAAAGTCCGTCCATCTTTCAGTGCGACGCAACAACTATGCAATCAGCCTAGATTTATCCAATCAGTGTTTTCACATTCTAATCCATATGATGTCACGTAAATAACTTCTTGTGTTGGGGAAAAATACACCAGTTCAGTGCTTTTCCTTTTGGCCTCAACCTAAGCCTTTGGGCCTTCAAAAAACTTTACCCTATTGATCAAGTCAACTTCCTTGACACTGTCAATGGCATACCTGGACAACATCCTTCAAAGTCATTGGGAAAGTCAGTTTGGTCCAAGATATTAACAACTTTTTTGCCCTCATTCACAGCCTGTGGTGGAAAATAATCATGGAGAAGTCGGACCTTATCCCCTCTCAACATTTTATCCCTCTCAGTATGGAGGTTTTCACACACCTCAATTTCGATGTCTCTATCCAAAATGCATTGAAAATTTTAATGAGCCACAGAGGATTTCTAACAAAGCATTTATCTAGGTGAGGGAGTTTCTTCAACTCTGCCTATTCAATGTGACAGCAGATTTGTTAACTGTTGGCTGCATTTACATGCACCCATTACAGATGGCCCTTCTAGCCCAATGTTGACTAATCACAGGCCATTATGATCTAGACCCACATCAGAAACTTCTTTGTCCAATTGCAAGACAGGAAGTGGATCACAGCAGTTATGCCCCTCAAAAGCCTATGGCAAGAAATAACTATTTGTAGAGATGCCAATCTGTCAGGTTGAGGAGCACACTTGTTACTGGACTTGACGACAGTCATTGGCAAGTGAATGATTTAAGAGATGGCTTTTGACATCAGCTTCATGGAAATGAAAGCTTTTCTTAATGTCTCCAACACTTTGGTATAATGCATGCATGGACATATGGTCCTGATACTATCGAACAATTTGGTAGTGGGTCACGTACATCCTCAAACAGGGAGGGACAAAATCACTGGACCTTTGCATAATGGTATGAGATTAGCTTTGGTGATACACCCAATACCAGATAAATATTCAGCTCCCTCACATTCCAGGACAGCATAACATTTCACCTGACATGTCTGCTTCATATAGAATGGTCTCTCCATCCTTCTAAATTCATTTGTGCCCTATGGGGCTACCCAATAATAAATTTTTTAATGATGAGATGGGATAACAAATTGCCCAACTTTATCACCCCTTTTCCAGATTTAGAATTATGAGCTGTCAATTCTTCATCAGTCAGCTGGGAATGTGGGCCTACACCTTCCCTCTGTCAGTCCTAATACCAAAAGTAGTAAAGAAAGTGAGGCACATAAAATTCCAGATAGTTTTGATTGCCTCTTGATGATGTGACAAATCCAGAATCAAGGTTTTGATTGCCTCTTGATGATGTGACAAATCCAGAATCAAGGTTTTGATTGCCTCTTGATGATGTGACAAATCCAGAATCAAGGTTTTGATTGCCTCTTGATGATGTGACAAATCCAGAATCAAGGTTTTGATTGCCTCTTGATGATGTGACAAATCCAGAATGAAGGTTCTGATTGCCCTGGCAACAGACATACCAAGAAATGTCGTAGCAACACCCACCTTGCTCAAGTGGCTTGGCTCACCACTGTTCGATCTCTATCCAGGAGAACCCCATACTTCATTTCTATATCTTGTCAGGAATGCCTTGTGCAAAAACTAGTTTGGAACTTCATTTGTGGAGGTGATCACAATAGCTAAAAGGCCTTCCACTCTGAAAGCATATGACTGGAAATGACAGGTTTTCAATGATCTAGTGTCACATCCATTATATCACACCACTATCTGCCCCAGTTCTTTAGCTGGCCAACTTCCTTTTCTTTCTCTTTGAAGATGAGAGTTAGCCTTGATCACCATCAAGGGATACCAGTTCATGATCTTGGAATATTCCAACATCATGGACGAGATGATATTGGACACAGCAAGGACTTTTCAATTTATGCAAACCATGCTCATCAGCATTATTTTCAAAATGGAGTCTCTCTCATATGTGTTGACATGGCTTTACTCATCCAAGTTCAAGCCCCTGTCAGCCACATCCATCAGTCAACTATGATATAAGACTTGCTTTCTGATAACACTGTCCTCAGCATGCAGAGTCAGTGAGCTACATGACCTCTCTTTAGCCCCAAAACTACATACATTTTTGTCCCAATCAGTTGTCCTAATGACACAACCTGGTTTTATGGTGAAAATAGGTTGCTTTCAGTAGGCAATCAACAAATATCTATTTGTCCCCAATTGGAACATCTGCAATGACCAGACCAGGCTATTTCTGCCTCGAGTCCAGAAAGCAATACATAACACCACAAGAGGTAGCTGCATCAGTAAAGGGGGTTATAGAACCAGCATACAGTGACCTCTGTTAGAAACAGGTGTGCCTTATGAAAATCTCTTCACGAAATACATGCAATTTCCTCGAGCCATAGAACATAATCTATTTATTTAGTGGAATTAGTTGGATGTCATGCCCAGCCACTGTCACCAGCTTCAAACTGTGGCACATGGTCTCTCAGAGGAAAGAACTGAACCTCATTGAGCTAGTGATAGCTAAACAGACAGTAACTACTCCATGTTTATGATTTGTACAACCTCAGAACCAGATGATACTGGTCACTTTCACTGGATTTGCCTGTAAAAACTTTCAGGGTGAGACAATACTCAAGTACAGAATCCCACAATGATCTTTCTCACATGTATATTAACTAAGGTCTCCCATTGTGCTAAACTAGCATTAGGAGAGTTCACTCTTTTAATAGTGCATTCATGCCTCTTTTGAGTGACAGGTACTCCTCCTCTTACATATTCTACTGTAATGTGATCAGATAATGTTTATGATGGAGACAGCAAATTTTTTAAAATTAAATTATGTTTCTCTGATAATACTTATCTGATAATATTGCAAATAGTCCCTCACACTCTTCCCTGCAATGCAGCATCCTTTAAAATTGCATTTAAGTGGAAAAACTGGTTTAAACTGGATGTACTGGTAGAACCTAGTGAGTAGAAAGGGGGGTTAACGTATAAGACTCATTTCCCTTTATATAGACACATACATAGGGAAGCAACTCTTATGGGTAAACTCCCCTTTCTATTGGCAGAAAGATGTATTTCAATCTTACTGAGAGGGCAGGATTTGGAGGTAGCAAGGAAAGTTATAATGTCATGTGATCAGGTAAGTATTATCAGAGAAACATAATTTACAAGAAAAATTGTTGTCGCTGATGACAGGACCATGCATCAGGGTAAGCTTGTCCAGAATAAGCCCTCACTTATTATATTTTACAAGGTGGAGTTCACAGGGCTTATCACAGAAGTAATACTATAAGAGAGGGCAAAATGGCAATGTAAGATTTAATTAATGACAGCCATAAACATTGAATTATAGTTTAAAATGATTATAAAGACAATTTTTTACTGAAATAAAGTGCATTGCAGAACATTTATCTTTCTGTTTCAGTTGGAAGACAAACCCAGACAGTGTGCAGAATTTATAGGAAAAGCTGGAAGGCTTTTGATTAGGTTACAAAGGTAAGGGTCAGTGATAAAAATTAATTGTATGGCACCAATCATTTCACAGTTTTTGTGAAAGTTTATTTCTTTCTTTTATACAAAAGTTATGGGTTTTAAATGTAACAGTAAAATGTTTGGTATAGTGGTCACATGGAATCTTTGAAGTTGGCACATTCAAAAGATACATTACTTGTTCATTATAATGCTGATCAAGGGAGGCATATAGTATACCCCCTTACAGTGAGAAACTTCATGATGAAGGACATGATACACATTCCGTATTCCCTGATAACATTCTCCATGGGAGCCATAGAGTACACAACATTATAATGCTTGTCATCAGAGCCATAGAGCCTTACAGTCCTTACGATGAAATACATGATACATATATGGTACTCATTATAGTGCTCTACGTGAGAGACAAAGATAATGAGACCACTTTATAATGAAGTACATAATACGCATTCAGTACTAATTATAATGCTGTCCATGGAACCCATCAGGTATACCACCTTATAGTGTGACCACCTTACACCATGCACATGATTTCACTGCTACACGACCGCTCTGGTGGCCTAGTGGTTAGAGCGTCCGCCTCGGATGCGGGAGGTTGCGGGTTCGAACCCCAGCCGAGTCATACCAAAGACTTCTAAAAAAATGGTATTAACAGCTGCCTCGGCTTGACGCTCAGCATTAAGAGGTTAGTGTTAGGACTGGTCAGCCCGGTGTCAGGATAATGTGACCGGGTGGGACATCATGCTACATGTCTGCGGCATGATGCCCCAGTGCTAGACATCACTATAAACTGTCACACTGCAAACATCGTAACGATATGACTGAAAAATTGTTAAAGCTACGTTAAAAATCTAAATCACACACACACACACTCACTGCTACACAATGAATTGGAATCCATGACTATAACACATGGTGTTATATTAAAGAGCCCTGTGGTGAGGTAATGCTGTATAATCCATATATGATTGTATAAAAAGTCAATGACACACATAAGTGACTGACAATCCAAGATTCATGGTCAATGGCTTTCTTTCATCTTCAGGACCATATTGCATACATTAATATCATAGCCATAATGACTGTGTCGAATAAATTGCCATACCTTAACATTAAATTGCCATACCTTAACATCAAATCTACCTCTTTGTATATACTAGAGATCTGTCTTATAACAATTATGGTAAAATCCTGAAATGTGTTCAAGGAATGTGAATACCCATCACAGCTGAACTCAGTGCGAAGCTTAACTGAATGGATGTATGGATAGAAAGATGGATTGACACAGAGTTGTAAGGACAAGGGCAACACTACATGTCCCTTCCACAATCAAGGTGGGTCATAACTAGTTTTGATACAAAGATTTGATCTTACAGTAATTGTCTATGACTTCCATATAACCATAAAAATGAACACAAAGACGGATTCTACTTCAGATATTATGATAGGAATAAACAATTCCAATGAAAATAACCTTAATAGAAAACCTAATACACAATAAGAGGACCAGGATGATGGTTAAAAGATCATTTTTAGAAATTCCAAGTTATAAGTATGATCAGGTCTTTTACTTAAATTTTAATAAAGAACATGGCAAAATCAGGTAGACCAGGAATTCCTGAGTGCAAAACTAATGTCCTGAGCTCAGATCCAAGTAAACATGTTTACCTACAAGTAACAATTGTCTTAAAATAGACAAAAAGTTGCTATATAATACTTTGTTTACAAAAAAAAAGACATTAGTCAGGTGGGCCCAAGCTCCTTCTCTCAGTTATGGACAAAGGTCAATCACAATAGAAATTAAATATACATATTATCTTTTACATTGGTTTGGATTATTGTGACCCTTTTGAAAATAAAAATGATAAAGCCATTTATACTGTTTCAGTGCACATGTATGTAAAAATGATCTTTTAGGTATATTTTCCACAAACTGCCTTAAATTGATATGTATGAGATCAATGAAAAAAGTGAAAGAGCTTTAGGTATTTAGTTCCTAGTATTTCTGACAATGAAAGAAATAATAATGATAATATGAAAATTAGAGAGACTTATTTATGTTGAGCCTTCATTCAGGTGAAATTGCTGTCAGAACACTGCAATTACCATAATGACAACATATACATTCCTAATGATCAATGAAGCTCAGCTATTTGATAATTCACCTTTATTACTGTGATAAATATATGTTATGATTCTATGGATTTAAACTAAGTAACAGAAAAGAGCGAACACCAACAGGTTTTTTAAAATTCAACAGATAATTTATTTGCCTGGAATACAGAGTGAAACTTTTAAAAGAACTTAGTGTTGAGAATTAAATCCTAAAAGTCATATCACAAGGCCGAAAAAATAGAGTTCCAAATGAATTCAGTGGTATTCTGAATGAATTCCAATCTTATATGTGCTGATGTATCAGTAGCCTGGAATAGTGTTTATATGCTAGGTCATGATGTATCACTATGATATAGTCAAAAATGTCTCTAAATGAATTCAGTATAATCTCAAATTTGTGATTTAGTCCAAAGTATTAATGAGCACTTTGTAATTCCAAAAATAATTAAATAAATAAATCCTCACATATTAACTGAACACAGCTAAAAGTGATTACTGATGTTAAGAATAAAGAATTTCTATTTACTTCTCCCTTATATAAAAACCTAAGATACAATAACAGAACCAGAATGAGAGACATTTTTCCATCAAATTCATAAACAAGATCCTTTGTAGAAACTTCCGAAGACAAAAGGCCACATAAAGATATTACCTTCAAGTAATAATGATCCTAATATATAATCTAAACATCATAGACAAGAATTAGCTATATAATATGTTGCTTTTAAAAAGACATTATGGATGAATGTCAGTCACACAATACAAATTAAATATACATAACATATATTCATGGACAAAAGACAACACACAGTACAAATTAAATATACATAACAGCTGGCAAGGCATATGTGATTTTTTTTTTTTTATACAGCAGTTTCAGCTGGCTAAGAAGGTGTCCATGACAGATTGGTACAGGATTGTTACATGTGTATTTTTATACACACCAATAGTAGGGTTTATTTTCTGGCATGCATATTTATGGGTCCATATGATGTCAAGCTACACTGCATTCAGAAGTTTCAAAAAGTCCTACATAGATTGATTTTTAGTGGGATTAAAGTCACAGGATTTTAATTGAGGCAGTTTCAGAATGATGAAGACAGAAGACGAGTAAGATTTAGGCCAACTTCAGTAAACATGCAAGGGAAGGAACTTGTGATAGTACTAAGCTGTCCTAGGATGGGCATGCAACTTTGAGCTGTACGTATGATTATGAGAACATGAAAATTAGGTCAATGACTCCTTCTCTTGATAGCAGTTAGTAGTCTTTCTAAAGCAGAATTGCCCATCTGCATAACAGTTACAAGTATATTCCAGTTTTAACTAAAATACTGGACCTACTTCTTCACTCTGCCACTTTATTTTTAAATGTTATTTTTGACTTGAGTTTCTTTCTTTCCATTCCAAACAGTTAATTAAACATAGTGAAGCCTTCAAGATTTTTAGAGAGCTAATGCCTGTGATGTCACTTATTTTCCATGATGTATTTTTGAGAGTTAATACTCTGTTGAAATGAATTACTTCAATTAACCATAGTTAGAATATCACTGTGACACATCTTTGACTTCAGCAGAGAAGGATGAAAAGTATTTTAAAATCTGTATGCACAAATTTATTTATATAGCGTATAGGAGCTCATAATCCATCATTTTTAGCTCACTTTGCTATAAGGCCAAGTGAGCTTAAGGTACGGCCCTGTGTTTGTCATCTGCCCATTAGCAATTCCTTTTTATCTCAGCAGGCCATATTTCTGATCTGACTTTGATCAAACTTAGAGGTGCTTGTAGTTTGTGGGCACAACACCATATTTCAACACATAATAGGCTATACATGGTAGCCAGTATATCTGGTGGAGGAAGAACTCAGGAAAACCCCAGGAAGAACCACCTATCCATGGGAAGCTACTGGCAAGCTTTCTCACATACCCACACTTTCCAAGCTTGAGACTCGAACACATACAGACAGAGGTGAGATGGCAGTAATCGGTAAAGATGAGCACTTTAGAACACTCAGCCACCTGGGGACCATCAAACTTGGAATGTAGACTATGATCATCAGGGTCTCAGTTAAGTAATTAGCAAGATTCATGAATATTAATGGATAAATTAATATGTTGATAATAGAGAATTGCTATACTGCATTCAACCCGCTGTGTTTAGGGGAACCTGACCTTTCAGTAGGTTTTGATCAAGATCTTAAACAAGTTTGATTATGAGCAAGATGTATACCAATTCTGGCAATTTTTTTGGCTAAGATTTCTCTTCTTAAGCTGTAAACAATATGATGATGATGATGATGATGAGAGAGAGAGAGAGAGAGAGAGAGAGAGAGAGAATGATGTTATGCAATAATTTTCTAACCCATCCTGCAGTTTACTAACAAAATTAATGGTGGCTTTCCATTGTGACACACTTATCTTAGCCACATCTGACATGGGTAGATCAGAAATCCAGATAGATTATAACTGATTTTCTGCATTTTTTGGACCATGTTTGTTTCCAGACTCTAAAACATATTTTATTTTGCATTGTAATTTTTGGACAATGTTTTACATTGTTTTATCCCTGAGTTCATGTTTTTGGACACAATCTAAAGAGACCTGGTGTCCATTTTCAGACAAAAGTCAACCAAAAGTTTTAGTGTCTCAGTGAGTAATCATATGGGCACATATAATTGCTTTGTTATCAATAAATATACTTTCAACAATATAAATAAATAATATATGTAGGTCAGCAAACATTATGAGCTCATTTGATGTTTATTAAAGAAGTTCATTGGTTGTGAATAGGTAACTAATTAGCTCAGAAAATAATTGTGCTTACTTAGCATGAACATATCATTAATTCAGATACCATTAAATCCTTTTTGTCACTTATCATGAAAGAGTCACCACATTTTTTTATGACTGCTATTTTGTGCAGGCTGCCATGTGACACTGTTGCTGCCTGAAAGTGATGGGATAAAATTTGTATATGATAGTGAATGCATAGTGATGTCAGGACGATTTTATTCCAGGTGTTACCACATTGAACAAATTTTTCTTCCACAACTTAAAAATGCAGTTTTCAATCCTAGAATTCATAAAACTGTTGTTGATTGGCTTTAACAGTCTTGGTTTTCATTAAGACAACTAATGATAATATTTGTATCATTAAGACAACTAATGATAATATTTGTATCATTAAGACAACTAATGTTAATATCTGTATCCTAATTAGCATCCATAATACCCAATTTTATCTCATTAAACAATAAATGAAAAAGTCAGTATGGATTAGTATATTTAAAGAAATCTTAAAACAACAAAAATTGTCCTTAGTAGGGTAGTTATTGTCCTGTTGCTAATTAACCAGTTTTTTAATGTTAGGTAAACTAATAAACTTCAAAAAAAAAATAAGAATGAGTAAAAATCAAAGCTTTATTAGGTATATATTGTGAATCATGACATATTAATCAAAATCAATACTAATTATATATTGCTAGTTGCTTGTGACATTGTGCCTTCATAAGTTTGAATCTTTATAAAAGCTGCACTATAGAACCTTTCATTTTGGGTCTTGCTTTTATAAAGGGATGCACTATGGAACATTCCATTTTGGGTATTGCTCTTATAAAGGGATGCACTATGGAATCTTCCATTTGGGTCCAGCTCATACAAAGGGCTGCAATATGGAATCTTCCATTTTGGGTCTGGCTGTTATAAAGGGCTTCACTATGGAATCTTCCATTTTGGGTTTGAGCTCTTCCATATTTGGCACCAATTAACCAGCATTGTTTGTTTCATAATTCTCTCTTTTTCAGAAATTTCTATTCTTAAACTTGTATGAGTTTCATTTATTGGTAAATAATGCATATATGCATGTTGCTTTGTTAAGAAATTTTGTATCATTGGATAATTTCTAAAACCCAAAAATGCAATGCATTAGATGGCATTAGAAGTTTCAAAGCATAAATCTGCAGATAAACCCCAAAATCTTCTAATGCCTGATATGCTGTTTTAATGAATTTAATCACTTCTAAAAAAATCTGATCACCTTTGATGATTGTGACAATCACTGATGCCAGTATCTACATGGTATATGCATATTGTTAGCCGTTGGTGATTGTAGCAATCACTAACACTAATATCTACATACTAGACTCATTGTTACCCTTGATTATGGCAATCGCTAACACCAATATCTACATGGTAGACTCATTGTTAGCCTTTGATGATTGTGGCAATCGCTAACACTATTATCTTCATAGTAGATTCAATGTTAGCCTTCGGCATGGCCATTAAATCGAGGCTGAATGGTAGACTATGATTTGCAGTTCTGTAGGAGCAATATTCATTTAAAAACCCAGAATTATATTTACAAAGGGCTGTGATTAACCTTTTGAATTACAGATTTACCGATAAATTTTCTCTTCATCAACATAACAGGTATGATGAAGCCATTTCAACATTGAAAAAAGAAATTGACTTCCTGAAAGCAGCAGAAAACTATGACCAGATCAAAAAGGTGGTTATAGGTTTGATTCTCCTGCTTCTTCATAATGGAGACTATGTGGCTGCAGAACAGTTCTTTAACAGTGCTATATCGTGAGTAAATCTGTAACTACCATATATGCACACATATAAGTTGAGTCCTGCTGCAAACAACATAGACCCTGCTCTGCTGTTGCATAATGTGCTGGCAGATCTGGATCTGTGTGGTTTGTTTTTTTACTGATTACTCCTAACAAACTGCAAAGACCCATCTGCCATCACTAAATGCATTGGTAGATCCGTGTCTTTGCTGTTTGAAGGTAGACTTCACTTAGAAGTGAGTATGTACCATATATGAATGATTTTTCATAGATACAATTGAAAGTATTGTTCCAGTGCCCATACCTTTTAAAGACATAGGAAACTTGTAATGCTTTCTATCAATAAAAATGTGCAGTGTTTCGTAACTCCTAACAGCATGTCTAATCGTTCAGGACAGATTGTTTTGTGATCAGTTTGGAAACTTTTTACATAAGCATGCCTGGTGTTTTCCATTTAGTCCCAAGACTGGTCAGAAAGAAGGTAAAATTGTAGATGGAAAAGTTTAATTCCATTGATCAGCTATGGAAGTGTTACCTGCCTAAGTTAATTTTAATCTCATCATCAGTAAGCTTTCATCATTCGAAGCTGTGAAGTTTCCATGGAAACACAATTTTCCACGTCTTGTTTTGTTCTCAAAGTTTGTTATGGATATTCTGCTTAAAATCAGTTTTTGTTTTGAGCATATTTGTTGTTTTTTCTTGTTTATTTATTCTTCAGTTTTGGTAAATATTTCCATGCTGTATCACTTTATGTATGTCAGTAAACAACAGAGGTGGCCTTGAGTTGTGACATCATCAAACAGGATACCATGAACAGTTCAGAATTCAGTGCTAGTGTAAAAAAATATGACAGTGGTCTTGGTTGGAGAAAAAGTTGATGGAGCCTTTCTTTCAGAGGTGTTTTGGTAATGGGAGGCACAGGGATGTACATATTGCTTATTGTGCCATCTACCATGAAAAGCCATGAAGCCATGACCTTGTGCAAAACATCAAGAGGTTGTCAAAACCAGAAAGTCAAAAGTGCATTACCATATTTCATATTTTATAAAAGTGTTGTTAGGTACTGCTGTAAGAAAGAACTGCTCCATGATCCTTTTGATTCAGCCCCTTGGTAATGAATTTGAAGCTGTCCTACAGAGCATATCAAGATACAAGCTAGAGAGAAGATACTCCATAGAAAAGAAATGAATAAGGCAAAGCTGTTCTATAAAGTGTATGAAGAAAATAAGCAAGTTAAAAGATACTCCATAGAAGAAAAATGAATATGGCAAAGCTGTTCTTTAAAGTGTATCAAGAAAACATGCAAGAGAAAAGATACTCCAGAAGAAGAAAAATGAATATGACAAAATTGTTCTGTAAAGCATAACAAGAACACAAGCAAGAGAAAAGATGCTCCAAATGGAGAAAGATTAATGTGAATAATTATCAAGAGAAAGTCCTTGGAAGTTTGCATGGTTTCTGCTGTAAAGCTAGATTTATCATCCAGAGAAAATGACAAAGAAAAAGTCCAAACTCAGTTCCAAAATGCAAATGGATAAAGTGTTAGTGATTTAGAAGAAGAAAAAAAATTATACTTGTAAATAGATACTGAGCTTATGAATTTGTAAATGGATAACTGTTTGTGATTGGAAGAAACTGTAAATAGAATTAGACTCAGTGACATGATGTACTTGTGCATATTTGAATACAGGTTTTGACAGGATAGTTTTTGAAACAAATAATGGAAGAGGTATTAAGTTCCTAACACATTTTCATTGTTCACATTCGTTTTTTCGTAAAATATGTATAATATTTATGACAAAATAATTTCACCAAGAGGTGGTTTTTATGGGCTAAAAATGCCTGAAGATCAGATCCCCCCCCCACTTGTAGGGCATTGACCTCTAAACCACCACTGGCAAAGGACCCAACACCACTGCACCCATCCCTTTTATCATTTCTCATTTTGGGGCCCTAACCACTTAGTCTTGAACATCTACATAAGAGTTGCACATAATTGATTATGTAGTGATCATTCAGGCCAGGTAACATTCTGATAGGACATGTAACTTTACAGCCCTGTGGTCTGGTGAGAAATTTCAGGGAGTTTACTTCCTATATCCTACATTATTTGTGTTAGAGACTTCAACATTAGTGTTTGGACTTGGAGTTGTGGAGAATTGAAAAGCAGATAAAAGCATTGTAATGTTCTGCTTTGCTGTAAATATATATTTGCTTACATGATGTCATAGCCCATGAAGTCACAAAATTAAACTTATAAATCAACTCAGGCTCATAACTTCCACTTTGAATGTCATTATTGGAGCCTCTCAGTACTTTGGAAATAGTATGCTTACATTGAGATATAGCATTGAAAGGCATGTGCATTGAGATGCATTATGCTTACATTGAGACATCACATTGAAAGGCATTTGCATTGAAATGTAGCATGCTTATGTTGAGATGTGGTATTGAAAGGCATTTGCATGTAGATGCAGTATGCATACATTGAGATATGGTGTTGAAAGACAGTTGCATTGAGATGCATTATGCTTACATTGAGACATCGAATTGCAAGGCATTTGCATTGAAATACATCATGCTTATGTGGAGATATGGCATTGAAATGCAGTATGCTTAAATCAAGATAAAGGCATTTGCATTGAGATGTAAAATACTTACTTTGAGATAGATGCATTGGAAGGCATCTGCATTGAGATGCAGTCTGCTTACATTGAGATAAATGCACCTGCATTGAGATGTAAAATAATTACATTGAGATAGAGGCATTGAAAGGCATCTGCATTGAGATGCAGTCTGCTTACATTGAGATAAATGCATCTGCATTGAGATGTAAAATAATTACATTGAGATATAGGCATTGAAAGGCATTTGCATTTAGAGGCTCAGTATGCTTACATTGAGACAGAGGCAATGAAAGGTATTTGCTTTGAGATGTAAAATACTTTTATTGAGATAGAGGCATTGAAAGGCATTTGCATTCAGATGCGGTATGCTGACATTGCGATAGATGCATTAAGAGGCATTTACAATGAGTTGTAGTATGCTTACATTGAAAGAAAAGCATTATTCATTGAGATGTAAAATGCTTTCATTGAGACAGAGGCATTGAAAGGCATTTACATTGAGATTCAGTATGCTTACGTTGAGATTAATGCATTTGCATTGAGATGCATGGGAGGATTTAAATGAAGACCTTAAAAAGTGTTAGAAAAATCTATAACTAGTACTAAAAATTCTTATGCATATATTTTATCATTTACTAATGACAGAAATCATATTGGATACATGTTTATTGCATTCCTGTGTGTGTATGACTGTGTTTTCCAGTACAGAACAATGATGTGGAATGTCAAAGTCTTTCTTCATGTGACTGCAAGATTTCATCATCTTCCACTACAATGACAGTACACACAAACTGGCAAAAACTCCCTGATTTCCATTATCACTTGCTTGGTGGTGTTGCTGTGTTGACAGATGTCATACACTCCAGAGTGACTAATGTCCATATGGTCTTTGCAGTGTGTACAAAAATCCAAATGCTCCCCCATGCTGCTGCACTTCACAAAGACATACTTAAGCCAGAGTTCTGAAATTATGTTTTTTCTGGGTTTCGCTCATTTTGCAGATGTCTCATCTTTTCCTAAATCACAGTTACATTTCAAACTTTTACTTTAAAAAATTAACCACACTTGTACAGTCTTCCGACTACTAAAATTATCGTGCTTTGCATTTAATATATGGAGTAAAATCCAACTTTTTGAAATGTTGCTACTGATCACAAACTTGCCAGTTATCTGTAATAAGGATACTTAAAACATTATCATTCAAGGCAGCGATGTGTAATAGCAATTGATTTCAATACACATTTCTATGGTTGTACCTAACTGAAACAAATTGGGTCATTTCACTTAGTGTACTTTACCTATGTAAATCAGCCTACTGGAGTCAGTCTCCTACAGTAATGTTCCAAGAACTTGGCATGGCATCATCCTAACTATTCTCAGTCAGTTAAGTAATATATGAAAGGATGTATGCTCATCTCTGACTGCCGTAACTTTTAATCAACTCCATTATAATCAGCTGGTTAAAACTGTCCCAAGGATAGATTTACATGGCTCTAAGCAGGACTTGTTTAATTTTATGCAGACTACATGCTTCAGACATATATAGTGGTGGTCAAAATATTTTTTCATAGAGTATTGAAAAAAATTTTTGAAACACAACTGTGTCTGAGGATTTGGGAATCAAAAATCTTGTTTTTTGTTTGACATGTCATGTTATGGCAGGTGAGTAATTCCCACACATATATCTCCTAAAAACTTGTAATGGTTGGAGTTATTGTCCAGCAAACATGATGTTTTACACAGATAGACCTAGCTGCAAGTTCTGATTCTATTGACCGGTTTTGAGTGAAACAAACTTGTTGTCATTGCTATTTTATAAAATTAACCTTCTCATTATTATGTATTAAAGGAAATCATTTCAGTATCAGAATTTAAAATCAAAGATTATGTAATGTTTTTATTAAGTCTCATTTGGTCTTAGTGAAAAAAAATGACTATTTTTTTCGCTGTTTACTTTGTATCAATATACAGTCGTAAGTGCACAATTTTGGACCCTGTGTATCCATTACCTTATCAGTCTCAGTCACTTTTCTTTAAATGCTGATAGGTGTTTAAGCATTATTTAAAGTTTTCATCGTAAATCTGTTTGCGTTTTATCTTAAGGTGAGAAATTTTTTAGTGGGAGTTTTCCTAATTTTAAGTTGCATTTTTCATTCAGAATGTGAGATATATCCATTATGCGACAGTGTTGGACAGGAAATTTCACTCTAAGGATCAGAGTTTTGCTTCAGTCACTTGGGAAAGTCTGCTATGTGATGCAAAATTTGTGATTTGCAGTTTGAATTTTCCTATCCTTCACTAATGTGTATGAAGGATTCTGTTAATCTTCCCAGAGTGTACCCAATGACAGAACTTTGTATTATCTTGCAAAACCATCATTACAGCCCATTTATTCACTTTGGGATGATTTTTTTCCATCCCAGACCTAAGCAAAGCATTGATTAATTGTAGCCATTCTAATCCTCAGATACACCAGTTTTCCGGAGAGTGAGGAAGCTGCAGCTATGGAGACACTGCTCTCAGCATATGATGAGGGAGATGAGGATGAGGCACGGCGTATCCTGGCACTGCCTCTGATTAAATACATGGACAATGTTGTGAGTATGCATAAAAGACAAAAATAATTAGAGATATACTATGCAAACTGTCTATAAAGGACACTCCAGTTGCTAGAATAATTTATTCTTTTTAGTCAGCTGTCCTTAATATAGAGGCTAAACATTATCAAAAATAGAAGCGACTGAAATTAATAACTCTGTGAGCGTATCATCTTTATAGAATTTTTTTATATAAAAAATATAGTTTTTGATTTTATTTATCCTGATCACTGGTTGATTACTGGACTGCACCACTCCCTCGATAAGTTGCTCCCTGATAACTCACAAATCTTCTTATAATGCTGGGTCAGGCGTGGATCCCACTTTTTAAACTAGAAAATACCAAAAAACTGATCCTATTTGTTGAACTTGAAGAAAATCATAGTCAACATTGGTAATGGAAACTTTTATATATTGCTTGTTTTAATGTCGAAAACGGTAGGACCTGGAAATTTTTATCAACATTATAAAATATTAACTTTTAATAAGAAGTCATATAATTTGTTACATTTTCTTTCCAAATGACATTCTTAGTACACCGTAATTAATGATATTCAAGGAAATTTCAATCAGTGAAAATGACACTTGCACGTAGTGAAGGCAGTACTTAAATAAATACCAATTAAATAAAAAATTTTATCAAGTGAAATTTGTGTTCTAGCTCTATCTTTTATTCCTTTTAAGTGTAATCATCCTAAATGCAATGTGTCCTCCTGTAATTAAACATAAAATTTGTCAATCTACCGTAACAGCTGTGTCCGTGAGCGTTTCTCTGAGAACCTAATTAAGTGCCGACTGTGTTTTGATATATGACTAGCAGAAGAATTTGTTGTATTGTTGCACTGAACTAAAAGCTGGCCTGCTTTGTACTATCACATTAATTAGTCTTTTGAATCAAAAAAAGGAGGTGGAACAAAAATAAAGTTAGTCTTGCAAATCCTTCATGCTTAAGATCTAGCATCCCCAGTCGTATGTCAGGTGAATTCATTCAGCTGATCAATCGAACACTGCTATAAATGATATCGTGTACATAATCGAATTGAACTACCTTAAATTAACCTACTCAGTCACTGTGATCAAAGATAGTAAGGCAAAATTAATACTTTGTACAATATAGAGTTTTGTTTCACAGATACAGACCATTGTGGGGAGAACTAGTTTCAGAGAATTCCGCAACTGGCACTTAGAGATGATAAAAAGTTTCACTATTACTTGCAATGAAATCACGGCACCATATTTTACTAATTGAACAATACAAAAACTGAGTTTTGGCGTAGACAGTTGTGTCATGTAATAAATGTCACATGTTTTTGAAAAAAAGAAATCTTGTTTGGTGGTGTATCAACAGTTACTCTGGTTCCCTGCAATGTAGACTCCCTTTTTTGCGCAACACTATTACATACTAATCTGAGAACCAGACTTATCAACAAAACAAAAACAGTGATGTAATACAAAAATGTTTTCGTGTACACATGTTGGTTATTGATACATGTTGGAATAATGTTATCAATCTTTCAGATGTTGGACATTTTGAAAATAATTGCAATTTAAACAGAATAATGAATAACTTCATCAGAAAAAGTACTTTATTGATAATTATTTTCAACACAATTATAAAACGAGGATTAAGTCATTAAATAGCCCAGTTTCACCACCACCACTACCCCCAACCCACCACCCCCAAACCCCACTCCCAACCCTGCAGTTTTCTGGATGTCTAGTGGAATATTTTGGAGGTTTCTCAGTAACTCACACCCTCACTTATTGTGTGGTCTATCTTTTTGGACCCCGTTGTGCGTGAGTCGTCGAGGGAGAGGTGTATATGTATGACAGCGAGATGAGATTTATATGTAACTGTGACTGCTAGATTATGATTGTGTTGTACATGTTGAATAATTATTTTGAAAGGTATACAAATGATTGTAGATAATAACATTTTTTTTCATTTTCTGAGGTACCAAGAATTGGCAAATTATTATAAGAATATAGTTTTCTGTGCCAAAATCTGACAGAAAAAAATTTACAATCAGTGCAGTAATTCATTAGTTATCAGAAGTTGTATTTGGTCATGTTTTTCATGTTACCCCCAGAGAGTATTTCTAGTTATATAACCTCACCATGTCAGTGATATTTTTCAAGTAGTGTAGCTTTTGTCCATATTTTAGCCCATATTTTGCCTCTTGGCCACATTTTGCATTTAGTTCATTTCAGGCAATGTGGTGGGAAATCTGTAATCAGGTGCATTTTTAAAAAAAAAAATTCATAATGGAATTTTGATAAGAACAGTTTCTATGCATATATCTTTCAGTTCCAAAGTTCCAAAACTTTTGTTACATCTGGGTATTTCTATTGGGTCCATAGCAGGCTTTTGTTACAGCTCAGTATTTCTTTTTATAAAAACCTGTAATTAACAAGTGAAATCATACTTTGCTTTGTTGTTTCCATAAATATCTTAAAATTCTGTACGCACTATTTTGATAATTTGCATAGCAAATTTCAATTTTATAAGTTCAGACTGAAACTAACTCATTACTTTCCTTGGGGTTTTTTGAAAAAAAATTGGATGTTTTCATCCTTTAAAAATTAAATATCAGGGTATCCATTGATGAAAATTTATTTTTAGTTCTTATAGTCACAAGACCATGTGAGCATATAGTACAGCACTGCATCTGTTGTGCATCATCTGTATATCAACAGCTGCTTATTAGCACTGTGGAAGCCATATTTCTGATATGAATTTGATAAAAGTTGGAGTATGGGTTTTAAAACTGGAAAAATTTCATAACCTTTTGATAATGCATGTTAAATAGATGAGCTTGCATTTGATTGGCAGAGCTTTTTGCGACTCTGGGGCTATGTTTCTGATCTGCTTTTGATCAACATTGGAATATGGGCCTATTATCAAGATTTCTTAGGACTTATCTTGAGCGAGATCGGTGCATATCATTGAGGTGATCTTGTATCTAAACAGCTGCATCTGATCTTGTTACAGCTTAGAGACTGTATTTTGAAAAGAACTTGTTCAAACTTATTAAGTAGCATAAGATCATCAACATCTCGAATGAGTACAGTTATAATTGCATCATGCACATTAATTAGGTGATCTTGCATCTGATTGGTTGAGCTTGTCAACACAAAACATTATCTCTGATCTGATTTTGATCAAACTTGCTAAAAAGTCTTATACCATCAAGATGTTGGATGATTCTGATTTTGAGTGAGATTGATGCATATGTATCAGATAATCTTGTAACTGATTGGCTGGACTTGTTAACACCCTAGACACCATGATTTTGCTTTGACTTGGTAAATAAGCTCATATCATGGTCCTGTAACAAGTGAGATATGTGCATATTAATGAGGTGATCTTGCTTCTAATTGGCTGAGTTTGACACCTATCTGCAGACTACAGATTTCTATCTTTAGATCTATAGATTTTTCATAAGGTTTCGATATAACTTAGTAAATAGTTGATAACTTCTTGGATGAGTTTTATTATGACCAAGATCAGTTCTATGCCCAGTATTTATGCTTGTTTCTTTTAGAATATTGTTTTGTCGGCCTTTGATCAAATAATTCAGATTGGCATTATATAAAGGCTGAGAGATAGTTTATGTAGTGTCATGTTCTTTCAATATTACATAAATCTGGTTACTGAATGGTAAACTTTTAAGTTATGTAAGCCAGGTAATTGATATCAAACACATATGGACCTCTTCTTCTTTGTGATTAATTTAAAATGTTTAGATATTACACAAATTTTCTTGTAAACACATGATAGAAGTATAAAGAATTTGGTGCCGTTGAACCTTACAAGTACCTAAAAGGTAAACATGTTGTTTAAAAACAAAAGATCCTGTTATATTGTTTTAGAAATCCTACTTAGAACACAGAAGAAACCCAATTTTTATATGCCACTATAACCTAGAGTATTTTGTTCTGATGTTGTCTATCCATCTGTCTGGTACCAATTTTGTTTCTGCACAATAACTTGAGTTGTCCACCATGTACAGTTATCAAGCTTAGTGGATAGCTTGCACTTGTAGGTAAGAAATCTGTTGATTTTGTGATCAAAAGGTTAAATATCACAGACAGTGTGATTGAAAGAAGAAAAGTAGTTTCTGCATAATTTTGTTAGTTGTACTTCACATAACTGAATCAGATTTTGTGAATGGCTTGCACTTGGGACAAGGAAGAAGTCTACTGATTTTGGTTTCCAAAGGTCAAGATGACTTACAGAAAGAAGATAAAAATGGTTTCTATATAGAAGACTGTTAAACATAAGGTGGATGTATAAATGAGCCATTTACAGTACTCTTTTATTTTTGAGGCTGAAAACACAAGCAAGCTAATACACTCTGTATTTCATAGAAAAGTGTCGTTTTAAGTTGGAACATGTGAAAAAAATTCACTAATTAAAATTGTTTCCACTAAGTTGTTACTGAAAAATGCAAATTTTCTCACAACCATTCAGAACCATTTGCAGACTGGTACACTTTTTTAAATAGTCAGAACAGGTGAAGCATCATGAAGATTGTTTCCATTCAGTAACTTCTTACAGACTGGTGCAAGTTTTTTCACTATTAGAGCACTGGTTGAGATGGACAAAACAGCACTTTTTGAAAATTCATTACAGACTTGAATGAAGTTTTCATTTTTACAGTTTGCAAAGTTGGCAAGAGATATAGTGATTCCAGGTGGAGTCAAAAAGAGCAAGGCACAACAAAAGGGAACCACAGATGCAGGAAATGGAGCATTGGGTGGAGTTTTAGATGATGAGGAACTTGAAGGAGGATTGTGTTAGATGTTACCATATATGTACACATTACCAATGAACTTAATCTGTTTAGATGAACTTTGTTCTGTTTGTTAATTTGTTATGGAATATATTATTTAGTACATGAAGCAGATTGTTTGTATGATGTTTATGTGAGATCTTTGTGTATGTTCTTTTATACTATATGATGATGAACTAGTACCAATAATTATATATTTAAAAGTGTCCTATTTATCTAGTTATCTTTAACTAACTGGTCCTTTTTTCAGTTAGCATCACAAAATGTCATATGAAATTCATAAATTCCAAAACTTCTAATATGTAACAGATAGAATCTAAAAGAGAATGCTTTGACATCCTCCAACAAAAACAAAGGAGTTCTTGTAATAGTTGTGATGTACAAATGTATAAAGATACATATATCTCAGTACCCCTCTTTCCCCTAGATTCTGCCCCTGGGGTCAATAATTATAACGGAGACCCATTTTGGTTAAATATTTTTTTTGTTACAGTTTTTGGCCATCACTTATATTATCATAATCCCAATACCAGGTCACTCCATGTTTTGTGATCTAATATCACATAATCCCCATCTTTTAATATTTCTTTTCTTAGGTTCTGCCCCTGGTTTAAATGTAAATATCACATTTGCTCCTCTTTCCTCAGCACCGCTTTTCCCCTGGGTTCTGCCTGTATGGTAGATCATATACAAAAAATGAATTGGGTAACTGTTTATGAAAATAGATGAAATCCAAACTTTAATAAGTGGATCTTGAAATATACTGTGGACACATTTTGATTGAAGAATACCTTCAATCTTCACTTCCGTAAGTAAGACATTTCATGTTGGACTATAACATCAATACACACAGACCACCAGATCTTGGATTTTACTACATGTCCTTGGGTTTTGTCTCAGAGCAGGGTCAAGAAGTACATGTCCAACTCAGTTTGTTAAAGTTTTCAGTTTAAAAATAAAATTTTAAATATTTTTCTTATATGTTAAGAACTCTTTTGACCAATTTACTTTATATTGAGAATGTAACACATTTACTGCTTACCACTTTTACCCTGGGGCCAAGCTACTGGGTCACTATGTAGGATACTTTAAAGTTAATAACATCTATATTCCATCTCATATGTTTTATCCAGTTCATTTCAAATTTGGAAAGTTGTATTCAGTTTCACCCTATTGGAGGTTTTGCTAGTAATCCAATCAGTGACATTACTTTTTAAGATGTTGTGAGATACTTTACAGTCCCAAGACACAAAAATTATTATATTATGTGACTGTTTGAGAGTAAAAGTACAATGTTGGGACTCTCTTATTTCTAATTTGACATGTATAAAATGTGTTGGTGATAGTTTTTGTATGGAATTAGAACCATCTGAGCTTGATATATTCTTGGTCAAGTTACAAGTAATGGGGCACAGACAATTCAGTTCCCATAGATAACAGTGTTAATGTTTGGCCAAATTGCTGTGCTTTTATGGTAAGACTAGCAAATTACACTAACACACTCTGAGTGATCTGTTCAAGATGAAATTTGTAAAATGATGAATATTATATGCTGTTATACTGTACACCTTAATTTTTGCTTAACAGAAACAAATACCCTCTTAAGTGTCCACTCTAAAAATGTGGCCAAGTGAGATTTCAGTTTACATATAGTAGTAACTGTGCTCTTACTGCGATAAAATGAAAATGGTTTTAGGTTCAAGCGTACTGTTGAATAGTTTACCCATATATAAGGTTCTCAGAACAATTACAACATCATTTTAATGACAGTATTTAATATACCATCACACATAGGCAGGTTCAGTAGCCTATAAAATAATTAGTTCTCTGTGATCAGGAGGTGCATGCATCTGTCCACCATCCTTCGTCAGCATTTTTTGTTTTCAAAATGATTTCATAATGAATATATCATATATTTCTAGGTCCAATACAATTGGAAGTATGAATGATGCTTTTTCTCTTTTCGAAATAAAAGACCATATTTTCAGTACAGAAAAGAAAAAGGTCATGGGATAAAGGGTCCCCTTCTCTGCAACCACATCCAGTCTTACATAATTGTGCATCAGTATTTAGTACATTGACCCATTTTCTTACATCTAATCCAGAATTTGCAAAGTTTCAGTTTTATCTATAAATTTTGATGATACAGAATCCAGTGCTTTCTATCAACACAATTACAGCAGAAATATTTCTTTCGAAAATTGCATTATCAAGTCATTTAATATGGTATTCACTCCCATTAATCTGCCAGAAAGAAGCCCTTTTTGGTTTTAACAAATTAAATTCTGTAGTACACTCTTTACTGTGTGTGTGTGTTATAAATGCAGATAATATTTATTAACTTAACAAGGAATTGAGTCTCCAATTTATCAAGTACTCCCAGGGTTTGTTCCCTTTGGGTGAAATAGAAGTTAATACCTTGTTTGGCCATAAAATGTACAATGAGAATTTTCTTGTCAATATTGATTTCAGGAGCAATCAAATTTCCCTCTTGATCATGCTTTTTGTGTTTGGTTTCTTATGCAAGTTCCAAAAATGTAACAAGGAACAATTGCTAAATTTACTTTCAAAAGATTAAACCTTCCAAATTATTTATTACTACAAGATTAAAGATAAAAGGTCGAGATGTTTACAGGTATTAAAAAAAAGGTAAAATAAACAAAAATCCTTAAAATATTTTGTAATTATGTTTTTTGTATAAATCACATATCAAAATTATTATTTCAAAGAATGCAAACTCTCTCTTTTATCATTCTTACCAGGACTCCTAAATACATCATTGAGACCTGATTATGTTTTCATCTGATTCTGGTAAATGTGTCCTGCAAACAGTATATTGAATATAATTACAGACATCTTTTTCTTTTATAATTGTAGGCTGCTACAATTCAAATATAATGGAAAAACTATTATTTATCAAACACATATAACTCAGTTTATTCTGAAAGATTCTCAAAACAAACAAAAATTCTGTGGAGAAAACTTTCATCCACAAACATACACGTCTAACCTTGTGCTTGTAATTTAGGAATATTTGCTTCGAAAACACATAGAATATTTTTATATACAATAAATCAGATATTTTCATGATCCAGCCACTCACCACTTAATGTTGTACCCCACTGTATCTAATTGGCACAAAATTTCCCATCATCAGGGAAGAAAGTAATTATATTTACACAAACAATTCTCTTTGCACATAAAAACTGAAGAAAACAAAACTTGCATGTAAAGAAAACAAAGTAGATTTTATGCTGGTCATTTATGGTTTCCAGATAAATCAGTGATAAGACATGGGTAAAGCTTGTGTCAAAAGGGTCATTGACTGTAGAAAATATTATGTCTGACCTCTTTAATTCAGACTAAAAAAAATTGGGATTTACGACAATAACTCTTCTGCTCACTTGGAAACCATAATACAAGTATGTCATGAAAGAGTTACTTCCCTTAATCATGAGATGGATACAAGTCATATTAAACTATAAATATAATTCACTTAATATACATTGTTCAACATTTATTGTCCTGTAAATATTGTCCACAGTCATATTTAAGTTCTTATACTTTTAATACTTTTAAATAATTCAAAAAGTACAATGAAATGTTTAGCTGGGCAAATCAGTATACTGTAACTTAATATATATGTACAGTGCTCCCTTGATTTCATGCCCTCCAGTCTCTTGCCACTCTCTCTTACCACCAGAAAGGTTGCATGTAACTTTTGATTTTCTCTTTGATTGCTCTTTTCATTTGTTACCCTCACTATCAGTCATGCACCAAACCTAATGAATGCAGAAATGATATCTAAATTACGGTCACAAACCTTGAACATCTGCCATGATTTTTAGTTTTTGCAATTCATTTAGTGATTTCAGTTTTTGTTAATAATAGCCGGTGTAACTTAATGCTGACAAACAACAAAGATCCACACAAGTGCAATTTTAATTAACTAAAAGCAAGCTGATATAAGCTTGAGTAAAATGGTTGTCTTGTCATTTTCTGTAAATATGCGAAAACCTAATTCAGTTAAAGTTTATTTTATTGATCTATGCATCATTTTCTAATCTACTGGTTGAATCAATGTCTGTCTACTTATCAGATGAACCTCGATCATCTGCCAGCATGATCACCTTCCATTTTCATACTTTTATAGAATGGGGCAGGAAATTGAGGGAACAACTGTACTTAAAAATAGTACATGAGTATTCATTTACCAGTATACTTTGAATTATTAAACTGGAGAACTTTTACTTGGTACGATGCATACCTGCTTCAAAACATAGCTTTTGTATTTTTTAATTCAGTATACACATTATGCATTAACTACACAAATGCATACACTATGCATTAACAACATATATAAACAGCATGCACTAACTACACAAATAGATATATACACAGTCTGCATTAACTATGCAAATAGATGTATACATTATGCAACAGTATGCATTAACCATACAAGAACATGTATATACTATACAGCTTACACTAAATTGTTGTATATGCAGTATGAATTAACTACACGTGCATTAATCACACAGACTGTTTTTAATATATTCCATTAGCATTTGTTAATTCTTATAGTAAAACTTAGAGTAAAACATGTACCGTAAAAAGAAAAGGCACCTATTAGATTTAAAACATAATTAAATACTCTCCTATTCTTATAGTGATCCTGTAAAGAAAAATAAATCCTTAATGTTCTTGATAAGAATATATATATATATATATATATATATATATATATATATATATATATATATAGCCTGCCCCAGTGTTTTCTCCAGCTTTCCAAGGAATTGAGAACCAAGGGCCCCTTAGTCAATTTAATTAGGCCCATCTCACTTTCAGGGGGCCCTGCCTATTATTTCATTATTTTGTTTGACTTTTCCTTGTTTATACTAAATTACTTTTCATTCACTTGAACTGAGATAAAAGTGCTGACACATAGCTCTATTATGGTGTTTTCTTTTTCATTGCTGTACAGTTGTAAGGTAATAAAGATCCTATTTTCCACTTTGGTCATTTTGAGGCCTGCCTTTTTAATTGGGATGTAAACATTTTGCTTATCTCCCTTGTGGATTCTTTATTCATGATCTGTAGTACTCCTGACCCTGATGTCAGATGCTACAGACAAAATGACACCCACTGCCATCATTATTTTCAGTAGTAATTTCTTGTGGTCTCTAAATACAGAGGACTTTCATTTCTGTCAGACTAATAATCACCTTCTTTGACTCAAATATTCAACTTGAAAGAGTAAGATATTCTTTAATTCTTTATGATTCACTCATTCGAAGGTATCATAACATGAGGTAATCTTTATCAATGCTAAGTTTGCTACATTGCCCGAGTGACAAACTCAAGCATCTTGATCACTTATTGTACTTGCCAAATAGTCCTGACCTGTCAAAGCACATGCTATTTATTATGAAACATTTCTGATATTTATCTGCACCTTTTCCAATTGTACTGTGAAGCAATTTGAATGAATTAAGAACTTGTTTTTGGGTGACAAAAATCTTATTTGAATGAGTTTAAAAGTCTATTAAATGAGCATATAACTTTGCTGCATGAATTTGTAAGTTTGCATGAACAAGTTTTAAACATGTTTGAATGCCTTATAGTCTCATATACATTGAAACCTCTTTTGACCAGGTAATTGTTCACACATTGTCAGGGATAAAGGTTTACTAATGGTTCATTGGAATTTCATACAAGCAAAAATTAATTGACAGCTGGTGATAGGTGTTTTTGGAAATTCATCAGTTTAAACTTCAAGGGATCTAAAATTTAAAGAAGGGAATGATATTTTAGAAAATAAGACACTGGATGAACATGAGAAATGGTTATTTAAGTTATGTGATTGGAAATTGGGCTGTATTAAATTTTGTCTTAGTAGCATAGCTGCAGTGGTAGGCACAGTATTTATATCATCAAAATCCTGAATGAGTGTGATTATGAGGTGATCTATCTAGTATGATTATGAGTGATCTAGCATGATTATGAGTGATCTAGCATGATTGAGTGATCTATCTAACATGATTATGAGTGATCTAGCATGATTATGAGGTGATGTAGCATGGTTATGAGTGATCTAGCAGGATTATGAGTGATCTAGCATGATTATGAGTGATCTAGCATGGTTATGAGGTGATCTAGCATCTGATTGGTTAAACTTGTGAACACTTAAGAGGTCATATTTTTCATCCAGTTTGGAATTTGTAAGTTTATATCAATATGATCTCAGATGAGTTCAATTATGAGCAACTTCCATGCATATCAGTGTGGTGATCTGGTGTCTGATTACTTAAGCTTGTGAATCTATAGGGGCCATATTTCTGATCAGATTTTCTTCAGTTAGGCTTGTAAGCTTATATTTTTAAGATTCAGATGAATTCAGTTATCAGGTAAGGTTTTTAGATTATTGTTCATAGCAAATGTTGACTGTGAAAAGATTCATTTCTTGTAATTTCATATTTAAAACATGTAGACACATTGTAGACTATGTGCATTTAATTGCCAGTTTGTGTTACAAGCAAGAGAATAATCCATGATGACTGATTACAGTCTTGGGTTTGGGGTTATGCAGAGTTATTCCTCTTAGGAAGAAAATTTGAAATGTCTAAATAATTTTAATTGTAAAATACAATATACATAAAAACAAGTGTTTAAAAATCACAAGATAATACATATTTAGGATTGTAATAATTATTTTTTAATTTAACGGAAAAAAATCAAAAACAGTATATAGTACATGGGTATGTGAGAAATCTTGCCAGTAGCTTCCTCCACCAGATATACTGGCCACTATGTATAGCCTATCATGTTCAGAAAAATGCTGTTAAACCCACAACAGAAACATCCAGGGAAAACAGTTGGTGTTGCAATTTATTATTAATTTAGTGTATCCCCTGTACAATGTTGTGAATGAATATGTTGTGCTGTCTTGAGACACAATACTGTAAAGGAGGCTCATCTCAACCAGTACTGTTTGGTCATTTCTGACCAATTGCTTTAATCCTCAACAGCCAGTACTATTTGGTCATTTCTGATGCAGACCAATTGCTTTAATCCTCAACAGCAAAAAGTATTCTTGATACACACCAGCAGCCTCAATGCTGAACAACTAAAAGTCTCCCTGATGCAGACCAATAGAATCAGTGATGAACAGCTGAAAGTCTCCCTGATGCACACCTGTAAAAAAAATCCTAAGTATATGAATTTCTTTATGTATTTAATGAGGTGCAAAAAAGATTTTACTTTATGAAGACCTATTTCCTTCTAAAAATCATACCCAAGTTTATAAATATATTTGCAGAAAATGATTCCTAAAATATGACCACATTTAAAATTTGGCAATATTTGAAGTTTGTAAATGTCTGGTTAAATAGACAGAAGATTGCCATATTAAGGTGCCTGTAACATTTGTTTGTGTATATGTTATGACATGTGCATTATTTTAAGACATTTCATATTTTTACTGCCATTATTCCCAATTATTTTCAATATTTTATATGTTTTGGTTTTTGGCTCTACAGATCATAGACCAGAAACCTGTGGGATGGTTTATTGTCTGTTGTCCATGGTCCGTCCATCTGATAGTACAAGTTTGTTATTACTACTCCTCCTCAACTACTTGGAGGATTGCCATGAAACTTTACACACACATACATCCCATGGTCTAGTTGGCCCTAAATGAATATGTTTGATGTCACTCAGACATCCAATGTAGCCACCACAATGGCCATCTTGAAAATCTTTTTATCACTATTCCTTCTGAATGGATGGTCATATCAAAATGAAGTTTTCACTGAAACACATATGCTGTCTAGTTGGTCTTAAATGAAAAAGGTGCAGATCCATTGTCCAATATGGCCACCAGAGTGATCATCTTGAAAATCTTGTTATTACTTCTCCTTCTGAATGAAAACTCATATTGCCATGGGGTTTTCACCAGAAGACTTTTATGCTGTCTTGTTGGTCCTAAATGAAAATGGTGCCAACTTGATGTCCAATATGGCCACCACAATGACCATCTTGAAAGTGTTATCACTACTCCTGAATGCAAAGTAATAATGTCATGGGATTTTGAGCTGAAAACTTCTTGTGATGTCTAGTTGGTCCTTGGTGAAAATGGTGCTTTCCTGATGTCCAAATATTTTAAAAATCCAAATATTCCAAATATCTAAAAAAGATCTTGTTATCACTACTCCTTCTGAATGAAAAGTAATATTGCCTTGCTGTTGAGTTGGTCCCAGATGAAAAATTTACAAGTCTGATGACCTGTATGACCACCACGGAGGCCTTACTTAAAATATTGTTACGACTGCTCTTCCTGAATAGATGGTCAGGTTAACATTGGATTTTCACCTAGCAAATATTATGGTGCCTAATTGGTCCAAAATTTAAATGGTATTATTCAAGCATTCAGTATACCTGCCACAGTATCCATCTTGAAAATATTGCTATCACTATTTCTCCTAAATGGAAAGTCACACCAACAAGAGGTTTTTACTGAAAGACTTCTTATGATGTCTAGTTGGTCCTAAAATAAAAATGTGCCAGTCCCACTTCTAATATGTCTACAACAATGGCCATCTTCAAAATCTTATTATCACTATTTCTTCTAGCTGTCTTATATCAACATTACGCTTTGACCAAAAGACTTATTGTAGTGTCTGTTTGGTACTAAATAAAATGGTCCCAATCTGTTATTCAATATGGCTACCATGGCATCTATCTTGAAAATCTTTTTATCATTACTCTTCCACAACAGAAAGTCTTATCAACATTATGCATTAACCAGGAGACATTTTATGATGTCTATTAGTCCTAAATGAAAATGGTACCACTATATCCACCACAGCATTTAATTTGAAAATAGTTGAAGAATATCAGAGATGATTTGAACACCCAACAACTAAAAGTAAAAAATTGTCTTATCTTGAATTCCTGGAAATATTTTTCAGCAAGTAGAGCATCAGTCTTCAGTGGACTCTTGTTTTAAAAAGAATCTATGCTTTCCTCCATAAATACTTCCAAATTTAATTCCTAAAAGCAAATAAATAAATGACCTTTCAAATAATCTTGACAAATTCTATAGTCTGTCAAGGTTGATCAGATGTTAAGAACTGAGCCCAAAGCCTTCTGGTCATAAGTCCATTGTCTTAACCACTGAGCCACTGCAGCTTCTTTGGGTGGGAATCCCAAGTATCTAAGTTTTTACTCCAAGGGCTGGTCCCCAGAAGGTAAGATTGACCCATGAATCCATCCTTACTGTACAGATTTACTTCCTTTGTAATACCAAGCACATGTAAGTGTATACACTGATTGGGTGGGGCTATGAACACGTTCTAAGTTATGAATCGGGTCCTAATTCCAATGGCCAGGACAGATTCAAGAGACAATGCTAGCTGTATAAATAATGTCTGTTCCGTTAAGAGGAAGTGATCCTGTGTTGTTGGCCTAAGAATGAAGGTAAATGACACCAACATTAATAGATGATATTGCAACTATGTGTGCTAAATTCTATATTCCCCGTTGTAGTTTCAATACATGTGTGAATTTGCATTTGCATGCTGACAACTATCCATTAAGTGATATGCCTACAAGATATAAATTAACATTCACTTCAGTAATTCTTCTTTAACACTATTGAAAAGATATTTACCTTACTGATCATGTACAAGTTTTCTCCATGTAAACCTTAATTTCATCATCTCTTTCATTTTTGTGTTGCCTAGCAATAGTTTTCATAAATTTCACGTCCCAATTATTGTTTTCCAATCAAATTGCATCATTATTGTTACCAGAAAATTGCATAAATCACATTTTTTGAAGTGGATAGCTTTGAAGCTTGCATTCTTGTCTAACATTTATGATTTCTTGCCTCAAACATTTGAGTGTTGAGGTTGACAATAGAAAATATAAGCAAACAGAAAGTAAACTGTACAAATTTCAGTTGGGAAAATTGATAATAAACGGGTATGAAACTTTCTGCACTGTATGTTAATGCAGTATTTGTGCAATATTATTTATCAATGATTTGTACATTCCTATTTCCTTGTAGAAATAATAGAACTATATGTACATTTAACTGTTCAGTTTTCTGTTGATATTGGTATTTGTTGATTTAGATTGAGCAATATTACTCACCATTTTTTCCACTCATTTGCTGGATTGTTAGTAGTAGTTATATTGAGAGTCCTGAACCACCTTTAAAATCAGTAAAATCAAAGTTTAAATCTCATATCCCTATATGGGAATGTTTCTTGATCGCTTCTGTCTTTTGCAAACAAAATACCCCTGCTATCTGCAGATGAGAACATTTCTGGTTCACTCCTACTTTTATATAAAATACCCCAAGCTCCCAGGACTTAAGTGATATTTTGGAGTTTGACCATAGTGATATTTCAGTGCTTGACCAGTCATCTTTGTTCAATAAAAATCTTGTATCACTGTATGAAAACATTTCTAGATCACTCCTATGTTTTTTTGAAACAAAAAAGGCCCAAATCTCCTTAAGCATAAAGATATTTCTAAACAGTACCATATTTAAGCGTTGGACTACTCCAAAATGTTTCAATTTTATTTTTCAAATTTTGTACCTGGATTCCAGAAAAGTTCTATACCACCCACTTTTAGCTCTACTAGTCAAAGACTAGAAGAGTTCAATGGATGGTCTGCTTTCCTTCGTCTATCCATCCGTTAGCATAAGTTTATTATCATCCTGAACTACTTTGAGGATTGCTATGAAATTTTTCACTCAAGTAAGTCCTAAATAAAAATAATGCCACTTAGTTATTACACCAACCATCTTGAAAATCTTGTTACTTCTTCAGAATGGCTAGTCATATGAACATGGTTCTTTTACTGTATGGCTTCTTCTATTGTCTTGTTGGTCCTAATAGAAACTTTTGTCAATTTAACACTCCATATGGCTGCCATGGTGGCCATTTTGAAAATAATTTTATTACTCCATGTAAACAAAAAGTTATATTGACATGCAGTTTTCAATCTGACCTCAAAATATATATGGTCACCATGGTATCCATCTTGAAAATCTTGCTATGACTATGCATGTTAGATGGTCATATCAGCAATCAATTTTCACCATTGGACATCTTATGATGTCTAGTTGGTCTTAAAATGGTCACTATCTGACATCCTAAATGAAAATGTAGCAGTGCCTTAATTGTTAGCATGCCAGGCTAATGACAAAGGGGGTGGGTTTTAATCCTACTATCAGATCAGTCCAGGTCTGCTACCACAGTGTGTCTGGGCAAGGCATTTTACTCCAATTGGCTCAGCATTCAATAGCCAGCTTGTGCTACCAAACAGAACCTAAATGAAAAATAGTGTTGATCTGACACCCAGTATGGCAACAGTGGCAGCCGTCTTGAAAGTCTTTGTATTGCTACTCCTAAGTGGAAAGTCATATTGTCATGGGGTTTTCACCCGAAGACTTCTTTTGATATCTAGCTGGTCCTGAATGACAATCTTGGTACCACTACTCATGAAGAGACGGTCATATTTGACATGGGTTTACGCCAAAAGATTTCTAATGATGTTGATTCTAAATGAAAATAATGCTTATCTGATATCCAGTATGGTCATCACAATGGCCAGTTTGAAAACCTTGTTATCACTCAAGAATGTCAAAGATGGTTTTAACACTCAGCAGTGAAAAAGGAAGGAAAGGTCTTATCTTAGATTCCTGTAAATTCTTTTTGAACATGGACTTTTGTTTTAAAACTAAAATACTCGAGTCCCTGGACCACTGAACCAAATGAAACTGGATTAATCTGGAATAAACCTGAAGAGCTTATGGGGTGGCCTGATGACTGTTGTCTATCAGGTGTTGCCCATTCATCTGTTTGCCCAAGTTTGTCATCCTAAACTACTCATGCAACACACATTCATTCCATGGTCTAGTTGGTCCTAATTGAAAATAGTGGTGCTCAGACATCTGGTCTGAAAGTCTTGAAAATATTGTAACTGCTATTCCACCTGAATGGATTGTCATGTCAACATAAGATTTTCACTACAAGACTTCTTTTGATGTTGCTCTAGTTGGTCGTAATGATGCCAATCTGACATCCAATATGGATGCCACAGTAGTCCTCATAACAAAACAAAAATACACTGAAGTATTTGGACAAAATGAAAATTTTATAATTGTGAATTGAGATAACCACAAACAAAGATATACAGCAAGTAGAGTGAACACAAAAATGAAATGTTTCATCACTGTGTGACTAACATATTAGCCGTATGTTGCATCATACATTTTCTTTGTCAAGGTTCACCAATCACTTTATTTTCAGAATTTCTCATTTAATATGCATTGATTTAAGATAGTAACTGTGCCACTGAACCTTAAGCTTGGTGCCTTTGCATACATCATCCAACCCCAACTAACATGTTTAGCCTAGGATGTGCATGCATAATTTTCTTTAGTTAACTGACTTGTTGCACTATTGCTTAATATGTTACATAGCAAGATGACACTCTATGGACACCAACCATTTTGCTATAAACCTTTACAATGTCAGACGAGAATATTTGATAAATTAATATGTTGTGGGCTATTTCTTTTGGTGGTTATCAGTGTCTAGAGGACGAACAACCATGGTATCATAGTCCAGATCGAGTGAATATGAAATTAATGGATGGAATAAATGGTGATCTGAGCAGAGATATAGAATCGAACATGATCCCCATGTATACATAATATGACAGTTTAGTTCATTCGATAAACGAAAAAAAAAATTGTACAAGACCAATTGTAGGATGTACATCTACCTGAAAACAAATTAACTGAGTTTTAACATGCAATGAGCAATTCCGTTTTATATAGATGTGGCAAATTTCATCACAAAATCAAGTGAACATTTGGAACTTGGATTGTCCAGCATGTCTGCATAACTTGATAACTGGTTGCTGGTCACTCTCCACAGTCAATATAGCTTGTCAGTTTAGGTCAACTTGCACAGAAATACTCTTGTTCCCTCTGGCCTACTCTTGCAACATCTCCTTTAGTAGTCTGTCTCATTTCTCCAGTCTCTTATCCTGGTCATTCATTCTTACACTGAATCATTCACTCTTAGGTTCAGCTACAGAAGTTAAACTAAATGCAACCTAAATCTGTTCATTGTTTTACTTTCTGAACAGAACATACATTCCTCTCAGATACTGTCAAAATTGCCTGTCTTAAATTCCACAACAGACATTTCACTGGTAATTGGCCTCAGGTCATAACTTTGCATGCAATACAAACAAATGCCATATTTGTCTATACACACTTGATTTCTCCCATTCGAAAGACAATTAACATAGTACTGATAAAGTCACTAAATTTCTCCAATAGAATTAGTTACCATTACTAATTGATTGATAGAATAGTCTGCTCTGCTTAATGAAGTTTAGCCCTTGCAGTTTGAACTATTAATCACAATCTTGACTAAATGTCGGTCACATGTACACAATAATCTTATATCCAACATTGCTGCCCCGGTGTTAATACAACCCATTCATAGTTTAAAAGAATTCACATCTTAGTTAAACAAATAGATCAAAAAATATACTTGTAACTTAATTACACTATTGCCAACTAACAATTCATTGGCATAAAGCATCACACAATCGTAATAATAATCAATTCTTAGCATGATTCATATGGAATTTGAAGTAGAAAATGGATTTGTGAATTGCATAAATAAGTAAAAGGTTACAACAACACTTAGCATGCATTCTATCTAGGGGATTCCCCCAAAAAAGAAATAAAAGAGACAAACAAATACATTGTGGATAAATCTGCATGGCTATCTAACAATTCACCATATTGAGAGACCTGAGTTTAAGTTGTTCTAAAGTTGCATAATTTCACAATATAGTTACATACTTTCCAAAGGTTCTTGACCAGATTTCCAAAAAGAAATGTTCAAAATAACATGAGAAATTTAGGTGACACACTAGTGTACAAATTAAAAGATTAGGAAGTTAGAACCTTCCAGGGATTTTCTACAAAAAAGAAAGATCATTATATGACCAACAGGATGAACTGTATAAAATTGAAAATCAAAGGAATTAATAGTAAAATGTGTTTGCCCATAAAATGCACACGTTATGTCAGTTCTTTTAATATTTGGAAACCAGCAGAAAATATGTATTGAAATATATCTTTATCAATTAAATGAAAATCATTGATTCACCAAAACCAAAGTGAAAATTCAGCAAAAACCACCAATCCATCTTCTGTCTGAAAGGAATTTAAGAGAATGAATAAAGAAGACCTTTACAAGGTCATAATCCTTAGAATATAAGACGCATTCAACTAAGCTGCTACTGTGTATGCTTCATAGTGGAAATTATGAGGATTTATTTGAATTCTTTGGTGAAATTGACCCCTAGATAATGAAGATCATTTCTGGAAAGATTGGGGATTTTGAAAGTACAATTTGATTATTGTTGCTACAGGTTCAGCTGATAGAATAGTAATAGTACTACTTAGTTTCAAAACATCGTTAGTAGGAGATTAAAAAATGTCTAAGGTTGCAGAACAAATGCTGGAATGCTAAATACTAAATTTGCACATGAAATAAATTGGTTCATTATCAGAATAGAATTCATAAGTCTACACGTTTTTATGAAGACACCACATGGGGGTAGATCGTAGACTGATTTACCAGGATGGATGGACAAGAAGAATGCATATATTAATGTCCGAAAAGTAAATGACAGATGTTTCAATATGCACTCTTCTCAAAATGTTCATCTAACTTATACATATTGCCTTTTACCTATATAAGCTATGTGTAATACGTGTCCAATTAGAGTGGAGAATATTAGTGATATTGAAATTTAGTTTGACATCTGCAAATGTGTGTACCATGAGAGACCATGTGATTATTCCATATAGGGTTACTAAATAAGAGAGAATTAAAAAGGTTGATAGGTTCCTCGTTAAGTAGGAAAGAGTTGTAATTTTTGCGGAATGGAGAATTTATTGAAATTGGTATCACAACATAAACCAGTTCAAAAGCAAATAATCAGGACGTGATCGCGTTTTTATAAAAAATGTTTCGAAAAGAATGACCCTAAACAATACGTAGCATTCATTCAGAGCAACTATGAATAGCATTTGTTACGAATATGTAATTAAATTGCTTGTGTGTTAGTTTTAAATTCTTTTTATTTTATTTTTATTTCATTATATTTTATTGTAATGATTATTTTCATGGGATTTGATATTTTTGAAAAACATATCAGTCTGATTAGAACGTAAAAGTATGACTTGAGCACTATTTTTAGCTCACTTTGGTTCATAGATTTTGTAAACACTATGCAAAAATGATTGGCTATTACCAAGGTCATCTTCAGTCTACGTGTTAGCTCTGTTGTACACAGTTTTATTTTTAAATTCATTTCCAGAGTGAGAATCTAATTCTTAGATAGGGCTATTCTAGCTACGTGCTAAATGGTATTTTTTTTATTACACTGTTGAAATTAGTGGTCACATAACCCGTCACGTGAGCCACCATGTGATCTAAAATCGAGGCTTAAAACAGCCATTTTGCTAGTAGATTGATCAGTCGTATTTTAAACCTTGAGGGTTCAAGAGGTTTTTATTGTTCTTGCCAACTTGTTCTGAAGTTCGTCTATTTTTTGGAATTTAATAATTCATTCTCTAGAAAACTACACAAGTGCTTCATATTTATAAAAATTCTGGGAGAAAGATATTCAGTGGAAATTTATTCTGGAAATTCTAAACAGAAAACATAACCTGTGATTCAATCGAGGATCTGTTGCTGTCAATACAACGACCTCATTTGATGTCATCGCCTTCCATATTGGATCGTCATCGAGATTCGAACCTGGATTCAATTAGAACTGTTTAGGATTAATTTTTGGATTATATTCACAAACCGTAAGTGCTGTTTCATATTTTTACATTGTTTTCTAGGGAAATAAATTATTTTGTTAAAATTTACAAAGCTTGAAGACTTCACTCTTTTCTTTTTTTTACATTTGTACGAGCCTACACGTAGCAGAAGAAAATTGGAGTTGCTCGTCCTTGGGATATATGAATTTTGGCTAAAATATTTCAGAAAATTGTTCTTTTTTTAAATTTAAATTCCCCTAGTTTTTAAATCCCAAGTACAATTTTACATTTTGTTTGAAATCTTAGTGAAAACAACAGGCTTTCATTCACAATGTCATTAAAAGTGGAGACTTTTCTTTCTAGTCCTACTCGGGAGCAGTTGGATAGTTTGAAAAAAGATGAGTTGCTTGAACTTGCCAGAAAGTACGATCTTTTTGAATCAAAATCTTCCTTAACGAAACAAGAAATTAAGAACATTTTGATTCAGTATTTGGTAGAGAGGAATGATCTTGATGAAAGTGTTTTGGCTTCGGTCAGTCATTCAGTATCAGACTCGGACATAAAATTAAAGGAATTAAAAATGAAATACAAGATGGAATTGGAGATAAGGAAGCTCGAGCTTCAGAAGGAGGAAAGAGACAAACAGTTGCAATTGCAATTTGAGAAAGAGGAGAGAGAGAGAGAGAGAGAGAGAGAGAGAGAAAATGATAAATGAAATTGTAATTAGAAAGAGAAGGAATTGCAATTGCAATTTCAAAAAGAGAAGAGAGAGAGAGACAGGAAAGAGAAAGAAAACAATTACAATTTGAGAAAGAGGAGAGAGACAGGAAAGAGAGAGAAAAACAAATGTTATTTGAAAAAGAGAAGGATGAAATGGAATTTTAAATTAGAATGAATGAAATTCAGCTGGCAAGTGAAAAGCACATTTCCACTT
>JAECUM010000525.1:0-227572 GCA_016617855.1 Megalonaias nervosa
TAAGAAACAAAAATAAATGTCCCCTCTATCAAAACACCAAATTTTATGTTTGGAAACCTCTTCCATTGGTTAATAAAGAGCCAGGCTAATAGGCCCTGGGAATAGGTACCATGTTGTTCTTTTGATGGTCCTTTGATCTCAACTGTTAAAGTAGTGACTTGGGTACCTCATTTGCACATCAATAGGTCATTTTCTTGGTAATGTAATTGGACATATTTGTTGCCTCCCTGACAAGGACCACATATTACACAGTGATGACTCAATTTCTGCTCCTTGGCATAGCAATTTTGCAATAAGTTACTATGTGTAAATAATTGAAAAAGCATGTTAAATTACTTAAAAAGAAACCCTCCAAAACTATCTTATGAACATTATTTAAGCACATAATATGGTGGGTATTACAAATAAATATTATCCTAAACTTCATGGTTTTGTGAAAGATAAAGTCAGCAGAATAACAGATCACTTCAAAATTTCCAGATATAAAAACTGTCCTATTGGGTGCCAGACACAGGTCAAGCAATGGCTTTGATACCAGTCCCTGTGTAATTTTAATCCCAGTTAATGCAGGGAGGACTGGTAAGAGGCATATAATCTGGGTGCAGATGCTGACATAATATACCTTAACAACAAAGCATTTCACAAAGTATATCATAAATGCCTTTTAATATTTTTTCAAAAAAGACTGAACAAATTACTGGTTAGGTCAGTACATTTCATGCCATTTTCTCAAGTGTATGTCAATATGGTCATGTAGGCACATTTACGCATATATTAATTGTTGTTCTGAACTTGAATGCTAAATTATTTTAACCTAAGCATAATCAATCTTGATCGCTGACAGCTCCGCATCTTAAATGTCATCAGAAATCTTCCAGATGAAAATTATTGACTGCTATGAAGTTTTAAAATGGTGACCAGGTACTAAACTGGTAATGAAAGGAGGATTTTTGGGTCTATCATAACAAACAACAGGGTAGTATTAATAGTTTTCAACATGCATAGCTTTCATTATGATATCACAATGCATAACATTCAATCCAGTTTGAATTCAATCACACCTTCAGGATGATATCCAAAAATGTCAAATTAATTTAACATTGAATTTTGATATATGTATACTCCAAAGATGTATTATTGCGGGCTTTGTATTATCATGGCAAACTGGATTTTCCAATTAAATTTGGACACGCAATGTCAAGCGGTTGTTTACAGACAGAAATAAAGCTGTAGCCAGTAAGGACAAAAATATCTCATAGCACAATTTCCTCTAATATGTCAACATTTTTTTAATAAATTTACAGTGAAAACAAATGAACATCACTTGTTTGTAAAGTGCATGCAATTACGTTGATCATTATATACAAAACTCCAGTCGACTTTGCTATACCTGCATTGGCTTTGATTACTAAACATATTCAGTGTATCTTATGATGTTTGTTGATTATAGGTCATCGACTGATGGTGACATACATGTCCTTATGAGGTTAAGCTTGAAATTTCATTCCATGGTAGCCAATATGGACCAGAATTGACAAAATGTTGCTTATGATCATACTTCTCATACATAAATAATACAATAAAAGTTAAACTTTCTTGAAATCAGTAATATTTCAAAAATAATAATATTAATAATAGTTTTTTTAAAAATATATTTCTTTGTCTGCTTTGCATTTAAAATTCATATAATGTTAAATAATAATTGTTTTTAATTTGTAATGTTGTTATTCATGGATTTCCACTTTAATTACATTTGTGTATTCGATTTGATCATTGGATTGTTTCGTTTATTGTGGAAATATTCTGCCCATACAATCTGGACACTCCTTCTCATAAGTAAGTTGCAATTTATGTTTATTATAATGCCTGCATAAGTTTGGCAAATACCAAGATAATATAGAGTTGTTCCCCCATGGTAAGTTAATCTGGGACAGCCTCCATATGCTATTTTATTTACATTTACTTGCCTTCATTGACAAAGATTTTTTTAAAGGAATAGAAGGAGGGAATGCCATTGAAACTTTAGAAATTATAAGTAAGCAGCAATAGCAAAACAGTTTTAATATGTACCAATAAGAACATTCTGTGCTATTTCTCTGGTCATGTAAATAATGACCTCCAAAAGGGACATTGATATATGAGATCTAAATGAAGGAAACAGTTACCATTTAAAGGCATCTTTAATGAATTCTAGCAAAAGTACTCCCATTACTGGGACCTGTATAACTTGTACTATATCAATAACTTAAATAAGCAACTGGACAAGCGTGTTTTATAAAACCTGACTGGGAAACATGACCAAAACAAAAGCCAATAGACAATTTTTATTTATTTATCATTTTCCATGATCTACCGTCAAATCTCTTTAACTACATTTAAACCTGCAAGAGATTTATTTAAAGAATGACAGGCGTGACCCTCCAACACTGCACACAAGAGTAAACCAATGATATACAGTATACCTTGTAGGTCTATATGTCTATTGGATCACTAAATCTGTTTGTGGTCAAAATTTTAAACAATAAGCTTTTACTCCCAGTGAGAAAAACTTAAAAAGTATTCAAGAAATATTCAACTTTTAACATACAAATGCGAAATTACCTCACCGATTCAAAAAGTTTCAACGAGGCAGCCATCTTAATACGGTGTCCAATGACTTTACTCATCTTATATTTATATCCTAACGGTAATCAATATCTCGGTAGATTGGTATTCCGGGGGAGGGGGTGTTTTGTTTCGTTTTTATTTTTTCGTTTGTTTGTTTGTTTGTTTTATGGAAGCCCTTTTTAGTTTTTTATGGTGGGTTTTTTTTTTTTTTTTTTTTTTTTTTTTTTTTTTTTTTTTGTTTTGTTTTTCTTTTTAATCTCTCACCAGATGAATGAAATTACCATTTATCCAAATTACTACCAGTCATGATAAATAGAGAAATAACATATCAGTCATGTAGAAAAAAAAGACAGATAAGCAAGCACAGAGACGATACAGTGGGAATAGAAATAGGAGATTTTACAAAATATAATGACATGTAGAAATTAATTAAAAATCAAATTTCAAGTATTTGTGGCACATTTATTTAAAACTTTCAACAAAAGTGGCTGACCTAACTGATGTTGGGAAAAAAATTCCATATTTTTTTTCCCCCCAAAATTTAGGACTACACTGAAAATATTCAGTTATGAGTTTTGGTAATTTGAAGTGGAGATGTAAGGTCGACGGTAATCATGTGGCCCTTGAATTTCATCAAATAGTTCTCTCATAAATTTGGGTATATTGCAATTTATACATTTGTAGACAAGTACTGAAAGTTTATTCTATCATTTATATGAAGCCATTTCGGTTAACAGAAAAGAGTGTTAGACGGCTTGACAGAAGGAGCATCCAGGATTAGGCGATCTGCTCTCTTTTGTATCTTGTTAATTCTTTCTAACTGACTCTTGGGGCAGTTTCCCCATATTGTCAATCAATAATCAATAACTGGCATAATGTGGGCATTGTAGAACATTATTTTAGTTTGTATGTTTATGTATTTCTTAATTTTACTCAGTGAAGTTATTTTACTAGATAGAGATCTACAGACATAATAAGTTTGTCCCACTTTCAATCATTTTCAACTATCACTCCTGAAAGTTTTTCTTTCAGTGAGTTGCCTATTTATTTTTATACTTAGCAGTTTCTCAGAAGTGAAATGTTTCTTTGATGAGGTTGTTACATTTTGCTTTTGTTTCCTTATAGCCATATTATTTTGTTTTGACCACATTTCAATATTTCTTGCATCGGAATCTTTGAGAGCTTCAACAGTTATTATATCATTTCTTGAAGCTGTTAATGTAGCATCATCTGCAAATAAGTCTGTGTTTGAGTGCTTTGTCCACAGGAGAAGGTCATTTATGAAAATAAGAAATAGCAATGGGCCTAAAATACACCCCTGGGGAACACCATGATTAGTTTCCGTTGAACTAGATTGAACTTTCACATAGTGATTTTTTGCGTTCTGTTTCACAGATAGGAATAGAAGCAGTTTAAGGCATTGGTATCATATTTATAGCATTTTAGATTAGATAAGAGAACATCAAGATCGACTACCTCAAAAGCCTTCCTGAATTCTATCGATAATACGCACGTTGGATTTAATTTGTTGATTTCCTGCAGCAGTCTGTTAGTTTTGTTGATGCTGTTTGGCATTGATGACCCTTGTGAAAACCTGATAAATCTTTACGAAAGAGCGAATATGTTTTGAAATAATGATATATTTGCTTCACGATCAATTTCTAAAAAGACTTCCAATGATGTATGGAGAATAAAAATAGACATGCAGTTTCCTGGGTCAAACCTATAGCCTTTTTACGTATTGGGGTTACTTTTGCTTGTTTTGGTTTGTCTTGGAAAATACCAGACTGGGTACTCTTGTTAATGAGGTTAGCTATACACTGAGATATCAGAGGTGCCGCAAATTTTAGGACCATTGGGCTTATTTCATGAAGCCCAGTGATTTTTTTTTTTTTAGACTTGCAGTGTCGTAAGGGTACGGCATACATCATACTATAGAAAATTCAAAAGAAGGACTGGTTATAACTTTGGCATGTACACAGTTGAGAAGCTTTTGGTGATCAATGATCTCAGTGTTCTCTGTGACATAAATTATTTGTTACGTTTGTAAAATAGTGGTTAAAGATGTCTGCTATTTCATGTACACTTGTAGTTGAGTTTCTATTGTCTTCTGATTGTGTACAATTAAGAGTTTTGGGAAGGGGATAAATTTTTTAGATACTGTCATAGTGTACTTGTATTAGTAGCACTCCCAATAGTTTAATTGTAATAGTTTTTCCTATCTTTATGCATTAGGCTGCTTGCTTTCGTTTCGCCTTTTTTTTTTAAATAGTTTTGAGAAATAAAAGGTGGTTCAAAATCTAAGACAATCTGGGCCCACCACACAAACCTCTTGACGTGCCACCATGTGGCACGCGTGCCGTAGGTTGCTCACCCCTGCTCTAATTCTAGATATAAGTTATCTATTATAATAATATTGTGTTACTCATTGCCACCTTGTGTGGCTGGACCTGATGGTATGGAGTTAGGTCCACCTTATATTGTTTATTTTGGTTTTTTAAGGGTCTTTTGCAGTTTTGGGTTGTATCAGTTCCTGGCCTTACGCCGTTTTTTCTTTTTAGGAGATGAGAGAAGGATATGTAGTATTTGTTTGTGAAGATTGACAATGTTTGTTTATTAGGGTTTAGCAGTGGTATTTGATGACTGGTTTTAGGTCTTGTTACGGGTTGGTGAAGTGGTGTTAGTTTGTTGATAGTTTTGCAAATTATTGTTATATTTGTTAAGACTCATGTTAGAGGGTGTATGGGTTTCTACCTCCTCGGAAGGTGCAATCAGTCACATTTGCGTTACCTGCCCCCACCCCTAGTGAGGTCGGTCAACCTATCACCTCTCCGGTAAGTGAGCATCGCCTCATCCAGAATAGACATTTTAATTTATTGTCCTGTTCTTTGCTTATGTTTAAATTTTGAGATGTTTTAAGTTATATATTTGAGTTCGAGAAGCTTGCACGCTGGACTCGTTGTCATGAGTGACGACAAATTCAGAAGTATGCGGTGTAGGGAGTTATTTTATCCCCAAATAGCGTACTTTGCGCGCATAGTACAAGTAGCTCGTCGGGAGGTGGCTTCATTCCACCAGTACGAGAAATTAATTGTTGCGCTGTGTGCACACCTTTGAAACTCCAGAACTGAATGATTGCACACAAAGTAGAGGTAAAATCTTGTTGAGTGGCTAATGGCTGAAAATCCAAGACCAGTCAGCAGTATTACCGCTGAAAATTAAAATGTGTGCAGTCCACACCTTGAAGCAGACGGGTAGTGACGAGTAGTGGTTCTCATGCTCACCCGACGAATCATTAAGAACTCGACGGTGTTGGCATTAACCAGTCGTACAAGGCATAAAGGCCATACACCTCTTTAATGAATGCTCAGTCAGTCCAGTAAGTTTAGTCTTACCATCAGTTTTCAACAAGCATCGGAGCGAGCAACACGTAACGATTAAACCATGATGCAAGCGATGGCATCGGTAATCTACAGTCAAGCCCTGGATGCAGGTAGAGGCATCGTTCTTAACATTGCATCAGGGTGAAGCCTACGGGACCAGGCTCGAAAAACAATAATTACCAGAGAATTAGTCCCTCAAAACAACATCCCCCCCACACACACACACACACACACAACTGATGGACTCCGGGCAGCGACACCTCCACCCACCACAATAACATACAACGCTCCTCCGGTGACAGAAACAAGGAAGAAACCTCCATTATCTGCGACTTCAACGCAACAAAGATGTAAAGAAGAAAGAAATCCAGAAAGAAAAAGTGGGAATAGAAGGGACCAGAAGGCAAGAGTCGGAAAAAAGAGACAACAATCCACTAGAATAACGGCAGCAACGTCAATAACAACTACAAATCAGCAAAACCTGGAAACAAATTCAAGGTACCACCGCCACCACAACCAGAAAAAAAAAACGGGCGAATAAACTGCAGCCGACTATAGCGCGGAGGGCTGCAGTGGCCAAGTACCTTTGTATCCGGCAGAGGAGTGGGTGATGGAAGTTCTTATGGCAAAATGATTGTCAGCCCAGCAACACTCGGAGGATTTAAAGACTGTTAAGGAGACTGATAACAAGCTGCGACGAGATGGTCAGCTGACCCAGAGGGAAACAACGAATGTCCTCCACGCAGCCGGGGATATTAGTTCACTCGGTGAGAAATATTGCAGGTGTCCAGTCTAGTGATACTGATAGTGAACGAATTGATCAGAGCCTTCAGCATCCCGGCCCAACCCATCCATTACTGTTCAGAATTAGGAGGACATATTGATGGCAGATCTTATCACCCCAAACTCCACCCAGTGAGATTAGACAGAACTTCATACCGCCTGAACACCTAAGGTCGTCGTCCCTGTTTATGGCTTCAGAAGTTTTAAATCAGTCCTTTTAAGGACTATTGATGAAGATAGCCTCTTACAGCCAGGGTTTTTATTCGGCTTGGAGGGTCTATCGGGAAGTATACCGACACAGCGAACGACAGTCTAGGAGAGCAGCGTGTGAGGGAATTATCACACCAGCGAGGTAATCATCCAGGAAATTTTAGGAGAGGAAGCCATTATGTGGAGAATGGACAGCCATCCAGAAACTATTGGAGAGGAAACTAGTCGGCTACATAAGTCCCCTGGACTTGCGAATAATAGACCAAAAGCATGCAGTAATACCGATGTAGACTATCCTGTTAGTTTTCTGGGATTGCAGCACGCTGGAATTGGATGAGCCCGCTAAGACGTAACCGGAGAAGAGACAGAAAGTTGAGCTGGACCTCTCCAGCGGCGGACTGACCAAAATTGCCTGACTATTGGATTGTCCTTTCTGTTTTTCTAAAATCCCTCTTAGATAATACTCTTTCAAGTAAAATCTTTGATCGTTTTGTGTCACCATCAAAAATACAATCATACATTTGTAAATGCATGATACCAACTTAAAATAAGTAACATCTACTCTCGAACTGGTTTAATTTTAGAAATTTATATACACTATGTACACAGAGTTAAAACTAGAATGTTTGTTATTAATTAAATTTGTAACTCATAGGACTGTCCGAATTATATATGTGGGTAACGCATCACTGGTTGGTAGAGACTGCCCGATTTAGATAAAACTAGGCAGAACTAGTATACCTATGGCTCTTCGGGGGGGGGGGGGTCGAGTGACGTTTGGGGACTTCCTACCGGACTTCTCGTCCCTTTCCTCGGCCATATGTTTATGTTCCAAGCATGTTGCAATTTTAATCCCTCCCAAGAGCGTGCTTTGCACGCATAATAGACATAGCTCGTCGTGTGGTGGCTCCAGTCCCACTCGACGAGAAATTTATTAGTGAGCCGTGCGTACACTTGTTAAATCCCCGAAATAAGTGCTTGCACTCAAAACTGAGCTGAAATCTCTTTGAGTGGTGGCTCGTTCCCACTCAAAGAGTCGAGTAGAAAAATCCGCTTACAGCTAATGGCCCGTGGGATCACCCTCCATGCGGGAGGTATAACGGGTCACACCCTAGCAACAACGACTCAAGATCTACTTGCAGGCAGCGGCAGACTACAAGGTTTTGAGACATCACCACCATCGCTGCTCCAGCTTGTCATCGACAAGGGCCGACAAGAGGGGAGGGCAACCGGGGATACAACCGTAAGGGTGTCGGGGCCAAACAACACTTTTAAATTTTATGAAACTTTTTGTTTGAACAAGACGTAGGGGAGGCCCGGGTGTTAGTTACCCCAGGGCCCGTGATCGCTCTCTACGGCCCTGCATACACATCCATCCAACCATCCTGTTAACCAGCTAGCCAGCCAGCCATCTTGTTAACCAGCCGTTCCATCTAGCCAGACACATACAGCCAGCATGCCGATCAGCCAGCAAGCCAATAAGGATGCATCAGCTCATCCTGAAAAGTCTGTAATTTAAAATTTTCAGTTAAAAGCTCTGTACCATGTAGCTAAAGGTATAAATATTTTCCTATCTGTAAATTGTACGCAATTTTAATAACAATCCACGTATCTTTTAATAAAGATAACAAAATAATCATCTCCCTAAGCAACGGTTAGCTAAAATTCGAAGTTTCGTTATCTAAAAGGTAAATTGTTCTTTTTCTTTCTCTCAAGATTTACGCGCCCAAATTGATATTGTTATTGTGATTCCTTTGTCCTTTAGCTTGGGATCTGTAGTATTATGAGATTTTCTGCCGGCTTGTGCTTGGTATCATACTAGCTTTCTCCTGGCGAATCAAGACAGGTATTCTGGCACTTGGATATCATTGCGGGACGACTTGTCACCTCGAGAAGTAAGGCCTGGTTAATACAGGTGTACCACGGCGGAATCCTCGCTCTAACTTGGAGTCCAGTTTGACAAAGTATTTCTCATTAACACTTCTTCGTAAGCAACGTTTGGTTAGCTAAAATTAAGCAACTAACTATTGTAAATTTAACGTCCCTCTCCCTATTAATCTTAGGATATTTGGACAAAATGGACAAAGTTAAAATGTACCAAAGGGACAGGCACAAGAAACTCGGAAATATGACAAAGGACATTAATTCAACCACCACCACCACTGTCGTGTTTACTAAGCCCCAGCTATAAAGTCATGTATTAGCTATAATCTACCTGTCTTGGGAATATTACCGCGACCATGTGTTTGATGTCTAAAGATTTCTGCAGGCTAGTGTTAAACTCTTACGCAAGGTTACATGACCCGCCGAAGACCGGAATCTTGAATCAGCATAAGCGATAGATCGCACGATCTAAATAAAGGCTTGCAGTTATCATACCTATATGCTAAAGATTAGTCCAAAGATCAAAAGGAAGTCCACGTGGTGAACGGGGCGTATGCTTATCCGTCCCCACGTTGACAGACAGCGAGAAGGACATTGTCCGCTAAGTTTAATTGGATCGGTTCACAACGATATCCAATCGGAAATAAGATAGAGGGTGTGATTACAATTCAGATCCAAATGATACTTCAGACGCGTAAGAGAAAATTTAGTATTCGCCTAGAGGGATTGTAGATCAATAGGGTTACTCCGAGAACGAAGCCACTCGTAATTTGGAGCAAAACTTAGAGGTAGATTCCAAGGAAAGACAAAGCTTCGAAAATGAAGTTTTAGGGGACACAGAACTTCGGGTTCCATTGGGTCCCGAGTCTTCAAGAGTTGGAGACGGAATTGAGACTGTAGCCGAGACAGTTGAAGTCGACAAAAGAGTAGTCATGGTAGAGAAAGTGGAGGAGGAGGAGAAGGTGACTAGAGAAGTGAAGAAGGAGAATGAGTCTAGAGAGGGTCGAGGAGAAGGAGGAGAAGGAATTTAGAGAGAAGTCGAGGAGTAAGGGGAGAAGGAAATGGAAGAAATAGGAGAGAGAGAAAGGATACAACAGATGACTAGAAATACAAGGACAGGTGGAAATTAATCTCACAGCGCTAATCAAGCGATGCAATAGGCTTATTAAAGGGTCGAGTGGAAGGAGTGTAATTGGGAATTAGAGTCATCTGATTACTGAATTGTTGTCCATTGAATTTCAACCTTTTTGTATATTTAACCATCTAACCGTTGGCCTTGCTGACTGGGGGCTCGGAGCTTTACATCTATCTTTCACCAAATTTAACTTCCAACAAAATAGAGCCTGGGTGGGACTTCTATAATAGTTTAAATAAAATATTGGGAGCACCCCACCCCAACCATAACAATCCCCACACACACACACACACACACACACTTTGGCTAAATCGTAATATATCAAACAGGACAAGTTAGGATAGGTAACATGGACGTCAGTTCAACTCTAAGTATCGACTCAACAGAAACTAGATCACGTAGAAACAAATCCCCAAAGAACAGAAGCCAAAATAATGACGAAACACTATCACTGATGAACTTTTTGGTAGAAGCCGGGTGCAGCCATTCCTCTATATACAGAAGTACATCCCCACTGAAGTCAGCACCAATTTAGTTCAAGCCCCGACACAGACATCCAAATAAAGGGGTATAACTACAAGACAGGTAGTTTCATTGACCTAAATGACACAAGCCATGTAGCCATCGCCCGACAAAATGTGCAAATAGCAATAATTCCATCAAACAATGGGGATGGAGGGGGAAACTGGTCGGGAACTCCCACCCTTTTAGGATCAGCTTCAAGTGAGGATAGGTAAAAGGGGAATTCCAAACCTAAGACACGTGTGGAAGTTTTAAAGAAGTTGGAAACTAATAAAATCACCAACAAAGTGGAGTTAGATTATGTCATGAGAGCATCCCAATTCATTATCGAAAAGCAAGACAGCATCAACAATGTTTGGGAACAGAAACAAAATTCACAACCCTGGATCAATAGGAGTCATCCAATGTAATCAGGGGGCGGCGATCTCCGCCCCTTCTCCTCCATTGCCTCGTCTGGACATGATCAATTGAAAATAATTAAATAGTACGATATAAGTACAGTAAATAACGTACATGACCGAAAGGTCGTAGAAATCTACAATTAAAGATCACCATCATCATCGTTAGTCTGACCGTCATTCCATTTCATTCAGAGTCTGCCACCAGCCGTAGGGGAGAGAACATCGTTGGAGCCTAGCCGCTGTAGACGAGAAATGGAGGGAACTACCTGCTGTCCACTGGAAATGAGGGACGAGAGGGAAAACCTGCTGTCCGGTGACCGAGAGCAAAAGCAGCAAGGAAAGTAGTTAAAAACTCATGACTGGACTTCAGTCGTTATAGCTACCGGGGACTAGCACTTGGAACAAGCCACAGCAGTTGGGCGGAAGAATGTACAGCATTTTGAATGGTTGGAGTAGGAGCAGCAATCCAGGATGAGGATTCAGGTGAGGATGCAGAAAGGGGGAAGAGGTACAAGGGCTGAACCTTTGATGAGGATGTGAAAGACGAGGATAAAGGAAAAGAGGTAAATGAGCCTCCAATTAAGCTCATTGTCTCCACTAAAACAAGCTGGACTAGAGATGATAGATATGGAGACGGTACGACCACTAAGGGACAGTGCCGGCATAATCCAAATGCCAAGTCTTTAGAAAAGTGAGATACTGTTAAAAGCCATTGCCTATCTGTGAATCATATTTGTTTGTGTGTGTCTATTTCTATGTTGATAACCTAACTAAAACTTATAACCCGTTGCCCCTCCCGTTGTGTGATAGTATGTATGTGTGGGTACAATGTGTCTTTAAACACTCCTATCGTTGTGTGATGGTATATTCGTGTGGGTTTAGTGTGTCTATAAACATTTCTACCCCACGTGTGCTGGCATGTTTCGTTGGATAGTCGTGTGTGTGTGTGTGTGTATGGGTGTGTGTGTGTGTGGTTATAAAAAAGTGATGTATTGGATATTATATCAAAGAGTGTGGGGGATAGTGATCAAAAGTAAGTGCTTTATAGTATTATCAAAAAGCGGTGCTTTGAATAGTACATCAAAATGTGGGGGTGGGTGGCTAGTAATAAAAAAAAAACTAGGTGCTCGCGGTATATCAAGAGTGTGTTGGATTGCATCTAAAAAAAAATTAACATTACCTTTCCTGAAGAGACGTGTAAATATTTCAACAAGGAAAAGGTCTATAACATTCCCCAGTTAACATTACATTATCCGTTTAGAGTTACAGTATCTCACAAACGTTAAATCTATGGCAATTTTAACATAGGATTTCCAGTATAGGGCTCAAGTAGTGTCACACGCAAACCTACTGTGTAATGTTAATTCCGGTAGAGGGCTCAGGTATCTCACATTACTACTGACATTAAACGGCGCGTTGAATAGTAAGTGTGGTTTTAAAATTTCTCGTTATAAACTATAGAAACCCATAAATGTTAAACGCATGGCATAATGTTAATCCAGATGAAGTTCATAGGCTTACATTTGAAGTCAGTCACGTCTAATAATGGTGTGCTCTTGACGGCATAGATGTCACTAGAGACCCATATTGTTAAACCTATGCACATTTTTAATATAGGATTTCCCATCCTGACACCCATAATTTTTAACATCCCAGTTCTCCTTGTGGGTTTAAATCCTCAGAATGGTGGTCTATTACCGATGAACTATCTACAGATGTATAAAAATAGAACAGGAAAAAAAAAAAAAAACAACAACAACAACATAGGACAGGAAAAAAAATACAAACCAAACATCGTACTTTCCAAATTGCAAAAATGCATTATAGGGCTGGGTGTTGGATAGTAGATAACTCAAATAGAATTGGAAATGTATACAGGGTGTAATTTTGGTTTGTAACATTCCACTATCCCCCTTCTCTGAATCTATGGCTTTGGCAAAAAGTCACTCCAAAGAGTAGGATGCACAAATAAGCTGTACTTCTAATTTGTCCTTTTTCAAGTTTAAACAAAGTCACTCTGCATTTTTACAGACAGAACTATCGTCATTTTGTAACAAGCTGACTACCGAAGAAACAAATTTGCCGCATAAAAGCATTAGCATTTGCAGCACAATTTCTGTCCGTATATTTATAAAGGAAAGAAACAGGGTAGCCGTTTTAGCGAGAGAATTAAAATATTGGACTGAAATGTTTAGGCAAAATTTGTAACAAACTCCATAAATGAGTATAATTTGTAACAAAATTTGCTGCAAATGAGTGAATAAAATCGAAAATTGCTCTCGTCAATCAGCCTATAGCCTTTCTAATATAGGATTTCCCCTTGACCCTAGAATGAAACATTGATGGTGGCCAAAAGTTGTTTTCCCTTGTCGCCATAATGCAAAGGTGTCATTTATTTATAAATACGAAAATAATCTACGCTAAAAGAAGCAAAGTTATAAATGTTCGAAATTAAGAATGATTCTGTGTAGAACAACTGACACCCCCCCCCCCAATCCTCATGCTAATAGACAAAACACCCCACCCACCCCAAAAAAAGAACAAAAAACATAATGGATGTTACACGCTCTTGTTAAAACTATCTCTTTTGTGAACATTTGTCTCAAAGAAGTGCTTAAGATAACTGATAATTTAAATATCCTGATTAAAATTAAATAGTTGCTGAGGGGAAAAAAAATCATCACAGCCTGTTCAGGCAATAAAGCCACCATACAAACTGAGCATAACACTTCAATGAAATGATATGTAACTCTGGTTTCCTTACATAATTAGTAACTGCTATAAATGTAAATATGACAAACTTTATTCCAATTGCTTTAACTGTTATGGAAGTTTTCATAGGCATAAGCAAATTACGTTTCTTAATTTATTTTGTTAAAAATTGATATTATTCCTATGGAAGTAATATTTCGGGGATAGAAATTACGCTTGCTCAATCCAGCGTGTCTGAATCATACATACGAAAAAATAGAAATCCCTTTCTAATACAAGCGTTTGTCTGATTTGAGTGGGTGCGAGCTAATGACCTGTTAACGAATCCGGGCACTTTAGTATGGTTAAAAGTACATCACTTGTATCGTACAGACTACAGGTTCAGTTTGGATGAGTTTAGAAACAGGTATCACCCTTTACTATTCATAGTAATGGATATCACAGTGTGTATTGTTCATTTGTGCACGTTCTTTTCCACATCAAATAAGTTTTAACAGCACAGTTATTGATTTCCTGTATATTTTACATTTTGGCCATTTGTCAGGACCGTTGTTCCTCAGATTCCTTTAAGCAGGCGATGCAGGTCTGAGGGTTATGCAAAGGCTTTCAAAGATGCAGTTGAACTTTGGGGAAAAAATTCGCAATCATCAAAACCATTCATACATATGCTCTCATTCATTCGCTTAAGTGACGACATGAAATACGATGCTTTTAAAGAATTCATGCAGTGCAAAACTAAGGGCATGGTGACCAATGAATCCTGCATTTGATCAAAAGGTACAGCCTGAAATGACCTAAAATTAAACAGCACCACACTACCAATGACATACCTTTGAAGTTGTATAGACCATCTAGTTGATATGTGTTTCAGTAATGTATTATATCATATAGGCTGTGTATCGTAAATAATATTGATAGATGGCACAGTTGTATCATTTTGCCCCTTTTTTAGTTGGATAGCAAGCTGAACATGTTACGTTTATTGATTTGCTTTCATTTTTCTCTGCTTAGCTCTCATTTCTCCTTATTCTGTCCACAATAGATATCCATCCCTAAAATTCAAGTCTAGCTTGATCACTGATAATATTAAAGACAACTTTCTCATATTTGATTCACTTTTTTTCTTTTTTTGGTCAAGGTGTGAAACATTCTCTTCTTTTTCAGATGTGATGCAGTTCACAGAGTTCCTTTTAAATTGTTTGATACAAAAGTGAAGTCAGCATACTGCATTTATAAAGGATTTATTTAAATTTTACTTCTTTCTGATGGATTGAAGTTTGCCCTGTGCATGAACAGAAGAACTATTGTACAGTTTTGAATGTAGGTATTCAAAGTTTGAAATTTTGTTTCCCATCATATGAGTTGTAGCAACAGAAGGAATTTTATTTAAATTCATCATTTTAGCAATTATTGCTCCATCTTCAGGTGTTTTATTAAAGGCCACTGGCAGTGGATTTCCTCTGGCTACTGTGAGAAGCGTAAAAAAATAAATATTTTAAAAAGTGAATGACAAAAAGGAAATTTAGGTCTGGCAGGGTATTTAATCCACAAGAATATATCACATTTGGAGCCAGAAAGAGTATGTGTGGTTCTGGTTACCTGACTGACCTGTTTTTAACTATCCTACAATTTTTTTGTAGAGGGGAAACAAAAATTTGGAAACCAGACAGAATTGAATTAGGAGATGTAACCTTTGATTGTATAATTTCATGGACAGTATGTCAACATTGTTATGACCATCAACTAATGTAGTACCCCATGCACTTTCGTATTTCCCCGGAATACTCAGTGCAGAAAGTGCATATCACAGCCTTTTCATGGTCATATTTCAGGCATTCATTTACCCAGAATTCCTGTTCTTTCTTAATCACTTTTGATCCTCTTGATCTTATTTGCATTTGTGCATTTGTCATCTTCTGATTTGTCATTTCAGTGGCAGCTGTGCACCTAGCAAATACTTACTTGTGTTTGTGTGTGTGTGTGTGTGTGTATACAGTGTGACCCCACTATAGCACGTTCTGTTATAACACGAATTCGGATATAACACGGTTGTGGTGTGCCTCCCGAAATTTCATATACATGTATTTTTCTTGTACACGAAAAAAAAATTCTTTCTTAAAAGTACAAAAAAAAACCCCAAAAAGGTTTATTATCATTTTAGGGAAGAGATCGCGTATGAATAATACAAGACGATCATGGCGTGGCTCCTGAACCTTTAAGTGTATTTTTCTCATAGACAAAAAAATAGTGTTTTCTTCTTAAAAGTACAAAAAATAGCATGTAAAAAGTTTATTCAGGAATCGCGCATTTTTTTTCCTTATTGGCGGAAAAATATACCATCTGTCAATTTTTTTTTATTGGCGACATTGTTGGCTGTTTAAACTTGGATATACAACCACTGGTTTGGAGTGGAGAAATTCAGAGGCCCCATGAAAGGAAGTCGTAAAGTTGATATAAAATGCACTGAAGAGTTATCTATTGTTACATAAACAAATTCTTTGTCCATATTGACAAACCATCTTAACAGTGCATCGTTATATCATAATCCGCTTATGTTGACATCTAGCATGAGTACTGTATATTTTGAGATATTCGCTTTTTATTTCAAATTTACATTTCTGGTAGCAGAGATCAACCGAACGAGGCATTATCTCATAATCTATCTTTTGTCGGATTTTCAGCCGCTCGCCAGTAATTAATATATTTACATAGAATGACATTTGTATGTGGATGGTAAGTAAAATTCCTCTTTCACTCAGAATTAAATCCTTCAGAACATTCACATTTTCTGTAGTAATCTCTGTCTTCAGACCAGAACACCTGCGTCTCTATCGTCGATTGACCCTTTCTTTAAATTTCTGATGCATACATGGAAGGCAGCATGACTCGACTACCACAAACGTAAAAATAAAAAGAAAAAAAAAAAGCTCTCACTTGTATTCGATAGGCAGGGAGGAACAGTAACTACAATTGACCATACGATGGCCAATTCATTTTTTAAAAAAATGTACCCAGATAAAGTAGTAGCTGAAATTTCAAAGAAAACATTACCTTTGAAGCACCGATTGTTATGAAAACGTACTAAGCAAATGGGAAAAAAAAATCAGTGCCAATCATGCAATACAATTTTGTTATGTTGCCGCCACAATAAGAAACTGGCATGTTTGGTTCTCCAAAGCTGTCCTTTAGCGGCGACTTCAATAACGCATGCACCCTTCATCAAAGAAAGCTGACTACAATCTTCAATAAAAACAAAGAACCTTTCTTCAAAGGAAGTCAGTACCGAACTTAAATAAAAGCAATGGAATCTGATGGATTGTTTCATTTTCCAATGTGACTGGAACACTTTTACTGTGCCGTGAAAGTTTCCTTTTTACAGGAAAAATGTTTATGCTTATGAACTCTACTGACGGCGGCTTAAAACGCAAACTTTTACCGACTTGGACCATACTGAAAAGTAAACGTGCTTCATCATTCGTTACGTGATTGTACTGTTTTTTCCACTGAATTCAGACCTATATGACCTGTGACAAAATTACTGAATATTTTAAATCTGTGTGTGTGTGTGCATATTTTTGATGGAATTACTTGTATTGTGGATTCAATGTATATGACTTGATTCGCGGGTGAGTACACGGTGTTATTTTATTCATTGCTATACATTAGACATGTATATATAAACAGTATGCGCGTATATGTGCCAATGCGTGGTTCTCTGAATAAAGTAAAATATTATATATGCCTTCTCTGTTTTCACTACAGGTATATTTCTTATTAAATATGCATCGATTTAAGATGATAACTGTGCCAATGAAGCAGATATTTTTGAGCCCGCATTTATTACCTACCTACCACACCCTCCCACCCCACCCCGTACATTTTTTGGGGTACGTGCATCATTTTCTTCTGCTGACCTGGTTGCTTATAACACAGATGGGTTCTTTGGCTTCCAACTATATATAAAATTTGATTTTGGAAGAATGACAAAAACATGTCATTGGTTTATAAGGGCAACAACATAGATAACTCATTTAACCGTTACGATTTCCCTCTGTCTCAGTGAAACTCTTTAGTGCATGATTGCTTGGGTCATAAACAGTAAATCATGCTCACTTTATCAATACCACATCATCTCCATGGTGGTTGTCACATGTGACTTGGCAAGAAAGTGCAGTATGCAGTGTTATTCGCTATGAGAAGCCATGGCAACTTCATCAAGATGCATATGGAGATGGTGGAGGGACTTTTCCCCCAGTGATGTGTGGAGAAACAAAACTGCATGAGCTGTCCTCTAATTTCTTCCAAATTAACAATACCAGTCTGAGGTCTCAGAAACACTTAATCACGCATATTTGGACGCAAATTTTTTTTTATATGGGACGCAGAAAATCACTTGTACAAGAGTCCACAGTATGCACGCATTTGCTGGACAGCAAATTCAAGGGCTTGCCAGTCCTGCTTCAACCATCTGCTGAGTGGGAAAATGTGTTGATAAATTGATCATTTTATCTATTTACAATGAGAGAATTCAGTGGCTGAAAGACCCGCAGATGTACATGTTGTCATTGTAAGAGTACATCAGAAGAACATGACCCAATAGCTTGGCGGAAAGTTCAAAAACTTCACTAGCTGCTGAATGGTGGGAAAATGTGCTGCTATTTACAGTGACTGAATTGAGGCAGAAAGACCCAGTGATGTACTTGTGTATAAGAGTACATCAGATGAACAACTTTAGCTTTCATTATTGTGTTCGTTTCCAAATTTAGCCAAATAAGTAGTTCAGGTGACCTCGAAATCAAGACGTGTTGAGAGTTAGACAAAATGCTGTTTGCAAATTTGGATAAGTATTTTGGGGTTAAACGGCGAATTGACGAAGATTGGAATGAGATTCAGCAGAGTGCTAGAAGTTGCTAGAACTGATATTTCAAATGGAACACTGTGTGATGCTTAGCTTAGTGCTTGGAATAAGACCTTTCCTTGGCCTGACATAATTCACTCTCACTCTAATGGACAAACAAGAGATATATGTCAGTGATGTAAAGAAGTAAGAAAATTAAACTCATTGGCAACCACTGGTTCTGCTCATCTGGAAATTTAGCCACTTCATGTATGCCCAATATGCGTCTGATGGGGGACTGCAACTTTTGATGGTAGGACTCCTGTTTTTCCCAAAATAGGAGTCCTGAACTCTTAGCTTTAAAATCCTAGCAAGACCTCTGCCAGTGATGGTGGACATGTCAGACATTTGCTTTCATTTGACCTAAATTATAGATAAACGTGTATGATGAACATAAAATACAACATGAATACAACACACCTATTGTGACATATTAAACATTTATTGAAATTAGGTCTACTTGCTTCAGTGTTTTTAGAAAAGAATCTTTCTTTTATTTACTTATAATGCGTAACGTTTTTACCACATACAGTATTCACAAATAGGCCTTCAGAAACTTCTTACCCACACTACAATACCACATCTTAAGTTGATTATTTTTATAGTTGATTTTAGTCTGTATATTATTATAAAAACTAGATTTATTTGTTTAGTTTTAGTTCCAGATAGTTTTCATATGCCTGCCTTTAGATACAGCATAATGTATTTTTGTGTTTACGATGCAAATCCTTTTCACCTGGAAACTGGTATTTTCCCATGCTTTTTGAAAATAATTTTGTATACTTGTACTTGGTTTATCAACTAAGAAAAGGTATATTTATTTCATTATAAGAACAACAGACATAGTGAAGTACTCCCTTTTCAATGAACCTGATAATTCAGCATAATTATTTTCCTTATTAATAGGATGGAACCAATGACATCATCAAGGAAAGAAAAACATGAGGTGAGAATTAGCAGCATGATAGTATACAGAGTTCTAGAACATATTACAACAAAATTATTTGAAACAGATTTCACATTTCAATAGTACTAATACCTTCTGACCTAATTCATAATTCCAGCCTCCCATTTTATAGAATGTTCTGTAAATCTAGAACAGAAAGAACTAGTGTCCCATTCATCAGAGAGACACGGGGGTGGAAAGTCCCATCTCCCCACGGGAGCACTAGCAGGTTTTGGTGGACTCGAACATGTTTGCTGATAAATAAGCTGAGATGATACCTCCTCCTGCCTATTAGTACAGGTGTAGGAGGGTGAAGAGATTTGGGTTTTTGATAAAGTTTACCACCTTCTTTTCTGGGCCCCAAGTGGCAGAGTGGTCTAAAGCGCTCACTGTTCCAGATCACTGCCATCTCACCTCTGTCTGCATGGGTTCAAGTCTCAGGCTCAGCTTACATGGGTAGGTGAGAAAGCTTGCAAGTAGCTTCTCCTGGGTTGGTGGTTCTTCCTGGGGTTTTTCAGGGTTCTTCCACCATCAGTTAAACAGGCCACCATGTATAGCCAATCTTGTGCTGAAAAATGGTGTTAAACCCTACATCAACAACCACCACCACCTTCTTTTGAGGGATTCAGTCTTCATAACTAAATTTGACCCTATTTTTTAAAGATCTTATATTTGTTACCTTTTTCTTTGATTGTATAGTGTTTTAACAGCTTTGCTGTTTATCTTTAATTAGGTTGTTATACCTGTTCTGATTTAATTTGAAGCATTTATTCTAAAGTTCGATGCAGGCTCACAATGTGCTCTCTTCTTTTTTTCCTGATAGATGCCTGTTGAAAATATTACTTTTTATCTCCAACATCGAGAATTTGGTGGCAAAGCAAAGAAGCAGCAAAACCAGAAGATTTCTAAGAAATATGTCGAAGATCTGATTGCAAATCCTGTGACCAATCAGGTAAAGATATAGCTATATTTTCCCATAATGAACTTTAATTTGAAAATGGTTATGCATATCCATAAATATTCAAAGATACCCTGTATATTGGCAGGTAGTCTCATGGTTATCAGGGATGCCGAAATCTGTGTAAAAGTATGCATACTTTTCAATTTTGGACACCTGAAACTTCCAGCAGCTTAGTCCTTGATCTGCAACTGTTGTCTGCGAAATTCTCTTACTAGATTCCTTTTTAGGACATATAGTTCCAATGTTTGTAATTGGATTAGATTAAGCCACATAGGTTAGATCTTGGTGGTCAAGGAGATTAAGACACCTGTTATTTGATCATTGGTGCCTAATGATCATTTTGATCAAAAGACTTGTGACACGTGAGTGGTTTGAACCTCTGTTTGATAAGCATTACTCTGCAGTTTTAATTTATCATATTAAAAATCCTTTTTGCGATCTTATCGTTATAAAATATTTAGAAAATAGTGCCAAGATTTTGGGATTTATTTTGTATTTCAGATGAGTATGGACTCCCATTTTTGTATGCGTTTGTCAGAGGTCTCAGAAACGCTTAATCACACGTATTTAGATACAGTTTTTTATCGGAGACACAGAAAATCACTTGCACAGGAGTCCTCCATATGCAAGCAATAGCTGGGTGGCAAATTCAAAGGCTTGCCTGTCCTGCTTCAACCACCTGCTGATTGGGAAAATGTATTGATCAATTGATCATTTTAGCTGTGCTCATATTTACAATGAGAATGGCTGAAAGAGCCCCCATATGTGCATTTTGTCATTATAAGAGTACATCAAAAGAACATGATGCAATAGCTAGGTGGCAGGTTCAAAGACTTAGACTATCTTTTGAGTGGTGGGAAAATGTGCTGATATTTACAGTGACTGAATTCAGTCAGAGAGACTCAGAGATGTACTTACGGTCATTATAAGGCCACATCAAATGAACAACTTCCATTTATGTTCATTTCTGAATGTAGCCAGATAAGTAGTGCATGTGACCTCGAAATCAAGACACGATGAGACTTGGACAAAATGCCATCTGCAAATTTGGATATACATTTTGGGGTTAAACGGCAAATTGATGAAGATTGTAATGAGATTCAGAAGAGTAATAAAGTTTCTGGAACTGATAGTTTGGATGGATTAGTAGCCAGGTGTAAGAAAGTGTGTGACGCCTGGCTTAGTGTTTGGAATAAGACCTTTCCTTTGGTTGACAAAATTCAGTCTCATTCTGATGGACAAACAAGAGCTGTATGTCGGTTGTGGAAAATTAAACCACTGGCAACCACTGGTTCTTCTCATCTGGGCATTTAGCCAGTACAGGTATGCCCAATATACTTCTAGGAGGAGACTGCAACTTTTGCTGGTGGGACTCCTATTTTTACCAAAATAAGAGTCCTGGAATCCTCGTTTTAAAATCCTAGTGAGACCAGTGTGTGTGTGTGTGTGTGATTTTGATTTATAACAATTTATCAGTCATCACTACGAAGTCGGCATTGTGGCAGTTTATAGTGATGTCTAGCACTGGGGCATCATGCTGCAGACATGTAGCATCATGTCCCACCTAGTCACATTATCCTGACACCAGGCCAACCAGTCCTAGCACTAACCTCTTAATGCTGAGTGCCAAGCGAGGCATCTGCTAGTATAATTTTTATAAGTATTTGGTATGACTCGGCTGGGGTTCTTACTCATGACCTTCTGCATCCAAGACAGACACTCCAACCATTTAGGCCACAGGAGCGATCTCCCATGTTAATAGTCATAAATTTGGCTGTATTTTTGGTGTCATGTACAGATATACCTTTCAAGTGATTATCGCTTGTGTGATATTCCGATTGCAACTTTACATATTTTCTTTGGTGCCAAATACAAGGCTGTAGATGAGCATGATTCTCATAAGACTAGCCAACACAAATTAATAGAGGCATCTTGTTTTTGTAAAGAAAACAGAACAACAAAGAGACAGAGATTTGTGGAATAAGTCGGTGGAACATTTTTATGTACATGGTGTCATGCCTGTTGAAGAAATAATGCAGATGCAATCCAAGAAACACTGAACATGCAGAGTTCAACATAATCACATCAAGACAAAAGGCCTTGGACGTTTAAAAGAAGAAACTATCATAAAATTGATGATGATGGAGGAAGGTCTTGAACTTAAGGATATTCATCCTAAACCTAAAGTTTAAAAAAAATGCAAATGTAGTATGCTGTGTCGCTTAAAGATGAAATGATGGCCAATGTGGGTATATGAGAAAGCTGCCAGTAGCATCCTGTGGATCAGTGTTTCTTGCTGGGGTTTTCCCAGGTTCTTTTTCCACCAGTTACATTGGCCACCATGTATAACCTATCGTGCACTGAGAAATGGTATTAAACCCAAAATAACAACATAATGATGAAAAGAAAAAAGTGAATGGAGTATGGTCATTTGTTTCTTCTTCCAGTGTAATAGAAAATTGATTGATTTGAAATGTGATTAAGATAATTAAATAAATTAAGATAAAGTGTTCTGCCTTGAATCTATCTTGCTGTGCACAAAATTAAAGAATGACACTGTACATGCATTGAGAATTATCATAGTTCTAACATCAGAATCACAATTATCATGCTTATCAGTTGCCCTGATTTTTTTAATTGATATTCGTGATACAATAATACACATATAATGTTTGAAATTATTGCATGGGAAAAAAATTGTGGTTATTGGGACTGCAAGTTTTAGTCTGGGACCGCACCATTTTTCAAGGAAGCAATCCAAGACTGCACTTTTCATAGTCCTGTGTAGAACCATGATTCTCACTTGATGTAACAAAAAGCTTAGCACATTTTCTTCTGACTTTGCCCTGAAAGCATACATTTAAATGAGTTTTAGTTTCTGTATAATAGTATTAACTTGTTGAATATATTACATTGATATTAATACATGTGAAATTAGATAGAAGGGAAAAAAGTAATTTTATTAAGGTCTTTTTCGTTCTAACTGGACACCAAGAGCAAGGTGCCTTTGAAGATAATTGGACTAATACTAAGATGGGATCAACACACTAACTTATAACCCATTATCTAATCATTTCAGCCATGTGCCTTGTCTGGATTTTGCCGTTCAACATTTTTAATGGAGTTTAGTCCAGATGGGTAAGCCTTTTTATTTTTAAATTTTTTTTATGCTTCATCAGAATCTTTATTTTATTTTTTTTTACTTTTAAGTTACACAGAATAACCCATGTCAGTCTGCCCCTACATCAGTGTATCACACAGTTCATTAACTTTTGGAAGCCTATGTGGACTGAAACTAAATTAAATATGCTGCTTTTCAAAACATTTTGCCAATTTTCTATCTAGTGGGAGGTGAGAAGCTTTCAGTACTTGTGCCATATGACAGTTGTGTCATATCCTACAGGAAATGACATTCCTCCACTTTAAGTAGTGCACTGATTGCCATTTGTAGCTTGACTATTTCTCTGTTCTTTTCTTTCTACGCTTTGTAATTGTATGTAGCTCCCAGGATAAAGAGCTTGTCTCTCACTGTGCACTAGTTCAGTGTTGATACTGGTCGAGTTAACCCTGAATGAAAATGGTTCTGCTCAGACATCCATTACAGCCACCGCAGTAGCATTGTTGAAAATCTTTTTATTGCTACTACTCCAGAATGGTTAGTCAAACCTTGACAAAATTTTCTCTCCTTCTCTCATAATGATGGCTATATCAACATGGAGGTTTTCACCAATAGGCCTCATATGATATCTAGTAGGTTCTAAATGAAAATAGTGCCAGTTGTATATCCAATATATGTCATGAATAGAGAGTCAGTCCCTTTGAGGGACTCATTTCTTGGGTTTGTTTGGGGTTTTTTCCAAATATAAAATGTGCATTACTCTAGAAAATAATATATAAAATATGTGCACATTATAAATAACAAATGTGGTATGCTACAACATCTGTCCTCTTGTGTTTGGTTTAACAGTGTCTTTTGTTCTGTACCATGCACTTGTACTAAACTCAGAGGATGTCTTGTATGGGGTCAACAAAGAAACCAATTGATTTCGGAGCCAAATGGTCAAAGGTCAAGGCCATTGTGACTCAGAGAAAACAATGACTAGTTGTGGGCCTTGCACGTTCATCAGCTATCATTGCCCAGATCATATATGGTGATCAGAATTTTCAAATTTATATTGGTAAAATTGGCATATTTGACCTTTGAAAATTCAAGGACATCATGTGTCAACAGGTTTATGCTTTGAAGTCGCTATGTCCATTGTTGTGAGGTATTTTAGAGGTTATAAAAATGCTGCATATTTTACTACATTTCTTGAGAAAGAAAACTGCAAGAACTATAATTTAACAATAAATCAGATTTCAGTTAGTTTGAAAAGAAAACATCAATGACAGAGGGATTAAGAATGAAAATAATTGTAAATAATAGGCAATTACTAAAGTTTTGTATAGGTCAGACCTGTAGCAATAAGATTACGATCTAGAGCCCTTTAGTAGTCCACTGAGTCATTGAACATATCAGTATTTTTTAGGGCAAAAGTTGGTGACTACTTTGGGAATTCTTGTGCTAACCTAGACCAACCTTTCAATATGGCCTGTACATGGGGTAAAGGAGAAACATATCAAGAATTGTGTGCGTAAAAAAAAACAACAGAGGTGAAGGTTGTTGCCTTGAGGGTGAGACTTGGTTTCTGCACAACTTCTAAGCCTCATACATATACAGTACCTTCACTATACTTTGTATATGGCTTGCACTTCGAGTGTAAAACAAATCATTTTTAGTGTCAAAGGTCAAGGCGATTGCTTCAAAGGAAAACATGGTTTCTGTATAGTAACTGCCATTCTAGACCAAGAACCTTCAGTGACTTTAAAAAGAAAATGGTTTTCACACACACTTTATTTGTTGACAAAACTTTGTGGATGGTTTGAAATTGGGCTTTAAAAAAGATTCATAATGTAAGGTTAATAGGTCCAAGGATAAGGTCATAGTAAGTAAGTTTAAATTAAAATGGTATGTACACAACAAGTTTAATTCTAGACTACATAAATTGACCAAAATTGTTTGATGGCTTGCACTTGGGGCAACAATGGAAATCTTTTGGATCAAAATTTCAGAGGCCAAGGATACTGATACAAGCAAGGGAGAGAACGTTTGTAAATTAACTTTAACTTAAATGTCAGGGTCAAAATGATAAAAATAAAGACCGCTAGTTTCTTGTTATCCAGTCAGCTATGCCATATTTGTGCCTTTGTATAGAACTGGGAAGGCATATAAAATACCATTTAAGTTCTCTTGTGCTGAATTTATTTCTCTTTTAGTAGTTGTACTTTGAAAAAGATCTGGCCTGCAATTCATAACATTTTTCAAATAAATGACAGGTTTCTGTAGAAAACACAGATCCACCCACATATAAGTATTCCATATTTGCAGTGCTCACTATTTTATAGGAACTAAGTTCCAGAACTGAAAATTTGATCACAAACTTATCATCAATAGGTTTAATTTAATCACTAAATTTATTATGTCACCTTGGAGATATTTGATTGCAAAGTTATCATCAAATGCTTTGGAGATACTGGGTCACAAATTTGTCATCGATACCTTTGGAAAGATTGGATCACAAAGTTATCATCAATAGTTATGAAGATGTTTGATCACAAAGTTACTATCAATAGCTTGGGAGATATTTTGTCACTCACTTATTATCAGTATTTTGGGTGGTGTTTGAAAACAAAGTTTCAGGTTTATACTTAATCTTAAAATCTTTATGAATTATGCACAAGTTTAAGGCATAATACCACTAATTCAATACCCATAGGCTGTAGTGTTAACCAAGTCATAAATACATTGTGTTGTCAGGGTGGTGCACTCCAATTAATTCAGACAGCAAGCTATGAAGTCCTGTCCAGTTATTTTGTCTGGCCTTACTTGTAATATTCCTGTATGCAGATATGATAATAGTATTGACAAAACATCTTATATAACTCCTTGTCACTCTTTCACCAAGTTTTCAGAGTTTAAGATAATTATATGTTCTGAAAACATGTATTTGAAAAGCTGTCTGAAAGTAGAGTAAACAGCAAGAGAAGGGGAAATATGGATAGTCCTGATCTGAAGAAAATTGTGAACCACGGTATACCAGTATTAAATAACTTCTAAAGAAGCATTTCTGCTTACCTCCAAGATTACCCAGGTTGACCTGCATATCCAAGATTACCCTGGTTGACCTGCATACCCAAAATTACCTTGTTTAGCCAATATGTAATTGTATTTCTTTTGGACACACAATTTCTCACCAAGTATCCATACTTACCTAGATGTCCAAAATTACCGTTGTCTAAATACTTTGGACACAGCTTTGTATTTGATTGATATCTATCTTTTGACACAGCTTTTGCTAAGATAAAATCAGTATGGTCTGCATTTTACTTTTCTATATAAATGTGCATGAAGTGGGACACTGTCTAATCAACAGTTACATTTTGCCTCAAAAACAGGACCTGTACATTTTTTATTCATTTTATGAATAGATTCATCCCTTGTTTGCATGTTGAAGATGTCATATGCTTACAGATTGCTACGAAAATATAAATATCATCCCTGTCTCTAACAGATCACTGAAGATTTACTGTTGTTCTCTGAGTTTATATGTTCCCTAATAAACTGACTGTTTCCAACTGTCCAAAATAATTATTAGTGTTAGACCCAGTGACATAGATGCTGAGTCAACCATTACTATCTCCACTCATAGAATTTTTTCCATAATTTCAACATGCTGTTGTATTACACCTCCCTTGCTGTCCATAGCTGTGTGGTCATCATTGTCCCTCCCCTTCAATTGTCCCATTGATTTTATCATTAGGGTAATAAGAGACAAGTCAGGCCAGAGAGGTCATGGGGTGGGGAGAAGGAGGGTTCATGCAATGGTTAGACTTCGTTTATCAGTGGGGAGAGGTGAATACATGCACCTGTGTAAAGTATAACAGCATATTAAATGTACCTTTGCCACATGCATTTGCACACAATTATGATTGACAGGGTTGTTGTTTGTTTTTTTTTTTCAGCATACAGTTTACCATGGATGTTCTTCAGATGCTTACTAATTTTATCTAACAAAATACCAGACTCTCCGCAGATTTGGTGGCATTATTTAGAGCAGTTCATTATGTTTTTTTTATTTTGAAACTTCTTGATGGATTCTCTTCATACTTGCTATGAATCACTATGAAGCAAGGACCATAAGTTCTTTGTTTACTCTCAGGGGTCAATCAGGCAGGACATTCCCTAAGTGTTGGCAACTGTTGTGGTGTGCCCGCCCCCCCCCCTCCCGATTACTTTAAAATCTGTACTTCAGTACCGATCACTTCCAATTAATAGAATGCCCAGGTCGATATCACAGTTTCTAAAGACAGTGCCTGGACTCCCTGTCTGTTCTTTATTTTAGCTCACCTGGCTGAAGACCATGGCATGGCCAAGCATTTATTATTTGTCCATCCTCCATCATTCAGACTTGGATGAAATGTTTTTTAAAACATGTAACAACAGAATTAAAGCAGCCAGGTGAAAAATAAACCTAGTTTTGATTCCTCCAGAATGGTTGAGGAAATTATGAACAAACATTGTAGTAATGTTTGTTATGACATGATCTACCAATCTTTTTCATGAATGACCATTAGTAACACTATGACTTCCTTACCAACCAGCAGAAAATCATATTTTTTACCTACTGAAAAGAAATTATCAAGGAATTTTTATCATAAATATTTCTTCTGATTTGTAAATGCCATCTGATACAGCCATTGTTACTAAATTAGAAAACACTGTTACATGACTTATTTTCAGAGTTTTTTTTATCAATTTAAATGAAATTGTCAGTGAACATCTTTTGGATTAGATTCTGAGGCAGGTCTGCCAGTCGAGCTATCTTCAGCTCACTTGAGCATGATGTTTTCAGCTCACCTAGCCTTCAGTCTGAAAAGAATAATAGAACTTTGCCCAGCTTTTAAAGTGACCCAGTAAATTTTTCATACCATAAAAAAAGCATTTGATAAAAATTCCACATTTTCTGAATACATGTATTGTTAACTATGCTGATTTCTTTTATTCATAAGTAACAGTAATATACATTACACTCATTGCAACACTTATCATTCCTCACAATATTATTTTATGCCTACTGAACATAGACTAAAAAGCACAATTTAGTTGGCTAAGTTTGCATGCTGCTTGATGATCATGGCTAGCTTCAAATTCAGGTCAGACCAACACAGATTTTTTTAATTGTAACGAGAGCATATATTTATAATACAGCATCATGTTTTTGAGCAATACTTACATGGTCTTTTATCAAAGGCTAAAATTGGGCCATGCTGGCATGGTTCACATTGGATAAATGATGGGAAAACACATTTTTTGTTGGCATGAAACCAGAAATGTATATTATCTTTTGAGGTCTATGGCCAAATGAGCTAATATATTATGGTCTTGCATTCATTAAGCATTATGCATCAGCTCAGAATTGCTGTTTTAAATCTCTCTTTAAACCACTGGTCCTGATTTGACCAAATTTTGGCTGAGAGCATCCTGGCCTGAAGATTTTCATATTTATGCTGATCTGCGATACAATGTGGCAATTGTTATTAAAAGTAGAAAACTTTGAAATTACTTCTCAAAAGCTGCTGAACAGGACTTTAAAAAAATTGACAGAAAGGATCTTGGCATGAAGCCTGTTCAGGTTTGTACAGATGATGCAGTATATGGTCACTGTTACTAAAAACAAAAAAGCCCTTAAAAGACTTCTCCAAAAGCACTGCATAGAATCAGACCAAACTTGATATAAAACATCCTGATATCAAAACCTTTCAATGGTGCCAACTATTGTCAAATGTGACTGTCACTATTAAAGGCAGAAAAAAAACTTTAATTGTTTTCTTTAAAAAAATCGAAAGCAGAATGTGAGCAGACATGACCAAAAGCACCCTGGCAGAGAGAATTTTCCACTTGGTACAAGTGATGTTGAGCCACTGTAAAATATGGCCAATGTTACTAGAATTAAACCTTTTAACAACTTCACAAAAATACTGAACAGAATTTGACCATATTTGATACCAGGCAGTCTAGCATCAAGTGTTTTCAAATATATTCCAAGTATGAAGAGAATTGCATGATGTGTTATTCAAATAAATGGGGGAAAAAAAAAACAAAAAACAACAGTACCATATCCAGGCATGTAACACAGGAAACAACATAGAAAAGGAAGTTTGGGATCAGATAATATTCCAAATGTATTGTGAACTGGGTAAAAATTTGTTAAAATAGAAGAATCAGACATTGAAGTAAAAAGGGTCCTACTTATCAACCTAAATACCTATTGAAATACAAGTATTGTTTCCCATTATATTTCTAAGCCTTATGACACCACCCGGAGTCAGAACTCTGGAACGGGAGTGGTACTGAGAGAAGTAAAGCATGTCATATATTCCACATATGAAGTGAACTGGGTAATTGGTAACAGAACAATAAGTGATGAAAACACTTTAACAAAACCTCTTCCATACTATAATTTTGAACACCATAAACCCCCCCCCCCCCATCCATTGGGCCAGGAGTGACACTGTCAGAAGGGAATTGATAATGTATGCTATAAATATAAAATGAAAATAATATATGGAAATATTAGTTATGAAAAACACTGGAATCAAAATAAGTCCCAAAGGGCAGGAATGATACTGAGAAATGTTATATTCCAAATATGTAGTGAATCAGTTGTGGAATATTGAAAGATAAATGCTATAAAATTTTTTTATAAAAAATACAGACTTAAACTAAGGCTGTCCACAAACACCCTCTCAAAAATGAACAACCCAGTGGATGCCTTGTCATTGGATTGTGGGGCATAGAAAATTTAAGAGGCCACTTTCTCTACTTTAATAGTTTTATTCACTTCTTCCAGGCATGCTCACCCAGGTCAATAACCTTGTGGTTTTCATCATTAGTTATAAAAGGCAATATGCTGGGGTGAGGGGTCATCATCATTGAGATATAAAAGGCCTGATGTAATAACATCCATTACAGTTCAGGCTACCAGTGCATAGTGCCGTGTACACTCATTTATAGGTTCAGGCTGTAGATATGTTGCACATGACAACACAAGCTGTAAAATCTACTAGCATATCTCTTGTTACAAATCACAGAATACTAACAAGCATGCAGTTTTAGTCAATTTGGCAAAGGAACAATTTGTGAATTATTTTGTATTCACATTAAAATTTATTGATGCAAAGATCAGAATGTGTCTGTACTAAATGATGATGACAGTTAGACAGTTCTATTAAGTGCACTCGGAGTTCAAACAAGATGTAAATTTTCTTTGTCACATTCATCACCCTTGCATTCTTAGCTCATCTGGCCAATTGTCTATCCAATGTCCATAAATATTTGTGGTTTTAAACTACTTCTCAAAAACCACCAGACCAATTTTGACCAAGCTTGGCACAGGTCATTCTTGCATGAGGGGCTTTCAAATTTGTTCAATGGTTCTGGTCCACCATCAGATCTGGCCAGTGTTAATATAAATAATGAAAACACTTTTAATGACTTCTGGAAAAAACACTACTGAAGATATTTATATAATATTTGACAGAAAGTATCCTGGTAAGAACTTGCAGATTTATACAAATGATGTTGATCCCCTTCAAATTTAGCCCTCATTACTAAATGGCTTCTTTTCCTAAACTGTTGAATAAATTTTGGGCAGATTTGTTTGAAAGCATAAAGTTATTTCAGATTTGTACAACTGATGATGATGATCAAATATGGCCACTATTACTATGAACAGAATAGGTTTTAAACGACTTATTTTCAAAAACCACTCAGCGAGTATAACATGACATCCTGGCATTGAGGACTTCAGAATATGTACAAAGGATACTGTTATTCCAAATATGGCCAATTTGAATGAAAATATAGAAAAATTCCTGCAACTTTTTCTCCAAAGCCACTGAACAGAATTTAACCAAACTTGACAGAAAGCATCCTGGCATGATAATCTTTCAGTTTTGTACAAATTACATGTATGCCAACACTTGGTTCCACACCAGTGAACATAAAAGATGATCAATATGAGTCACAAGTTTGTTTTAACTTTGGTTTCTCATCCATCAGCAAAACTGAAAAGCTGCAGGAACCCAAAAATAAGTTAAAAAATGGACCACACTCTAAAAAGTAAAATCCAAGCAAGGATGCAAAGAATGATGAAGCCTTGTTTGCACATTTAAAGAACACTGGAAAACAAATTGGCCATGGGTCAGATATGATTGGGATACAGAAGAAATTCATTCAACCTTTTCAGTTCCCAGATTTAGTTGACATGTCCAGCGCCCTATACTGTGGTACAGCAAAATGAAAGCTTGATTGAACTTAAGTTATAATCTCTAGTCATATGACAGTGAAAACAAAGACCATTTAAAACCACTTGACATTTCATTCAGATCAGTAAAGAAAGGAAACTGCATTGTTTAAAAATAACAACTTTTTCATTTATTAAAGCTTGTACATATAACTATGCCTTTTTATTGAATTTGAAGTTTGTTGTATATTTATTATTCATTGTTTGTTTGTTGTTTCTCTTTTCTATTTCATTATATGCTGTGGATAATTGTATTTTGGACATGACCTTGTCCAAAATCAAGTTAATTTTCTACATTATCTGAATCATTGATTTTTCAGATATTCTGTAAACAACTAATATGTAGGTATTTTTTTCTCTATGAGTATGGGTTAACCATTAGGATTATTATCTTTGCCTGAGTCAAGGACATTGTGTTTACCATGTTCTTTATTATAATTTTAGTAATGACTTTCTAGTTGTAACTAAGGTTTTATTTTGTAAACATTTGGAACCTTCCAGAATGAATTTTCGATTAGGTAATTATTTTTTAAAATAGAAAATGTGAAGTGTGACCTGAGGTCAAGTAGAGGACTAAATAATCTTGTTTTCTAGAAATTATTCACTTGTGCCATAAGATGTTGTGGTAGAATCAATGATGTGTCCAGTATTTCATTTCGACTGGAATTTATTTATTCAGATTATTTAATTCAAGTTATTCTTCTCTGGAAATGCAAAGTGCTCAAAAATACCATTCTTGGATTGTATTATTGAGATTCAACTAAATATTGTTGACACATGACTACGAAACAGGCCACCACAAGTACATCAATGCTTCCACCATTTTGATTTATTCTGGAATATCGCTAAAGTTTATTCAGAACTTTAATCATTATATGCATGGCTCTCTCAGAGGGTGACAGGTCCTGGACCTGCCACTCATCAACACTATTTTCAAGCCCTGTCACTAAGATGTTTGAGACCTCTTCGGTAGCCTAAGTGGTTAGATCATCCACTTTGGATGCGGGAGGTCACATGTTTGAACCCCAGACAAGTCATAACAAAGACTTATAAAAATGGTACTAATGGCTGCCTTGCTTGGTGCTCATCATCACGAAATGAGTGTTAGGACTGGTTGGCCTGGTGTCAGGATAATGTGTCTGGGTGGGACATGATACTATATGTCTGTGGCATGCTACCCCAGTGCGAGACATTACTATAAACTGCCACACTGCAGACATCATAGTGATATAACCAAACTTGTTAATGCTACATTAAAAATCTAAGTCACACACACACACATAAGATGTTTGATGTATTTGAAAGGCATGATTAACTTCTTAATGATTAAAATTCAGTTCCATAATTGTGTTGCTGTTTGTTTGGGGGGTGGGGCTTGTCCCCATATAGTGATCAACAGATTGGGATTTCTTGAATTTAGGGGAGCACTGACAGTATGATACAGTATCTGAGAATGTTCCTTGGTCTGTCTCAGATTGCACAAGTTTTGTGTCTTGTGGTCTTCATACAATACCCCATCAATTGTATAAAATGCATTTGGTTCCAAACAAGACATTAAAGTGCCCAATTTATTACATTCTTATCTAGAGCTCCATACATGTTTGTTAAATAGCATATTTAAAAAAATGCAGTTGGCAGCTTGGTTAAAAATAATAAAATTGGCATTTCAAAAGAAGCTTGAGTAAGAGCAGATTGATAGCATTGGTTGGCTTGAATCAGCAACCATTTTTATTTGATACTGCCTCTGCTTAGGTTATAATAATAATAATGGATGTGAATGGACAGAGCTCACTGTGCAAGATTTTTAATGTGGGCATCTACAAAGAAATGAGCCAAAAATGAGGTATGCATCTTTGTAAGATGTAAGCATCATTTACTAGTCTTGTCACAAAGTGTAGTAATTTGGCCAAATATTGATGTTATGTTCTGTGGGAAATGAATTTGTGTCAATAATCAGAGGCAAGACACTCATTCAGCAGAACATATGTTGGATATGGCAAGATGGATTACCAGATCATCAAATTAAAGGGCTCTAAAAAGTGGATAGCTATGGCTCTCCTTTGAAGTTCCATAACACTGCCATTTCATAACACTAAGGGTAATGGTGGCTTCACCTTTCACCTATTACACTACTTAAGCTAAACCAAAAATTGGAATTTTATTGAACTGACTGACCTTGTGGATTAATTTGATGTGACAGGTAGGCAGAATGTGGCCTCTTTCTCCTGGATGTGACAGAACTTAAAAAAGTTTTAATTATTTTTTTAAGATAGAGGATTAATGACAGTAGCCTAAAATGTTATGCACTGTAATCTGAAAATTTAAAAAAAAGCAACAGCTTGCGTCTGATTCTACCAACAGTAGGACAAAAATACCATTTTAAATGCCATCCACTGTGCATACCATTTTACAGTAGAAATTTACCACTTTTTAAAGTTAACAGATTCTTTTATAATTTGAAAAAACCCAACATATGTTTGTATGTTCTGTCCATGCATTATGGAAACCAGCTACATCCAGTCTACTGGTGAAGAGAATCGTTCCACCTATGCAAGGATGTCAGTACAATAGAACTTCGATTATCCAGCACCCAGTTAACCGCCAATCTCTGTTAACCATCAGGGCATTGTGCGTCAAAATATTAAATACAGGTACATGTACATATGTAGATATTATGATTTATTGATGACCCTGTCTGTTTTATAATACTTTTATTGTACATATTCTGTTATCTGTCTATTCTCATATCCATCATGGTCTCGGTCCTGCACCCTGACGGATAATTGAATTTCTATTTTAATATGATTATGGCTGCCATGTGTGATCAAAATCTGTATTAATTATCTTATTGTTGTGATAGGGCTGGTTATGAATTTGCCTTGTTACTATAAGTAGAATTTACCCATATGCACCGCATTAGAACAAAACTGGAGTGTACACATTGTGATACTTACACTGAACTATACTTTATACTCTGTGAACTATGTTGCTCTGCTCATATCAATGTGTACAGAAAGCACATAAGGTAATTTCACCCAGAGAATATTGTCTTCATTTAGCTCTACTTATTGAAACTTAGCAACCATGTTACAGTGTTTGTAGGTTTATAGGTGGCTGTTTTTAATCACAAGTCATCGTGCATGGTGTAACATCCACATAAATTCATAACCTTCCCTATTTGAAGAACTTAAGGCCAAAGGCTTGATATTTATTGCAGTCATGCAAGTAATAGAGGAAACAAAGGTGGTCCATAATGACCTGTGAGTCTTTGATTAAAAATCGGGCCAGGTGGGGGGACACTTTTCCAAGATAAAAATGAGACCAACCAAAAAAGTCATTTTGGCAGAAACACTTGCAAAAGTACTTTGATATTTTATCTTATTTAATTGTTATTGTGCATTTAAGAGGAATGTTTAGGGTCACCTCTTCTCACTTTTATTTAGTTTATGTCAGAATGTCATAATGTACTCTCTCTCTCTCACTGTTTAAAAGAACCACCAGCTAAGAAATCATGTAAGTTTAACAAATTTTGAAAATATCGAGTTTTAAATGGGTACAGGTGAGTTGTTGTTGTAGGGTTTAACGCCATTTTTCAGCACAAGATAGGCTATACATGATGGCCAGTATTAATGGTGGAGGAAGAACCCAGGAAAACCCCGGGAAGAACCACCGACCCACAAGAAGCTACTGGCAGGCTTTCTCACATACCCACAATACAGGTGAGTAGCAGTAGGCCTGAATTTGCATGTGTGCTTTGTGCAAAGTACATCTTGTATATAAACACCACATTTGTCTTTCTTTCTGTGTCCCAGCTGCCAAACAAGAGGTTATGAGTTCGAAACTCGAGGCCACATCCAGATTTTTCCTACTTTTTTCATACTTTTTTGTATTTTTGTGTTCAAATGTTCTTTTAAACTAGCTCATCCCGATTTTTTTTTATATACTTTTTAAATTTTTTAATATACTTTAAACAAAAATTATATACTTTTAAAAAAATTATGTTGAAACTTGCTTTTTATTATTTATTTCATACCTTACTCCTAATAAACTAAGACATACAGATTAGGTTCTGATAGGGAAACATAATTTATAAATTTTAATGGAAATTTGTAATTCGTATGCAAATTATCCAGTTTCTGTTTTATAAGCAATAGTACAACTTTTTTATACTATATTAACATGCGAAACTAAAAACAAGTGACATATGTTTTTGAATTTGCTCTGAACAGGTTACTTCCGCTGTTATCATATATCTCGCATCAAACTCGCATCAAGTGATGTCAATTTATCCTTTGTATTAAAGAGAAGACAATTTCCAATTGTACCTGCATTCACAATCATGATTAACAAGTTGCAGGGACAGACATTTGAACACATCAATTATTTGAATGAGCTTGTGTTCTCTCATGGACGGCTTTTAGTGGCATTATTGCAGTGTAAAATTCCCAACAATACCAAGGTGTACATCGAAGAAAAACTCTTCACAAGGTTAACTGCTAGAAAATGATGAATGGTTCATTTCTAATGTTGTATTCAAAGAAATTTTCCAACAGCAATAAACATGAAATTAAGTATTTAAAAAGAGTTCCTTCTTTTGCATTTTAATGAAATGATTTGTTTAGATTAATTATAACTCCTGTCCTCAGACAGACAATTAAGCTAGTTTGAAGATAGTATATGGAGGATGAAATAATAACACCAAGCATATGTTGACACTATCCCGTAGGTTCATTGACTCTTCTGTAACAAAAACTAGGCCTTATTTGAAACTGGATTAAAAAAGTTCTGTCATTGCTTCATTCCATTGTTGATAGGGAGAGGACATTGTCCATTCTTTGAAACTTAGTGATTTAAGGGGAAATCTGGACTAGAAAACTATTGAGAGCATGTTAAGGGTGAAACTTAATAATCCTATTGAATGTCATCAATCGCCAGGCAGTAAACATTTGCAGAAAATTAACAATGCTTGTAGAGTTTATTAAACGAAAGTCTTTGCAGCAAACAGCTGTATAAGCTCTTCCTTTTTCATTTAATTGACAATACCCTGACTCATACTGATTGTGATTGCAAAATTTGCTATCAGAGTCAAATTCATGTTCAAAATGTGCTGTTTTATTCTAATATGACGAGAATACATATAGCAAAAAGTACTTGTTTGCATTCAGTCCCCATTAAAATTTGTTGTACAAAACACCTAGTGATTAAGAAGCCAATCTACTGATCAGAATTTTCAAATTGGCTAATTTGATGCCCTAGTTCTTTTACATGTATGCAACAGTTTCAGTGAGGAAGACACTGACTCATTAATACAGAATAATCAAAGATCTGTTAATTTTCAAAATGCAGCATGTTTGTGTCATACAATTTTTATGATGTCAACCTACAGTTGAATTATAATTGCTGTCACACATAGTAGCCTCCATCATTACGAATAATGTGTCTGCAAATTCTGTTGGTATTGGGTTTGTTTTGCACAATTCATAATAAGTAATAGCTTGTGTTATATATATATATATATATAAAAGTAATGTATCCTAATCATTTGTAAATGTGATCATGGGAGTAAAGGAGTCAAGTGAAAGGCCTACTGAATGAAAGAACAGCTTTGTATTGTAGATAGGGTTCATAATGGTAAAGCGAGATAAAAGTTTGTACTGAACACAGAATTGCCAAGTCAACAGTCTGAGGATGGCGCAAGGACAAGCAGAAATTTTTGGATTAAATGCATGATGTTGATTCCCATGATAGAGTCAAACGAAAATGGGCATGGACTGCAAACAGTACAGACTTAGATGATGCTGTGTACACACAGCAATGTGAACAAAGTGTTCCTATCACTGGAACAATTGTCAACACCCAGGCAAAGAAAATGGCATAAAGTGTGGAATCTGATTTAGATTTCGTGGCAAGCCATGGGTGACTTTGGATATTCCAGTACCGACATACATGCAGAATAAAACAATTCATTGTAAGGAGACATAAGCTTGGCGAATCAGGCAGTGAAATGTGAAGTGATACTTGACAAGTGTGTGACAAACTGCAAATATTAAGCTCATATTTGGTAATCATTAACCTTTGTTTTTTCCCTTTTTTTGAGAAAATAAATGTTATTTCTTATTTTTCATTATTATTATCCCACAGTTCAAATGCTGTTAATATACACTGTAATATGTTGATAAAGGTGTGTGGCTGTTTTGGGTTCATTAATTACAGAGAAGCTCAGCCTTTAGCTATTCGGCTACATAATGGGGAGTACATATTATTTATGGGCTGTGAACCTGCAATGAACTGCACTTTCTAACTTGAGTTGCCCATTCTTGGCCATGACAGGTCACAATATCACCTGGGTCATATCAGGCCATGACCACTGGCTGAACTCATGGAGACATAGTCAGGCAGCCAGAATGACCAGTATGTTATGACCCTGAACAGACTAGTTAGCTTTGTAAATGGCCACTGTCCACAATATCCCCCAGGGAGCTCATTTGGCAACTAATTTGAATCAGCTTGATCTGTTTGGTAGAAGTTTATTGGGGAAGTGATTTAACCCTTTTTGCTGCCCATTAGCCCTAAAGAGTATTGGGTACTTTTCATATATAATACACTAATGTTAGGTTCTCTGTTCTTAACTCAATATTATCAATAATCACAGGTGAAAAACTTGGACGTTACACAAGAATGTGGTTTTATATATAATTTGTCCTTATATTTTAAAGAGTTTACCATTTTTACCTCTATCTTTTATTTTATATGACTTTTAAAGAATTTCACACCTTCTAGAGGGATGTAGCTTGTAAGGTATGATCCACCTGCATTAGTGTAATTTTAAAGTGGCATTTCAGCTTAATGCAGGCAATGCTGACAAATATTTATTTGTTCTTTGACTTGTTTTAATATGAAAACATCCCAGATATGTACAGAATTTGGAGAAAACAAATTGGGAAATGATTTGGGGGGGGGGTTGGTCCTTTTTATTAGTGTTGATTTGTATTTTCCCCATATTTGTAGACAAGCATAATGAGATTTACCTGAATCATCTGTCAGTTATATCTTTGAAAAGAATATTCATAACAGCCTGGTACACTCAGGTATTATTTATAGCTCATGTACATGCATTTACATTACTTTCAATTTACACCATAACCTCAGGAATGCATCTATGGTGTAAATTGAGCATCACCTGTATTGTGAATTTCGTTTTGTGAAACAAGTATATAGGAGTCTTTAACAAGTAGGCTTCTGGTTTCTAATTGCCTATCATTCATCACTCGTGTAATTATTGATACACTCTTTTTCAAATGTCCCTTTATCGCAGATTAAAATATTATATTGTAGATTTTTTAAATTAGTTCTATAAGTTTGTTCTTGTTTTGTATAATAGTTACCTTTTTGAAGCAGTAGTAATAGTAGTGGTTGTTGTGTTCTTTTGTATAAAAAAGCAGAAATTTTAGGAGAAGTCCTTATTATGAAACTGAAAGTCTGCAGCCAACAAATGCATCTGTTTATTTAACATAATGTTTCCCTTTACCCGCATTCTGAGCCCCAAATGTTTAGCTTAATCCCCATTTCTGACACCAAGGTTTGTTTTATACTCAGTCTGACCCCAGTCCTGACACCAAGGGGAATTTTGACTCTTCAATTGCACCCATTTGGGAAACACTGTAAACATAGTGTACATTTTTATATTACATTATACTGTAATAACTGTCAGCATTTTGCTAGACTATGTGACTCCAAGCTTACCTTGACAGATGAAACATAAGCCATGTTCAGTTCAAGCCATTCAGGGCACAAAATACGTGCATCAGTTATTACCAGAATGTATTTTCAACTACATTGTATACAAACATCCAGTCCAAAAAAATGGTTCCGATTAATGAAAGAATACATGTATGTTGCTGTGAAAATGGAGGAGCTGTTTGCTTGCTTGTCAGCTCTTCGGTGATGCACATACAAAGGAGAATCCATAATATATTGTTTAATGTACCTAAAAGCAATGTGTTTTAATGTACCTAAAAGCAATGTTTCAGTGTGCCTAAAAGAAATATCTTTCAGTGTATCTAAAAGCAATGTTTTAATGTACCTAAAAGCAGTAAGTTTCAATGTACATAAAAGTAATGTCTTAATGTACCTAAAAGCAATTTGTTTTAATGTACCTAAAAGAAATATCTTTCAATGTACCTAAAAGCAATGTTTTAGTGTACCTAAAAGCAATATTTTTCATTGTACCTAAAAGCAATATATTTTAATATACCTAAAAGAGATATGTTTCAGTTTACCTAAAAGCAATATTTTAATGTACCAAAAAGCTATGTTTCAGTGTACCTAAGAGCAATTTGTTTTAATGTACCAAAAATCAATGTTTTAAGCAATGTTAAATACCTGAAAGCAATATATTTTACTGTACTATAAAGTCAAGCCACACTTTTGTATTATCATAATGACTTAGGTAAGGAAAAAGGTACAAGCACCATTTCAATCAGAGTTCAGGATATGAATGGAACAAGAGGAAAATTCCAGCTAGTAAGATCTACATGTACTAACTTGAGATATTCCCAAATATAACTTCAGGGGCATCATGAAAATTGGGGTTGCCAGGTGGCCCTAATTATTATATCAGAACCGTCAGTGATTTGGCACACATGGAGCAGGTGAACAATATTGCCAAGACACATTCTAATTACTGAGCAAATGTGCATTTTGACCTAATTAAAAATGCACAGTCTATAATTGGTAAATTTTAGGTATTCAGGCTAAAGTCTAACAGAACATGTTGTCATGCCAACAGGTATACACTTACATTTCACTGTTATATTTGGCCCCAGTCTTCTGTTTAGAACAGGCATCTGCAACTTCCTCCGGGGCATGGGTCAGGTGGAGATTTTTCAAGCCACACTATATGATGTGGTTCCAACATGGTGATGCTGTCTTATGCAGCCACAAAAGAAGCCAAATGTACATCAAATCATGTATATTTTTTTATTCTGCAAACGAAAAAAGAAACTCCAGTGCAACATCTTGGCATATTTGATGTATCTTTTATCCAGTTAAATTGAGAAAGTTCAGTCAGTGTAGTCATCTGTCTTTGGCAATTCTGCGTGCTTCTCTGAAATTTGATGATTTTGTGTATGGTATTTTCACTTGACTTTTAGGAGCTAATGAAATTATCATTTTGATATTCTGTTTTCTTGATGTTGAGACAATGTGCACCCAGTGTTTTTACGGCCCTGACTTTAATTCTTTCAGTATGCTATTTGTTCTATACTTGTCTGTTATTCTTGTCATGTCGTTTTTGTCACTTAATTTTACATCTTTTCCAAGTCATGGTTGATATAAGATGATGATATTCACTTTTAGATGTAACTTGGTGTCCACAGCTTACATGTATGTTGCAGCAACCATTTACACACACCCATTGTCTCTGAATTGAGTGTACAGTTTATTTTTTTTATGAAAAAATAAGTCCATGAAATATATTAATATACAGGTACATGCACGTAGTATGCAAATATGAGTATGTATTTACTTTTTGAACAGTCTTCAGCACATCACCTCTCTGTTCTTTCTAAAGAATTTGATGATTTGATACATTGTGCTTTTTATTGACATTTAGCTAATTACATTAATCTTATATACAATTTTATTTATAAGAAGAAAAAAGCATTTGTTAATTTATACTGGCAACAGTGTAAATAACTCCATGCCCCACAGTGCATTACTGTATCTCTTTCTCTCTCACTCAGTGAAACTCATTAGCTTGTGCTTGCTGGGATTGTGAACAGTTAACGGCCACTTTTATTGACACCACCTCATCTCCAGTGGTGGTTGATTGTGACTCTGAGAAGGCTTATCCTTTCAGTATTCTATCCACTTCCACTGTGATTCATAAAAAAAAATTAAAAAATCATGTGCACTGTAATGTACATATGACTTCTTTCTTAATATTTTTTTATTTTATATTTTTTGGTTATCAAAATTATGAACTTCTGGTACAATATTCAGACTCCAGTTATTAGACTTGCCAGTTTATCAGAACCAGTGGAAACCTGTGTAGCTCAGTTGGTAGAGTACTAGACTTGTAGTCCAAGGGTCATAGTTCTTATACCTGCCCAGACCAGCCTGGGGCAACTACCTCAGTATGTTCTTGGTGAAGGCTCTTGGCTCCATTTTCCTTGGCATGATATAGCCAGTAATGTTTTAAAAGTACAGTTAAAACCAACAAAGAAAAAAAACAACAGAAAAACTAACTATATTTTACCTGTCCAACAGCAGGTATCTGAATTCAATTTCTAATCGGTGCTATATGTACTGATTAATTATGGTGAAAGGATGCTGATGTTTTAAAATTCAGACACATTTACAAGGCCTCTTTGCAGTTTGTTATTTTTTGGCCCATTACCTTTTCAGTATCTTATGCATACATATATATGAACCAAGGTAACCTCAAAGCATGGACATGGTACTGTCAGGATTCATTGTAAAGATTCAATGCAGCCTTAGACAAGCATGCCCCAATTAAAACAAAAAGGGTTAAACAGCAAATTACACCCAAGTGGATTACCCCTAAGATCAATGAGGCTAGGCACCTAAGAGATAATTTCCACAAGAGAAAAGACATGAAAAGCTATAGAATGTGGAGGAATAAAACTAAGCACCTAATAGATAAGGCAAAAGAGAACTACTATAAACAGGCTGTTGAAGAAAGTAAGAGTACCAATTCATTGTGGAAGCATCTAAAAGAGCTGAACCCACCCCAGAACAGTTGTTTTCCCCCTAGACTTAAGCAAAATGAGGATATAGCAACATCTGTACAAGACATTGTGGAAATGTTCAACAATTTCTTCATAAGCATCTCCAGTAACAGTATTCAGAACCAAACTAACATCCCATTTGAACTTGATGCTCTTCTGTCATTTACAAGAGCTAAAATTCCTGATGATAATTATTTTCAATAGCTAATGTTAGTGAAACTGATGTTTTTCATATGCTAACTAAGGTGAATATTAATAAATCCTCTGGATTGGATGGTATTGGTCCACAAATTCTTAAAACTGCTGCACCAGTAATAACAAAGTCATTAACGCATATCATAAACTTAAGTATAATGAGTGGTAATTTTCTAGAAACTCTGAAATGTGCAAAGGTTACACCTATCTTTAAGAAAGGAGAAAAGGAAGATCCAGGGAATTACAGACCAATATCAATTCTACCTGTATTGTCAAAATTATTTGAAAAGCATGTAGCCATTCAGGTCTATACATTTTTTTAAACATACTCTCTATTTCATAAAGCGCAATCAGGATTTAGAAAGTACCACTCGTGCCAAACAGAACTTACCAAATTAATTGATCTTTGGCTGAAGGAAATGGATAATGGACATATGACTGGGAATGTTTTCCCTGACTTCAAGAAAGCCTTTGATCTTGTTGATCATGAAATTCTGCTGCAAAAGTTGAAATGTTACAGGTTCGACAATCCTTCTTTAAACTGGTTTAGATCATATCTAAACCAAAGGTCTCAACGAGTAAGCATTGGCAATATTAGCTCTCAGACTTGCACTATTCATTCAGGGGTCCCTTAAGGCTCAGTTTTAGGCCCTCTCCTCTTCCTTATCTATTTCAATGATCTACCATTAAATAATGAATCCACAAATACAGATTTGTTTGCAGACGATGCAGACCTTGTATACATCTAGTTCTGATTCTGAAGTTATCCAAATGAGATTAAACTCAGACCTTATTAGAGTCTAAAACTGGGCACAACAAAATAGGATGGTAATTAATGAAGGTAAAATAAAATGTATGATTTTGGGGACATCACAAAAGCTACACAAGTCAGGGAACCCATTACTATCTCTTACAATAAATAATCATCTGTTAGAAATTGTCAAACATGAAAAGCTTGTAGGTGTGTCCGTAGAAAATAATTTATTATGGAATGACCATATTGATAAACTTTGTAAAACACTTTCATCCAAAATTGCCCTACTCAGCAGAATCAAGAAATATTTACCTACGGAAACGCGCAATCTATACTACAAGCATTATATTCTTCCAATAACAGATTATTGTTCAAATGTATGGGGAAACTGTGCTAAATCTGCGCTTGACAAGATTTACAAACTTCAGAAACGAGTAGCACGCGTAATTTTAGATGCATCTATTGATCATCCCTCAAAAGCATTATTTAGAGAACTCAAATGGTTCACAATATATGACAGGATAGATTTTCACGAGGCAGTTCTTTTATATAAATGTCTACATGGAACTGCACCAGAGTATCTTCAGAACTTATTCAGGCCTTTTTCAACACAATACCAGTTGAGATCAATATTACATGGAAACCTTCTAGCACCAAAACCAAGAACAGAGCAATTTAAAAAGAGCTTCCAATATTCTGGTACAGTTCTGTGGAACAAGCTTCCACTACATGTAAAATCTGCTGAAAATATTAGAGTATTTAAGAAGAGATATCATGAGCATCTATGTGTTTCTAACAGATAATGGAATTTAGTATTTTAATACTAAATATGTTAAAATAAACAGTAATTATTGCTATTTTCATATAATGTGCATTGTTATACTCTCCTTAAGAGGGCCTCCTTGACTAATGAGTCACCCTCTATAAATAAAGCATTATTTATTTATTTATTTATATTTATTTATTTAAAGATTTCACAGACATTCATTGTCCTGGATGAGAAATTTTAAGAAACTGGAACTAGATTAACAATGTCAAACCACTAGGGACTTGTGTTGTCCAACATGTACATATTGTTGAATTAAGTTTCTCCTCTTATTTCAGAGCTAAGGTAGCCTCAACCCATGGAGACCACACAGTGAGGGTGACAGATTTGGCCACTGGACGCTGCATTAGGACACTAAAGGGCCACCCAAGGACCCCTTGGTGTCTGGCATTTCACCCCTCATCCAGTCACATCTTGGCATCAGGATGTCTTGGTGGGGAAGTGAGGATTTGGGATCTATATGTAAGTATTCAATGAAGCTCCAAATGGTAAGAAAACTTTAATGCTGTAAAATCTTGTATATGCTTGAAGTGTATATGCTTATTTTTATTAGTTAGTGTAGGCATTAGTGTTGTTCCGATTATCGATTATTGTCAATCATCAGTTGATTGAGTGAATCAATAAGATAATCAGTTGTGAAACTCCATAATTGATTGTGTGTAAAGGGAGACTACTTCTTTTTACTTGCATGCAAAACACAAAAGTTAGTAAAACTTCTTTGTAAATGGCAAGCTATATAGGACTTCCAATCCACTAAAACCATACCATACTCCGTGGGTGCACACAGTCATAATTAGGAACATATATTGATGATTACATGATTTTGCTATCAAATTGTTGATTTAATAAATTTAAGCAAATTTTGATGACTTTGTTTCAGTTTAAATGTAAAATCCTTTGTAGTATTTGTAAATAATGACAAACAAGAAAACCATGTCCTTCTGTACTTTAAATGATAGACACATCACATATGAATGAAAGAGTTTTGGGGATTGCAACAGTTTTTCAGTTACATAAAACTTGTCAACCATAGAAATTTGTGTTCATTTAACAAAGTTGTAGAACAAAAATAACATTAGGATATATTTTAACAAAGAATTTCTAAACAATATTGCAATATTGTTTTGTTTTCTTCTCTTTATTTTCTACTTGAAAAGATGAAAGCATTTAAAATGTAATTATACTTTTCCCTCCTTGTGCTCCAGTGATGAAAAAGTCTCAATAACATTGTAACAAGATGTAATTTTTCTAAATGTGTGTCACAATCAAAACAGCAGCTGCTCTCCGTGATACATCTACCTTTATGTTGCATATGTTTGTCAGTTTTATCCTCTGATTTACTAAACAAATTCAATTCCTCTAATTTTAATCTACAAATTGTAAGTTCCTCCACTTAAACTTGCTCCTTAAAAACATATAATTCCACATTTTTGAAAGTATGAAGCTGAAATAAATTTAGCTAAGTTTGGTATTTCAGATTATATACATTATGGAAGGTCTCATGGGAATTAAACATGTGGTCAAATTTTTTCCAAACACGGGCCATTACAAACCTTGTCTTGAATCTTAACATGACTCCCTTAGTCCTTCTTACTTTGTCTGGATTTTTCAAAAATGTTAGTACAAGAATTCAGTGGCAAAGTACACTCTTTTTTTTCTCTCTTTCTCTCTCACTGCTAGTAACAATATTAAACTGAGGCCAGATCCAGGAACTGTACCCTTTTCAATCTTAATGAAGCAAGGTCATATTAATTATGAATCAAAGCCAAGCAGAGTAACAGTGGGATGACTTGTACCTTTATGCTGAGAACATGATTCTGTATATGGTCTAGGAGAGAAGATAAATGACACCAGCATTAATACAGATAATATACTCAGAGCTTTTCTTTCCTCTCTACAGTATGTGTATGGATTTGCATGCACAATCTGACACAATCTGACTACTCAGGTGAGTAATTAGGCCCACTTTGACCTCTTGTTAGTGGATTATCATGAAACATGTACATAGTAGTCATTATATGCATGTTGACCAATCATTGTACTCGCACTGGGTTAAGAAATGTTATGCCCTTATTCTTTGGTGACTATGTACTCGTCTCCATCATGGTGTAAGGTTGGACATGGGAGGTGTGGGATATATTTATGTGAGTAAATAGCTAAAAATTCCTCTTCTTAAAGGTGAACATATTTTTATCCATGAATATGGCGACATTATATCCATACATAAGTACTTAGTCTCATACCACTCTTGCATCTTTTCATGGACTGTTCATTCTCTGCAGACATTACTGACATCAGGCAAAGATGCTTATATTGTTCTGTCATCATGCTCTTGTGTGACTTTCCAGAGTTGGCGTTAAATGTATGTACTATTTATTTGTTCCTTAGGGTCCAGGTTGTGAGGTCTGGCAGGTCCAGAGTAATGTCCCAATTGCATCTTTGACCTTTCACCCCACAGACCATGTGTTAGTGTTTGCTGTTGGATGTACATTATACTTCTGGGACTGGAGCAAAGCAGAGCCATTTGCATACTGTGAAACTCAGCATGCATATGAAAGGATCAGGTGAGTTCAGAATGAAGATTAAATGGAAATTAATTACAATCTTACACCTCCATGTATTATATTCTTCTGATACTTAATTTCACTTATCATCAAGGGAATAATGTTTTTAAATGATTTTGTCATTCTTCTAGCTTCCATGTGGAATTTTTCTTTGCTGCAGTAAGCATCCTTAATTTTTAATAGAATCACAAATTTTTTACTGTCTTGTTCCTAATTTCCCTGGTTGGCAATGGACATATCTGCAAAAGAGGAGACCCTATCCAATTCTGACTTAAATTCTTTGGTTGAGGCAGTGAAGGATTGCTCCAAAGCTTTCCAGACTTGGGTTTTTAAAAGGGAATCCCAGTCAGTTTTGAATGTCATGAAAAGGGGTCATAATAGCATTGAGTATTCAGTTGTTGTATATTTTAAGAACTTTCGCATGCATTGTTAATGTTGTTAACAGTATATTTTTTAAAGTGCATTTATAATATGGATTTCATTTATTTTTGTTCTTTTGGGTTTTTTTTATCATTTGTATCATTTACAGTATTTGTAATTTGCTTACTATTTTGAAAATAATATTATCTGGGGAAAATATAATTTGATTTTGAAGGGGCCAGAATTTGTGGGAATAACCCAGTTATTGTGTGTTATGCAACTTGATTACTCAGTTTAACCCTTGCTCACCTCGCAAACCAAATCCTGAAAAGGAGATGAAATAAATATGCCCTGTTCACTAAAAAGTGTTGTGCAAAGACTGCAGCATTTGAATTCATAAGGGAAGGATGGAAGTGAATTGTGGTTGGGGTGGGTTGGTATTATCAAGGAATGTGTAGAAAGGTTGGTATAGAGCTTTAATTTTCAATGACTATGGGAGTCAAATCATGCTCCACCCCACTGAGCTACATCCGGATTTTACTTTACATGCATTTTCATCCCATGATATAGTCAGTCCTCAATGAAAATGGCATTGCCTGGACATTCACTATGGCCACAACAGCAGCCATTTTAAACAATCTTGTGGAAGGTCATATCAGCATAGGGTTTCACTAAAAGACTTAAGATGCCTAGTTAGTCCTAAATGAAAATGGTGCTGATCTAAGATCCAGTATGGCCACTGTAGTGGCCATCTTGAAAATTGTGTTATCACTACTCCTTCTGAATGGATGGTCATATCAGCATGTGGTTTTCATGGAAAGACTTATGATATCTAGTTGGTCCTTTAAAAAAAATGGTGCCGATCTGACATCCAAAAAATATCATCGCCATGGAGACAATCTTGAAAGTTTTGTTATTGCAACTCCGGATTTGAAAGTCTTACTGATATGAGAATTTCACTAAAAACGCCCAATATAGAAACCACACAGTGGCCATCTTGAAAATATAGCTGTCACAACTTATTCTGAATGAATGGTTGGATCAGCATGAGGTTTTCACTAAAAAAACTTCTTATGATGTCGGGTTGGTCCTAAATGAAAATGTTGCCAGTCTGATGTCCAATATGGCCACCACATCACCTATCTTGAAAATCTTATTATTACTATTCCTGCTGAATAGATGATCGTATCAGCATGAGGTTTTTACAAAAAGACTTCATATTCCGATCTTTAATATGGCTGACACAATTGCCATCTTCAAAATCATATTGTCTCTACTCCTCCTGAATGGAAAGTCATACTGAAATGGTGCTGGAAAACTTCTTCAGATGTCTGGTTTTTCCTAAACAAAAAGTGTGCTGATCTGTTGTTTGATATGGCTGAAAAGTGGCCATCTTGAAAATCTTGTCTCATCTTCTCCTGAATGAAATGTCACATCAGCATGAAAGTTTCACTAAAAGACTTCTCATAATGTTTTGTTGATTTTAAATTTACAAAGTCCAGTATGTGGTCATCTTGAAAATAATGTTTTTGCTACTTCACTTAAATGGAAAGTCTTTTTGATACAATATTTTCATCAGGAGAGCTCTTATGGCATCTAGTTGGTCCTGAATGAAATTGACTAACTCACAAAATTCCACCATGGTGGCTATCTTGAGAATATTGTTATGTGTACTCATTCCAAATAGATGTCTATATTGTCATGTGGTTTTCAATAGACTTCTTTATGTTATCTAGTTGGTCCTAAATGAAAATGGGGCCATGTATTCATACATCCAACATGGCTGCCATGATTGCTGTCTTGAAAATATAGATGGATGATCATTCTGACATTGGGTTTTCACCAAAAGACTTCTAATGATGTTTTCTTTGTCCTAAATGAAAACAGTGTCAATCTTATGTTCAATATGTACACCACAGAAGCTAATTACACCACAGAAGCTAATTTCAAAATCTTGCCACTGAAGAATATCACTGATTGTTTCAACACTTAGCAGGTAAAAGGATTAAATGGTCTTATCTGAATTCCTGGAAATTCTTTTTGCCCAGTAGAGCATCAATACTTTCAAGGTACAAGTGTTTGGAAATCTTGAAAGTTAGAGTCTGTAGGTCTATGTCACTTAACCTTGCAAAGGGACATTAGTCAGATTTTTGCAGTGTAATAATTGTTTTCCACAAGCTTGACAAGATCACCACCTCCATTATGCCAATATCTTTTAGCCTATTCATTTTAACTCTTTTGGACACGTGTACCACAATCCAGTGGAACTGCAGTTTGATGCCTTAGTCTGATTTGCGTACAAGTGCATTTGGATGCCTGTGCACCATGTGGATAGAAGTACATTTCACTAAACGTCAGCCAGTTTTTATAGTGCCGCTTTTGGGGAAAACACATTATTTTGAAACTGTGATCATTGAGGAAAATGGGGCTCCTGGTTGTTTTGATCAATTTTTTTCTTTCAGCACATAAATGTCGAAGGTGTGGTAAGTGGGGTCACAAGAGGCAGCACAAATCCAAAACAACCTCCTGCTCATCTTTGTCTAGCTGAGGCAGTCATAGATTCCATGGGGACAGGCTTGGGACACCTCCCCTTTCAGCCTCAGACAGTAATGTCAGAAGGCCCTGTGGAAAGAGTAGTTTCAATAGATCTGCAGGATGTATGCCTTCACATCCTCATTTTCCCATCTTACAGCTAAATGCCTCTGGTTTGTCTTGAACAGGGGATAATTCAATTTTGGGCTGTTTTGTTTGGCTTCACCTCTGCCTCCAGATCCTTTACCACGGTCAGGGTGAGGTAACTGTGACCCATTTAAGGTCATTAGGGTCCCCACCCTCAAGTATTTTGACAACTGGTTGATGCACAACATCCTCAGAGATGCTTTTCTGTTGGTTGATGGTGATTTGTCTGGGTTTCATCCCCACAGAGATGCTATTCTGTTGGTTGATGGTGATTTGTCTGGGTTTCATCCCCAACCTAGAGAAGCCAGATCTTAACCATTGTCAGGATTTCATGTATGTAGGAACGAAATTCCTCACCAAGCAAGGTAGTATACACATCCCAACAGACATGATTGCATTCCTCATATTGGGTGTTAAGGTGAAGTCATCATTGTCAGCTCACATTTACCTCTCTCCGGAGCTCTTAATGTGGTTGCAGAATGATTTCTCCTGGATCCAGTTTCAGACCTGCCAACCCTCACGATTTTGGCGTGAATTTCATGACTCGAGATAGTGATTCATGCTGCATGCAAAAAAATCATGAATTCCCAAATTCTCAATCGGCTTAAATCATTTATAAAATACATTGTATCCTGTTAAGTGCAAGTCAAAATAGTACTCACACCCATAATGGTCTTGTATTGCTAGTCATGATGTTAGTAAAACTATATTCAGTTGTTATAGTTTGCCCTATAGTTAGCATTGTAAAGTATATAATCTATATTTAGAACACAAGTTTTATAAATACTCGTGAAGAAAATGGGGGCCCAGCTGATTTTTTTTTAAAAATGGCACATGTACATACTCCTAGCAACTGTAATTTTTTTTAAACAAACACCAAATGAAGACAGCTTTTTTGAGTGTAGGAATTTTTCAGATATTGAAAGATATAGAATGTATCATAATTTGCTTGAGTTCATATTTTTCTGTGCCAACACCACTAACCGTTTATCGTTCAACGTCTCATCTTATGGATTAATACCATTTCATAATTAAGCTACACAACAGTTAAAATGTTTTCACCTCCAAATAAAAAGACATCTGTTCCACAAAAAGTGAAATATAGATTGGAGTACACCAAAAATTATCCTTGCATTCAGCCATCAAACATTGATGTACATTATGCTTTTTGCATAGTATGCCATGAATTTTATAATTGGTAATGTGCACAGAGGCTCATATTGCTTACAATTTACCTGTCATACATGTACTACATAATAATATTATTATATAGTACATGTATGATAGATAAATTGTAAGCAACGATACAAGTCCCTGTGGGCATGTGACAGAATGATGTGAAAAAGCACACAGCTTGCAAAAGGCACATAGATATTGGAAAAATGAAGAGTGCCCAGCAGATTTCAGCTCTGGAGTACTTTAAGCCACCTACTCAAGTTCTGCAAGCTACCAATGCTGAAGCATTGCTTGTGAGTTTTCTTGTTGAACATAACCTGATTTTCTCAGTTGGAGATAGCAACAGGAACAGTGTAAGAGTATTTCCTATTGTAGGGAAAAATAAAACAAACTTTAGTGCCTCCTTAGGTGCTGAAAATTTGCAAAAATTTTAGTCACCAAGATAAAACAGCAGGCAAGAAGCCTGAACTGTTTTGAAAACAAATTTACCATAGCGCAGTTGAGGAAGTTCAAGTCTGCCACAACATCATATCATGACAAATAGCGTGAAGTTTGTGTATCTCAGTAAATTTGGCCTCAAATAAATTTATTCTTGTGATCAGTGTAAATAATATGTTTTAGTTTTCTTTCGGGAATTTCATATAATGCAGTACTGACCATCAGTGTGGATGGAGTTAGTGTCATGGTATAATTTTTCACTAATTGTGTTCAAAATTCACTAATTTTTATCCCACTTTTCACTAATTGTGTTCAAAATTCACTAATTTTTATCCCTCTTTTCACTGATTGCAAGACTAGAGAGTCGGCAGCTCTGTTGTTTTTCATCACCACCAGAACTGGTGGCTGGATTGGGACCAGTTCCTGACTTGAGTCCTGCTTTTGCATCCCAGAATCATGCTTTGCAGCCCTGAATCACAATCCTTTCTGTACACAGATGCATCAGATTCTGAGTGATATCCTCACCTGGAACCCAAGATGATAGTTTTGCACATCAACAACCTAGAAAGTTGGGCTTTGTTTTTAGCCATACAGGGGTGTGTCAACCTCATTCATTGTCCTGTTGTGATTGCCTAAGACAACATGATGGTGGCCTTGTACCTTAGGTGTCAAGGAGGTACATAGCTCCTTTTCGTGTGGAAGTCTGGAACCTCATTTGATGGGCATTCAGATGTGATGACTCTGTTTTTTGTTTTGGGAGGAACGTATGTAACGGACTTGATTGTCTTGTGGACTGAACAAAAAACACCCTCTGTTTTTCTCCATTACTAGATTAGAGTGTCTGTTCAGTCAACACTTTCTCACAGATATGGGTCTGTACACTTGTGCTTTCTCACCTTTAAAAATAATTCTCCAGTTCTCCACCAAGTAAGGATCTCTACATCCTGACTCATCCTGATAGCCTCCCGATGGCTCCAGTGATCATGGTTCAGCAATCTGCTCAACCTGTTCATAGAAGAGTCCATGAGTTCACCACAGGGGAGAGAACTGTTATTGCAGCACAGAGAACCTCCGACACAACAATCCATAAATTCTCCACCTTCACTCTTGGTTCTTGTCAAATGATCGATTCAGTGAGACTGTTTTCAATCAGGATTGCCAACTGCATTGCTCTGGCTAGGAAACAATCTACTTCCAAGTTTATGATGCAGAGTGGAGCATCTTCTATACTTGATGCAGTCTACCTTTTGTTGTATTGCAAACTTTCTTTTCTTCATTTTTGAGGTAAGAGAAGTTTTAATATGTTCCAAAATCTATAGGGCTGCCATTTCTAATACTTTGAAGTTTTGTATGGGTTCTGGCATTTTTGTTGATCCTCACCTTTCAGATCTCATCAGATATTTTGAGCTCAGAGGCAGGTTTCTCATCAATGTCTCAATGAAACCTTCAGTATGTTTTGTGGACTTTATTTAAATTACACCTGTCCCACATCGGGGTCCAAAAACACAGACCACACTATAAGCGAGGGCGCGAGTTACCAAGGGACCTCAAAAAAACCCGTAGACATCCAGAAAACCGCATGGTTGGGGTTGGGGGGAGGGGGAACTGGGCTGTTTAATGGCTGAATCCTCGTTTTATAATTGAGTCAAGAAAAATCGTCAGTAAAGCGCTTTTTCTGATGAAATTGTTCGTTATTATCTATATATCACATTTATTTTCAAAATGTCCAACATCTGAAAGATCGACAACATGATTGCAACTGGTTTCAACAACCAAACATGGTATGTGAAAACATTCGTGTGTTACGTCATGGCTTTTTGTTTTGTTGATTAGTCTGGTTCCCAGAGTGTTGTATAATAGTATTTCATGAAACTAGGCATCTACGAAGCATGGAACCAGACTAACTGTTGATACACTACCAAACAAGATCCTTTTTATCAAAAACACGTAACATTTATTTCGTCAGACAATTGTCTACATCGAAACTCAATTTTTATATTTTTCAATTAGTAAAATATTCATGCCATGATTTCATTGCAAAAGTAATAGTGAAACTTCTTATCATGCTTGAGGACATCTCAACATGCAAATTCAAGAATTCTGTGAAACTCATTTTTCCACAACGGTCCGTATCTGTGAAACAAAGCTCATTATTTTACAAAGTACTCATTTCGCTTGGCTGCCTTGCTATCTTTAATCACATTTATGATTGAGTAGGTAATTTTTAAGGTAGTTTAATTAGATATGTACACAACAAAATGTATCACAGTGTTCGATTGATCAACTGAAATGAGTTACCTGACATACGACCGGTGCTGCTGGTTCTTAAGGATGTAGGATTTGTATGCCTTTTGACTTTTTTTCAATTCCGCCTGCTTTGTTTGATTCAGAAGACGTAATTACCATGATAATATAAAAGGAGGCCCTCTTTTTATTTAGTGCAACAATACAACAGATGCTCTGCTAGTCCGATTTCAAAACGCGGTGGGCACTTAATTAGGTTCTCAGCGAAACGCTCGCAGACATAGCTGTTGCAGTAGATTGACACATTTTACGTTTAATTGCAAGAGGACACATGGCATTTATGATGATTACACTTAAAAGGAACTAAAAGATAGAACTAGAACACAAATTTCAATTGATAAAAAAAATTATTTAATTGGTATTTATTTACTAAAGTACTGCCTCCACTTGGCGTAAGTGACATTTTCATTAATCGAAATGTCCTTGAATATTGTTAATTGCGGTTTACTAAGAATGTCGTTTGAAAAGAAAATGTAACAAATTATATAACTTCTTATTAAAAGTCGTTATTTCATAATGTTGATTAAATTTCCAGGTCCTATCTACCGTTTTCGACAATAAAACGAGCGGTATATCAAGTTTCCGTTACCAATTTCAATCGCAATTTTCTTTAAGTTCAACCAATAGGGATCAGTTTTTTGGTATTTTCTAGTTTAAAAATTGGGATCCACGCCTGGCCGCGCCTTATAAGCGGGTTCGCGAGTTATCAGGGCGCGAGTTATCGAGGGAGTGGTGTACTTTATGAACCTCTCAGTGAAGCTTCCTTCATTAACTTAACCTGCTATACAGTTTTCCAGTGCTGTTTAGCATCATTGAGGAGGAGGTGTGAAATCCATACCTTGTCAGTGGAAAAGTTTGTTTGTGGTTGAGTGTTAACTGATTTGATTTCTCTTCTCTGTCAGCATGGATCTCTGGCCAAGAATCAGCTACCTTCAGTAACCGCTCTTGAGGTTCACAGTCTCAGTCATATCTGGGCTGGGGATGATCCAGATAGACTTCTTTGCCCCCTTGGGTGTTAAGGTTCTTTTTGCTTCCTCAAAAAGGAGAAGGAAAAGTCAGAATCATCTTTGTCCCTTTCAAGGACTCCACTGATACTTCTGTGGCTTATCAGTCCCTCATCAAGAGGAATTTTATGGGAATTAAACCCCATAAGGTTAGGAACATTGCTGCATCTTGGGCCTACTTGAATAACTCCTGTGGATGATGCCATGTGACTCTCCGGGTGATCTCACTCTACCTTTTCATCCTTTCACCTTTGTTCTTTGGCACATCCTTTCTTCCTTTGTTTTTTGGCACAACAGATTGAAAGTGTTTATTCCTTGGGTCCTTTTCAAGTTCTTTTCAATTCTGAGCCTCCAATTACTAATTGGAGGAGGGAATATTTAGCTTGGACGAGTGACTTTTAAGTCCTGGAAAAGGAAAGCAGTGCAGTAGTAGCAGGTCAGTATTAAAATAATTAGAATTAGTTTTACCACCACCAACCCCCTCAGAAAAAACTGCATTTAAAAAAAATACAAATTCAGTTTTTTTGGAAAGATTACATTATTAATTCATTATTTATTATGTGTTACATTTATGTGGTTTTCTTTTCAGATGGGTTCACTTTGACCCCTATGGTCATTACTTGTTCACAGGAATTGCCAACAATACAACTGGTCAGCATGAGCAGACAGCTCCAGTGGGCTTTATGAAGTAAGATATGCTATGTTTACAATTAACCCATTATTAATTGTGATACAAATGCAAATTCATAATCCTCAAATTTTTAAAACTAGGAGGAGATTTGACATTCATGCAGGTGAAAGTTATGAATTTGTATTCGGTTTAAAATAACTTTTTTTGTTGGTCTGTTAATCATTATTAGCATGGTAGAAGTTGATTTTATAATCAATATGGCACTGTTTATTTATCAGATATGTTCCCCAAACACATCATTAATGGAAATAAGCTTGGATACCTCTATAGTACAAGTCACATGGATCATGTATGTGCATTTACTCATTTAAAATTAAATATAAGTTGTTTTTTTAAAATTTAACACTAATTTTCTTTATCCAAAGTCTATTCAGTTCTGATTATTGAATGCTCTGCACCTTAACTGTCACCAAGAAACTTCCAGATGAAAATTATCTATCGCTATGGACTTTTACAATGGTGGCCATGTACTAAACTTGGGTAAAAATAAGAATGCATCAAGTGGAATCATCACAATCGAGGGTAGGTAGAATTTGTTTATCAATATGCGTTGCTTTCATTTTGACATCACAGCGTGCAACATTCAATCCGGATTGTACTGGATCACACCTTTAGTTTCATTTCATCCAAAAATGTCTACTTTCTTTAACATTGATTTTGCTGTATGCACCTCTAGAGGCATCTAAATAATGACCTTCCAGAGGAATATGGATGTATACAAATCCAAATGTGGTGAATAGTCACTTAAAGGTATGTAGAATCAAATTATACACAATGACACCCATTGCTGAAATAGTCGGTGTTGAAATGCCTGTATGATCCGTGTGACTTGTACTGTAGAATCCAACCCTCTGGAGAGATGAGTATTTCCTGCAGATATAGACCCCATAGACAATGGGGCAAATCTCTTACTTGCCATACCAACACTAGGTGGCTACCCATCAACCAGATGTTTAAAAGTTTAAGTTTTTCATGTGTACGGTCCAGTATGATCAACATATTCCACATCTCTCAATATCCAAGAAATCGGCCTTATTTTTATCTATCCATCTAAAGAGTTGGTGTTGTATTTCCCATAAAAATATTTGCCACATACTGTTGTTATTATTTTGTGATTTTTTTTTTTTTTTTTTTAAAACCAGTGAGAATCTTTCACAGTTTGCTTGTAGGTAGTAGACCTCTTCAATTTTGGCAGCCTTGGATCAACCTTTTTTCACCCCAGGTTCTTCTACCACCAAATTTAATGACTGCCATGTATGGCCTTTCATCTGCTAGAAATGGTGTTAAATCCTAAAACTCACATATCACCAATCCACAAAACAAATGGACAAATCTGATCTCACCAATTCCTGCATTTTATCCATCTTGGTATTTTTACCAATCTGAACTTCATTTGTCGCCCTCCCAAGCATGTGGCATGGATTATTACACTTGCAGAGTCAGCTTCCAACAGAGAGTGGATTTTATTGAATTAGTTATGGAACATTTTTGACTTGCTCAGTGCCATATCATATTTTATTCTTCCCAGCTGTTTTTTTTTTTTGTGTGCCAATTACAGATGGTCCTAATGACTCAGTAGGACCCCTTTTCTAGTCGTCTAGATCATTATGTTATATCAGCCAAGATAAAACAATTTTTTTGTCAGTATGGCATGACAACCAATGGCTTATAACAGGAATTCCTCTGGAAAAGCACCAGAAGTTCTCATCTAGAAGTACATCAAACAACTCAGTGGCTGTGACTAACAAAATCACACTATATGTACATTCTGGTCAGATCGAGATCCGCACCAGACCAGCAAACTTATTTTCTGTGATGACTCAAACCCTTAACTCCAAGTGGTCCATTCATCCAGTTGTCTTTCAACAGATTTGTGCACTTTTGTAGTGAGACCCATCTCCATGAATCAAAAAGCATACAAAGCATATTTCAGTTTTAAATAATTCCTCTATTTGATGAAGACTTTTAAAATAGATAAAGTACTAAAAACTGTGCAACATTCTTAAGCTCAAGTGAAAAAAGTCAAAGTATTATATCTTGTACATTTTGAGTTACAAATGACATATTTCATTATAACAGAAATACACAAAATTTAGCTGGGGGGGGAAAGGCTATGTTTGTTGCTTTGCTAGAGCTTTGCATTTTATCCAAAGTCTATCAATTTCTCTTAGTTTAATCATGATATGCAGTACTACAGTATGTAGTTGAGAAAAAAGAATAAATCTCATAACTCGAACAAAAATGTGAAAAAATGACAAAATGTTAGAAAAAATTAGCATTTCTCTCAAGTTCATGAACCAATTTTTTATAACTAATTGTCACACTATTGTAGGTATTTTGAAACAGATTCATCTATGCTGCATACAATATTAAAGGAAATATTACTTTTTTCTTGCATTGCGTTTACACATAATTATACAAGATGGTCTTAAAAATGACAAATGTTAACATTTTTCTTTCCATCAACAATTAAGTCAGTGTCCATCACAAGAAAATAGAAAAACTAATCGAGCTAAACTCTATTTCAAAGTGATCTATAGGTATCCTAAATAATAAAATACCATTTTCAAAAATGTCAACATATCTTATATATTGAACTAAAAGAATTCAGTTTTCTCACACTCTTAAAATTTCTTATTTTTTTTTTATGAACAAGAGAAACTGTTATACCATATTTGCCAGTCTACAAGTACAGTAGATCCTTTTGTACCAGAAAATTTCGTCTTCATCTTATACTCTGAATAGATTTATATATGGATTATGTCATTCAAATTGATTTATCATATGTCGTGTAAAATTTCTCCAAACGTATGTGTAAAAATAATTATTTTGGGGAAAAGGTAGCATGTGAAAAAATATAGGACCCAATAAGATGAGAAGGATTTAAAATATTTAAGTGACCGTCAGTATTAAATTCACTTTCATCAGATGTAATTGTGCTAAAAGCAGCATGCACTGACTAATATAGTTTTGTAAATTTGATTACATATATATCTGTATTAAAATAGACAAGTTGGAAAATGAATAACCATGTCAAAGATGGATATTCCACAGCATTTTCTTCTTGCACCTTGTGATCAAAGAAAATATGCCTAGACATATGAGAGAGGGGGAGAGAGAGAAAGGGAGGGAGGGAGATTGCGGGATGTTTGTAACCTCTATTGTTTAGTTGATGATTGTGATCTTGTTCTTGTACAAGGGCAATACTATATTCTATTATCATTTAATACCACCAAGTAAACAATTCCTTCTAGTTTTCATTAGTGTATCCATTATCAAACCACTTGGACTTGCACTGTTATGTACATGCTAATTAAATATGCTACAGCTGTAGTCAGGTCATTTCCAGATAACACCTGTTTGAGGTCAAGATTTGGCAGACCAGATCAAATTAGTGAGGTTACCAATAGGGAAAAGAGGCTACCCACAAAGTATTGTGAATATGGTACTGTGTAATGCCAGAAAATATCAGGTGCTTATATAGAAAAATAATAAGGATTATTCAGATTCTTGGGGGGGGGGAAGCAGGAAGGGCAACCATTACATTTATTAGACATTTGCTAATTTGAGTATGTCTCATGGCATGAGAGATGATTGCCTGCACCACGTGAAATTGAAAAAGGAACAAACAAGGAGTACATAAAGTTGAGAGATATAAAGAAGTCAATGCACTAAATAGGGTTTGGAACTTCAGTTTGTAAAACTCTACTGGAGGTAGTTAAGGTCTAAGTGTACTTTACAACATTTTATAGTTGATCATAGTGTTTACTGTCACTGCATTAGTCTTGAATCACACTTCTGAACTGTTACATGTTTTTTTGTCTTGATAGTGGCAGTACATGATATTTTGTTATATTTTACTTAAAACTGGTCTAACTCATGGGAAAAAAAATCAACTGCCTTGCTATGAAGGTCTTGATAGGGTTGGCAGGTCTGCATTTGGCTGACATACACAGTCAGTTTTCTTAAGTTTCGATCTCAGTTATCAGTCTTAAGCGAGACTAGAATTGAATCTGTTGGGTCCAGCGACTGGGCCCAGATGACCACCAGACCAAATTGATGTCAGTTTCAACTTCCTCACAGGTGTGCATTTCAGTACCTTCACTGGATTCAGCCGGATTTTTCTTAATAAGGAAAAGTCATTCTTTTCCTCTTGTCCATGTATTATTGTAATCAATTGTTTGACCATCGGATTTGCTGTCCTCATATTAGGGATGAGGTTTATCCATCATATAGGGAATACAGCCATTCTTCTTGTGAAGGGGAACCTTGGTAGAGATAAGACATTCTTGCATTTCCTCCTCCTATTACCTGTTCTACTAATGTTAATGTGATAAGGGAATCTATTCAATGAAGAAAGTAAATTTTGTGGTAAATTATGTTTCTCTGAGAATACTTACCCAATCACAATACTATTAAACCTTCCCACACATACCGGCACATCTGGGCATCTTCATTAATGCATCGTGCAGAATAAGCATAAATATCCCTGTTGATGGGTAGCCACCTGGTGGTGGTAAGAGGAGGTCAATGGTAAGAGTTACTTCCTTTTTTATGGTTTATAAATAGAAAAGATAAAAAATTTCCACATTCTTGAAGGGCTAGATTCAAGAGGTAGCCAGCTTTATTTCCGAATATTAATGTAATTTGGTAAGTATTCTCAAACATAATATGCTACAAGTTTTACTGTTTCTGAAATTACTTACCATTCACATTAGTATTCTACCCCTCCCATACCTCCTAACAAATGTTATTTCCTAATTGATGTATATCACTTTGCTTTAGCTGGTAAATATCCAGTTCATATGTAGCCACATAGTAATCGTAAAAGAAGATAAAGGTTAAGAGTTTCTTGATTAAATTTTTGGGATAGTTTCCTTTCCTAGAGACAGATTAAATTTTTGGGATAGTTTCCTTTCCTAGAGACAGATTAAATTTTTGGGATAATTCCTTCCCATGAGACAGATTAAATTATTTGGGATAGTTTCCTTTCCTAGAGACAGATTAAATTTTTTGGGATAGTTTCCTTTCCTAGAGATAGAGATTAGGCTGTGCTGACAGGAGGTTGCAGGGACTTTTCTACCATTTTCAAAATGGGGCCTTGCATTGATTGAATTGGTATTTTTTCTGCATGAAAAGATCAAACACACTCTTAAAGTACAAAAATTTACAAAAAAAAACATTCCTGAACATGTTTGGGATTTGGAATGGAGGCAAAATTTTGCCCTGAATCAGGCCCAAATAAAATCTCAGGTTTGTGAAATATACTTATCATGTACTTAGTTTTTCACTATGTAAGTTCAGACATCTTATATGAAAATTCTGTGTTATAAAATAGAACATGTGTACTTTTAAATTGCAATGCAATCAGCACATTTGGGCCAGGATCTGGCTTGGTAGCTATTTCTGATATGTCCTTTTCTTTTGGTTTGATTTTTCATTAACTATAATTTGTATTTAATGTGCAGTTAAAGTATATTAAAGAGAATTTTAGTTGTCAATATTACCTTTTTTTAAAGTTGTACTGTGATAAAAAGATTAAGTGTTTTTTATGCTCCCCATGAAGGTGGCAGGGGCATTTAATGTTACCCTTTTCCACTTGTACACCCATCTATTCATCAGTCAGTCCTGTTAAGTTTTCTTTTTTGTTAGATTGAATGGGCATTCAATGAAGACAGTTTTATTTCTGATTAGGTTTTGCTCTTTTTTAAAAGAAATTTTATGTTTATTTTTTATTTAAGCTCTTCAGACCAGCAAATCCCAGCAAGCCGTCGTGTACGTTCTCAGAGATTATCAGCAGTTTATAACAACTTGATTCATTGTTTTCAAGATTATCGTAGGGATCGTCTAATCCATCAGGTTTCTGTGGACAGCACCAGGGAACTGAATGGTGGACCCAGTTGGTCAGGAGCCGATCCCTCCACACAGAGTAAGTTACCAAAATTAATATTATGACTGACTTTCTTTCTGACAGATCTGGAAAGCCCCTGCTGTTAGAATTTATTCAAGGTAAAACAGTCACCACTTAAAAAGATCTAGGTTGTTACTTGGTGTAAAAAAAACATGAATTTGTTTGTTTTCTGTAAAGTGAGAGTATTTGGGATTTAATAATTATTCTAAGAAAATTCAAATAATAATCACCTGGTTTAGCATAATGCATTTATAGATTGTCTCAGTCAGTACAAAGAAACTTGTATCCCTTTAGAAAGTTTGAGCTAGGTGTATTACAGATTTGAAAACTTTAAGCTGCTGCTTGTAGGATTTTGTTACTTACCATTGTTGTCGCACATATAAATCAAAGAAATAATTACATAAAACATAGAACAGAATTTGTTGACAAAACACATACTTCCCTTGTCCATCAAAATGTAGGATACTTGTGATGCCATTACTTCTAAATCAATTTACTACAACAGCATTTCACTTTCTGCTGTATTGTTTCAGATGACTTGGAAGGGCGTGAGAATAGCCCCCATTCGGATGTTTTGGCAGCTCCAAGATCCCCTGTCCATGAGGAAGGTCTGAGATTTGCCAGACAGTATGCATCTCATGTTACCCAAACTATTGCTCCCAGAATTCAGAATGCTCGAAACTTTGCAGATGCCACAACTAGGGAAGCACAGCTATCCAGACACGTGATGACCAGGGAAGTACAACTGTCCAGACATACCACATCCATACATCCATATTATTCTCGATATTTCCCAAGCCAGGATAGACTAGAAGAAAGAGATGGTAATCAATTCAGGTCTGTGATTGCTGGTGTTCCGATTTACCTGATTCCAAATAGTTCTCATAGTTCAGTGCAAGTAACATTTCCACTGGAGCGGACAAGAGTGCCTAATTCAGTATTCAGAACAGGTTTGCATCTGAGTAATACAGGTTGTTCCACTGCCTCCAGCAGATCTGGGTTTTCTTTGGAATCTGGAACGCCAGTAAGACCAACAGTAGAACAACAGCAGTTTTCAGAATCTCATCAGACAACCTCATCTTGTCCATCTCAGGGCCAATTAGATTCATCACAGTTAACTCAAGGGGCAGATTCCTTCCCGGTTGATGTTATCCCAGGAAATTCTGGAACCTGCTCAAATATGTTATTACCTCAACTAGACCTGAAAAATTGCCAGAGACCCAGTATGAATTATCCTGTCAACACAATGCCATGTGAAAGTTGTGGCAATGTTGCTCCCAACATAACCTTGGATACAACAGAGAACTCTTGCTCAGCACAGCCTTCAGGGGCAAGTATGACTTGGTCCTCTGATACAAGTAATATGGAACCTTTAACCCAGACTGGTAACACCATTTGTACACAAGCTGTTCAGAATGCAAGTGCAACATATGTCTCTGTAAACAGGACATCTTCTGAAATGGGGTCGACTTCTTCATTAGGTTCCACACCTTCACCAATTTTAGCAAGGTTTTTACAATCAACACGATTGCCAAACTCTGTCACATCTGTGGGTGACAACAGAGCAGTTAGTGCTTCGTCAGTAAGATTCATGTCAATCAGGGACCGCCTTTTGGCAGTTTCTGGAGCAAGCTCCGAGAACGATTCTAGTAGAAGTAATTCTGACACATGCAGTGGCACATCAGCAGTAACAAATACATCATTCATTGATCAGTCATGTGGAATGAGACCTGTCAGAATTTTAGCATCTTGCAATGCACTTGGTCAACCCTCATGTTCACGTTGTCCAAGTAACACTGCTGCCATTGCTAGTAATATGTCTGTTACTAATGGTAGTTTCACAAGTCATGTTCCACAGCCATTAGAAAATATTTATTCCAGTAATACTATCCTTGGTGCAGCCTCAGGGCCAACTAGAGGCAATATTATTTCAACATCAGTTTGGCCAACTCCAGTATCTACACAGAGTTCATATTGTCAGTTCTCAGGTATGGAAAATACTAGGCTACGCTCATTGAGAACTAGAAATGCTCGAGGACTTTACACTGATAACTCAGAAATTGCTGCGAGATCAAACAAACAATTTAGAGACAGATCTCCACTGTCAAGGTCAGAGACTAGTGTCATGGATATGGTTTCCATAGTAACAAGAGATGACAGCTCTCCTTCATTAAGGTCAGGGACTAGTACCGTGGATACATTTGCTTCATTACCTACTGAACGTTCACTTCAGCAGATTGGACAAACAATGGAGCAATCTTCAACTAATTCCACTGAGTCACAGTCAGGACTTGCCTCATCTACAAGAGAAGTGGCAGCTGGCATTAGAAATGCTAGTGAATCCGTGAATCAGCTGCTTCCAGGAGCAGAAGGTACTTTGACAGATAGAAGATCTCTTTTAAGACAATTAAGATATAATCTGTCTGTGCAGTCTGTGAAAAGTGCAGAAACTGTCCACAGTCAGGTATGTCATTCAGGAATACAGAGTAATTCAGTAACGCAGGATAATGTCACCAAAATAGAAGCTAATAGGAACAAAATTGATACTGTCCAGCCATTAGTTTTTTCACATGATGAAAGAGCAAATAGACCAGTAAATCTTAATCCAGATGCTTGCTCTGGTGCTTTCTTCACCCCCATTTCAGAAGAAAATAGTTCAAGGTCAAACAGTACAATCACATCTGAATCATCTCTCAGTCATGCATCTGAACAGCTCTCCGCTGAAAGTCTAGACACAGTGGATGATTTGTCAATAAGTTCAAGTTCAGATTCCCAGCGGAACATAGAAATAATTACATCAGACACCAGGACTTCTTTATTAACAGCAGATCAGCAGAATCTGGTAAATACAGGTAGAACTTCTAATGCTCAGTCTGTTGTAAATGCATCAGATATTAGGTGGGGGAATCAAGATTCAAACAACAATACACTGCATTTGGTTCACCCAAGCCATAGTCATCCTACTTCAGAAGAATACGAGGCAATTAGGGAAAATTATTTGAGTATTACAGACAGAATAGAAAGGGAAATGAATTCATTGAACGAGCGGATTAATGCATTGAGGGAGAATTTCAATTCTAGCCTCGCAGCATTGAGACGAGACAGAGAAAGGTATGCAAATCTTGGTAGGGAGTTAAACAGACAAACAGGGGCATCTGTGTCAGAGCCTGGTCAGCCATTGCAACAGACTTCACCACGGTTTTTAAGTGAGAATCCTCCGTTTTCCAGACAACAACTGGTTGGACCATCTCAGAGTTTGTTTGGTAAGTAGTAACTTGCATTTAGAAACCTCAGACATGTATCTCTGTAGATTTTACCATTGTTACATTTTTACACATCAGTATGAGATACACATCAGAGACTTGCTTGATAGCCTTCTTATATATGCTATTTTTAACTTCATGTTTAATTGGCACCAAATTGCCAGTTTAGTACTGTTGTGATGTTAAACTCTAATACATACATACATACATGCATCCATCCTTCCTTCCTTGACTTTGGAAGTTAGGCTACACTAGCTACTCAGAAAGTTACTTGTTTTTTATTTGATGAATTACTAACTTGTTATTATAATTCTCTGAATATTTTGAGTGATCCCATGGAAACATTAAAAACTATGGTATATCGCAAATGAAAATGCAGTATATCACTGTGTAACCTAACAGTACTGATGTGTCGTATTAGGAAAACAGTATCTGGTTTCATACAAGCCGATATTCATTTTCACAGACATGATTCAATATAGTCTGCCAAAATTCCATATCTCATTACAAATTAATATATTTACAGAAAAGTTTGAGAAAAAAAATTCATAGCCAGAATGTAAACAATGAGAATATTTTGTAAAGTTCATGATTTTACTGATTGGTGAACTTAGGAAAACTGTCTTAGTAAAATCAGAAACTATCATCTGAAGCTGTTAGTTTTGAGTGATTTAACGTTGTTTTATGAAATAACAACATGTTTTATGCATGGATGCTTATATATGTTTTTCTTTACATGTACAAATAAGTCCAGAGTATTAAATTAGTTTCCCAGCATTGAGTGCCTTGTTTTTGGAATTTCAAGATTTTGTGACATAATGAGAGAGCGTTATTTTCAAGTATTACAAAATGGGGCTTTTACACATAATTTGTTTACAGGTCATCATGACTTCCATCTGAACCCTAGTGGTTTATCCCAGCCTAGGACCTTATTGGAAACATCACTGAGGTCACACACATTAAACAGACGACTCCAGCAAGCTTCAGGCAGGCCCCTTGAGTAAGTTACCCTAAGTAATGTCGGAAATTTTTCTAATATGATATTTGGTATGTTTGTTTCATGTTGTAGATCATATTTGAAATTGCTTTTGCAATTGAATATTGCTGAATTTAAATAAAGAAAAAAACCCTATCCTTTTAATTAAAATTTGACCAGTAAAAGAACAAAATCCTTTCCAAAACTATGAAAAAGTTCATTTGTATAAGAATAAGTTGCAGCATGACAATCAATGTTCATAATGATTAAAGTATGTCAGAGAAGGTCCACCAATCCTCATCTGTCAGAAGGGTTCAGTTGAAAGTTTCTTAGGCCCCTCCACCAGTGATTCTCAGAAATACTGAAATAGTGCCATTGCATTCATTCCAGAGTTTATTTCTTTGGAATAAGAACTTACTAAAGAACATTCTCTTTGTGACTTTGTGCAGATCATTTAGGCATGGTTTTAATTTGACATTGGAAGCTGTTTATAACAACCTCATGGAAATATTAAAATTTTTTAAGTGGTACAAATAATCAAATGTGATAAAAAGGTATAAAGTGTACACATATGGAATCTGCTTCACTTGACCTTTCAATATAGATAGCTTCTATATTGAAATGTTAGCCTTAGAAAAATACACTCAAAATTGACCAATTAATATTTCAGATTTCTGGAGATGCCTGAACACAGTGATGTCCCTGTGGAACCCCATACTTGGCGAGCACTACAACGGCAGTATCTCCACCCCCATTACTCAAGCAGCATTTTGGATGATACCATTAACAGGCCTAACAATGCCATTCAGTCAGCCATTAACAGGGCTATTGCAGGTGTGTAAAAAAGTTTACAAGTCAGGGATCTCCTTAGGAATTTTTTATAGCATCAGGGTAAGCATGTGGTAGGATGACATAGTGTTTCAAATGGGCAATAATTCTAACAACAATGACATGAGCAAGGAGATTTGTCACTGATCATTTTGAGAGGAGGACAGTGATTTTTAGTCTATCAAAAACAGAAGGACTAGCTGTGCTAATGAGTGTCAGATGAAAGAATTGAGAAACGTGTATATACATATTCCACTGATTTACACCCACTTCACTGTCATAAATCTAAGCCTTACAACTAGTCAGTACTGTGCACTGCTTTTACACAAAGACTGGTTCAGTGGTAGTGCAAGATCTAGTCAGCATTTAAGGATACCTACTTGACCTGAGATCAAAGGAACAGTTTCTTAACTTTGTCAAGAGCGCTAAATCAAATATGCCCACTAATTCTTACAATGATACCAACTTCTGACATTACGTGCAATTTTCTCCCCAGGGGCATTGACCATCACATTCCAGTATTGAACCTGTTGATATGCTATGCACAACTGATGATGTGCTTTTATGATTCCTACTATTCTTTAAAAATGATCTTGTTAAAAACATTGTCACCTAATTCCATGTCCTATAACTTGAATGGCACCTTGTCGTATCACTTCTTGGTATGTAATTAAGATAATCTGGGATAATTAGCCATTATATTTTGAATCTTGCTTGACCTGACTGGCAGAAATTACATTGCTATGAAATTCATGCTGAAAATTTGTTGATTGTCATTGAACAAAATGAGTAAAAAATTGAACCTGTGCAGCCCCATCAGACATGAATTATAACTCATTGCACATATCCAGGTCCATTACTAATAATATTAATCATTTTATCTAATATTTCATCTATTAAATGTGTGAAATAAAGGACTTCTGCTTTAGAAACTGTTGCAAAGTTTCAACTGTATCAGTAACCTATTCTTGATGCTGCCATTGTATGTTATACAACAACTATGATGAAGCAAAATAAGCAAATATTTTTATAATAAGCAAAAGTTGTAATAGTATTTCATCAGTATTTTAAACATCTAATGTGAAAATTTGCAAAAACAGAAAATTAAAATGATGATTTTTATTGCTTCGAACTTTTTGCACTCACTTCTCTATTTTCATCAAATTTGTTCTATTATGGCTGGAAAGATAAGTCATTTTGGCCAAGTAAAAGAGTCCAGCATGGACTCTGTAATGCTAACCTAGGTTACTTTGGACTTGTTACACCATGTACTACACTCATTATAGTAATTTTCTCCCCAAGTCAGTATAGCAAAGGCTGTTGATATTTTTAAAGTTCAGATTGGAAATGGAGCTGAATTTCAGCCCCCAAACAGGTCCAGAAAAATCCCTGAGATATTCCCTTAATCCATAAAGTGCAATATACAGTTATTTGATACATGAATTAAAAAACTGCACTGTGCTTTTTAATTGCCTGTATTTTAATTACTGTACATAACAGATACACAAACCCTATATGAAAAAGAGTCCCTGGAAAGGGCTGGCACTATTAGTGGGCAAAATGAATTTCCAAAAATTCAAGTTATGACCATTTCTTCTAGCTGCTAAGTGTTGAAACAATCTCTGGTATTCTTAAATGATAACAATATTTTAAATTAGCTACTGTGAAACTTCATAATATGGTCATCTTCTGAAGGTGCATATTTTTACCAGTTTTTGTGCATCTATGATTTTTGTACAGGTTGTTGCTCATTATGGCTAGATGCAATGTATGAGGGCTGTTCCATTTAAATATACAAGGCACCCAGGGAAGGCAGTTTTTTAAAAAATATATGCCAGGGTACTTTGATTTCACAGAGTTAGTATTAAAATGATAAGAATATTCTAAATTGCATCTATGGGTGAGTACCCCACTTTAAAAGTGCCTTCCCTGGGTCCCATGTATGTTTTAATGGAACATCCCTAACACAACTTTGTGAATGCAGCTACAGTTGCAGTTTTTAGTGGATTGGTGTGGAACTTAGTACATGTTACGGTCATCATTAGCTGATATGCGAGTTGACTAATCATTGTACTTGCACTATTTTTAGAGTAGTGACGTACTTTTTATTACTATAGATTCATCTCCATCATGGGATAGGGGTGGAATGTGGTGGAAGCAGTGGCATATTTAAATTGCTTGCCATTCCAGTAAATAATAATCATTTGGTGTGACTTGTAGATGCTCCTTGTATATATTTTATAGGTGCCTTCATGGGAACAGGAGAGGGCTTGGCTGTGGCCAGTAATATCATGAATCAAACTCACAGGATACAGTGCTGGGACTTCAGACAGTATGCCATTCCAGACATTACAGATGGTAATTCTACATTTTCATTTGCCAGATAAAACTATAACCAAGTGAAAATCCGCCTTTTGGAAATCCATGGTTTTTAGAGAACAGGAGATAATTTTAAAAGCTGTATTAAAACCTTTAGGCAGCTTTTTAGCATTAAATTTGTAATACCTGTTCCTTTCAATTTTTTAGTTCTTTAATCCCTTGTATTTGCAGGACATTAAATTTGTAATACATGTACCTTTCAATTTTTAGTTCTTTATTCCCTTGTATTTGCAGGACATTAAATTTGTAATACATGTACCTTTAAATTTTTTTTTTTTTCTTTATTCCCTTGTATTTGCAGGACATTAAATTTGTAATACATGTACCTTTCAATTTTTTAATTCTTTATTCCCTTGTATTTGCAGGACAGTTATATTTTTGTATTTGTACAAATTCCTTTTAATAAGTTAATATTACAATCTGTCTGTGACAGTATTAATTAATTTTGAAGATATTTGATATTGTAACATTCAATTTCAATGTGTTCTGCTTTTATAATTAAGTAGTTTTAGGTGTATAAAGGTTGTAGTCTACTGCAAGATACCATGGGAACAGAATCATTTATGAAAAATTAAAATATATAATTTAGTGGGGTACTGTTTTGTAAAAAAGAAACAAATTACTATATTGGCAAGAATAATAACGGTCTGAACAATTCTACTTTTAGCAAAGGCCAACATAGTGGTGCCACACTGTAAAATTCACAATGATGCAAGCTGTGACATATCAAAAGATGGATCGCTACTAGCTACATTTGTCCCAAGTCACCAGGGGTTTCCAGATGACAACATCCTGGCTGTATATTCTTTGATGGCCAGTAACAAAGGACAGTGCTTATTTACAAAGAGCTTTGGTATGTTATGGATTAAACCCTCTTTCCAGTTAAGATTACATATTTTTGGCAGAATTTGAATGATTTTAGCTGCTTTTGTTAGATGTTTTGACGCAAGTAATAGAGGTAATACAGTACCTGCTACTGTTGCATTGCTGTCTCTTTTACAGGCATCTGTCCCCAGTCCAGAGTGATTATTATGTCTGCTAATTAATAATTGGCAGTCAAGAATTAAAAACAATAAGGTCCCAGTCTGATATGTTGGTCAACTTATGTTGTTCAGAATATTGCATTTCTTTTACTTGGACTTCATGCAGTTCCCACCACTCACTTTTGGTGCTCATCATTTTATTTGTCTTCTGGCATTATTACTATCAGTTGTATCCTTTTTGTATTTTATTTGATAATTTATCCCCAGTCCTTGCATATTTTTCTTTTGTCTTTGTCCATTTTCATTGTATTTTAGGGTTTTGAGTATCTCACTAGCAAAGCATTGCTTCTTTGTTTTCATCCCTCTCTTTGTAACTGGTATTAGGATATGTACTACCCATCCAGTTCTTGTTCCAGATCATTGTTTATTTGTTTTATTTCCTTTCAGCTTTCAGTATGTCTGATTGTGTGGGTAATGCAATCATGAGAAGGCTGCGTATGTGCGCATGGATGGTTTCCTTGTTTGTTTTTGTTGCCAGACAGTGCATGGGACTTAGTGGAAAGTTACCATGCCTATAGGGCTAGGAAAAAGGAACCTGATTCTTCCTCATTGTTAGTGGAAGATCCTCTCAGTCTACAGCACTTTTTGATTTAAGACAGGTGCCAGCTCACGTATGGTCCATGGCTATTTCTGGGTTACAGAAATCGCCCACTCCTACAAGGTATCCTTAAGATATCCTCCACGCTTACTGGTGTAGGGAAGTCATTGAAATGAGTCTTGCCTTCCAGATGCAATGAAATGTTGTATTCTTCCCACTTGAGTAGGCCTGTTTTTAAATCAAGGGGTTTTCATTTATCAGAGTTGGGTTGCCCAATCCATGACTCCTAATAAGGTCGTCATCATCTGACCAGTCAATGCCCGCTCACTGGGCATTAGTCACTGGATAGTGTGTCAAGTGATATTCACTGAGTGTCTGGCACTTGTCACCATGTACCGGGTAATGTTTCAAGTGACAGCCATTGAAGGCTTGGCACTAATCACCAGGTTATGTGTGGGGTGCCAGTGACAATATGTCTGGCACTAGCAGACCTGCCAACCCTTACGATTTTGCTGTAAGTCTTATAAAAATTACCCTTACAATATGGCATAAAAGCAAAAACTACGGAAAAATGATCATTGCCAAAAAATCTGGAAAATTTGTTCATCCGTGTTTGATTTGGATCTGGGTTTCATATTAGAATTAGTGAAATTAGTCAGGGAACCAGACTAACTTTACAGCTGCACCTCAGACGTTGTAAACTGCACCTATTTGTTCATGTGAAACATCTGCATGATCAGACTTCTGATTATAGAATTTTTAAAATATGGCTTCCAGCAAGAGATCCATGTTTAAGACAAAGGAAAAATAAGCCTCTTGAAAAGTGTTAATAATCAACACCAGAATATAAAGGAATATTCAAATTCTTGTGAATAAAAGCTGGAAGGGACACCATTACGTTTATTGGACATCACATGCCAATTTGAGTATGGCTCGTGGCAGGAGATATGATTGCCGTTTTCATATGAAATGAAAAAAGATAAGAATTATGTCAAGTTGAGATAGCAACAAGCCATTGAGCTGCATAGGGTTTGGAACTTGAGTTTGTGCAACTGTACTAATGGTAAATAAAGTCTATGCATACTTCACAAACTTTCCAGTTGAACATGTTTATTTTCACTGCATATTTCGAATACCGAACTTTTAACTATGTTTTCGAGCTTTACAATAGCAATTTATGGTATTTTTTTTACACCTTACTGAAAACTGGTCAAACTTACAGAAAAAAAAATCAACTGCCTTGCTGAGTCAGACTCATCAGTTTTGGCAGGTCTGCACAAGTCACTTGGTTGCCTATCATGGAGTATGCCGATGGTTACCAATCTGTTTTCTGTTTATGGTTACCAAGTGCCAGGCACCAGGTTTAGGCACTTGGTTGTGATTACAGGTCTAAGGATCAGGTCAGTAGCCCTCCCTGTTCTTTAGGTTACCATTTAATCTCTATGACTAAAGGCTGTTAGTTTGAATGACCCATCCTTGGAAGGAATTGGATTAACACCCTTCTTTTCTCAATGTTCCCATCACCAAGTGGCAAGTCTGCCATAACTCCATTTCCTAAATTATGCCATGAATGACATTGTTATATTTGCCTCCCACTTTCAGCCCACCCACAACTCATGAGCATAGGTGGGACAACAAACCCACAGTTGTAAAGACCCTTTCTGTAAGGAGATGAGATGGAATAGTCCTGTTTTGCCTCAAGATCAAAGACATGATAAATAACTATCAATTTTGGGTGATAACAGACAGATTCCCGGAAGAACCAATTATGTCAGGCCCCTCACTTTTTGGGCCTCCAGTTTCATCTCACCCTACATATCAGGTAACTGGTTAGGAACTGTGAACCTTTAATAAGGTAGTAGACCTTCCTCCAGATCAGTGTCCAAATCACTTGGGATTTTTGGATGCTAGAGTACACTTAAGTTTGGAGATGCTCTCTGGTGCACAGCCTAACATGAGCTCTCATACTCATTGATGGTGAAGGCACTAGCTCAGTAGTTAACTCAAGGCCAAGAGGCAGGCAACAGAAAGTTGGTCTGACCCCTCCTCTACACTTCAGACCCAGCATTCAACAATGTTACTATGTCCATTTGCCCACTTGGCCCCTTAAGCTCCCTAGTCTTGGACTCTGGTGCAGCCCAGGTTGGGATTTCTTCAGGGACTTGGACCTGTCACCTCATTTTGGGTATTAAGGCTTTGAAACTGAAGACTTGTACACTAGTTACTATAGCCTTCCATGATAGTCTTTTTTGATTGCCTCCTCCAATCTGTTGAAGGATGAATCATTGACTCGGGCTTCTTTGCAGACATTGTTAGAGGCCATTGCCAAGACACATGCTTTTGATCTCCTTGGCACTCTCAGTCAAGCTCTCCATGTCTGTAGAGATGCTCCCTGGGAGACAAGAAAGATTTCACTGGAGCATAGCAAAAGCTTTTTGAGGGTCACCCCGCTTGGTGTGGAAATGTTTTTCATAGGGCTAATTTCTGCAGTGGCCTTAACACCATTTAAGGGATCAGCAACAGAGGTTCCTGGCCACATTAATGGGCTCAACTTAACCAGAGAAGATATGACCCCATCCTGAAGGGTTGAACCCATCTTTAAATGACAAGGTTACTGTAGGAAGTCCAGTGGATCCCTCCTCCTTCCCGAAGAATGGAGGGAGTCAGCCCAAGGAAGTCACACCTTCTTCTGCCTTCTGCCATATTCCCCTCTTATAGACATTCCAGTAGATGCCAGACTGGCATTTTTTTCCAGAAATGTGGTGAGACCACATAGAAGAAAGGTGGTTCCTTTCCACAATAAAGGAATGTTACCAGTGATGCTTCCAGGCCTTTCCGCATCTTTTAATGACCCCCATTTTGTTACCCCAGTCCCAACTGGTCTTCCTGAGAGGAGGTGTACACCCTTCTAATCAATTGGTAAGCAAAGTTAAGCATACTCACTGTTGAAAATGGAAAATACATTCTCATATCTGCATAAAAAGATGGAATAAATTTTACTTTCAGAGTTGCCTTTTCATTAATACATGTATTATGAATCATGCAATCTGAGGGATCATTTAATATCCAAATTTGTTCTGGAAAACATTAAAATCCAAGGATGGACCAAAAATTAGGACTGGGCTTTTCCGTGGTTCCATCTATTTGAAGATCACTGGCTACTGATGCAAGATCTTTGCTGCTAAAAGTGGTCTTGCTGTTTATCACCGTAAAGTTACTCAAACCCCATGACTTCCAACCAGTACAATCTTCAAGGTATGGGCAGTGATACTAGCTTCTGAAGTAGATGTCAAGAACTATAAGAACTCATTATAATACCTCTGCTTCAGTATCATAGAAAAGGATGTTCTTTTTTATTGTTTTGTGTCATTCAAGCCCTGGGAAAGGAGCCACAATTTGGTTGTCATTATCACTTTAGCCAGAACTTATTTTCTGCATCATGATTCACTGTCTGTCTGAGGGTAATTGTTGCTTCAAAATTGCCACTATTCTCATGTTGGGTTTGTGGGATATAATGGAGATCATAAAGCACTTTTTCTTTTTAAATGTTAGTGGTTGGTAGTAAAAGTAATAGAAATGGTTGCAACACTTTACACAAAGATATTGATAAAGGGAGAAGATATTCAGAAGTGGTCATCGTTTGATATTGTTCTCAAGACTTCATTTGTCAGGCAGCCAACAGCAGTCAACATGGACATGAATTTGACCATCATGCATTTCCCCTCAATGCTTTGATAAGAACAGCAGTAAAGCCTATAATTACTCTTTTTCTTCTGTGTGTTTTGTTGTAGTAAAATAAATAAAACTTAAGTGTCCAATTTTCATGTTAACCAATTTTTCCTATTAATTCCTTTACATTTTTAATTATCATTTTAAATTAACATGTTGGTCTAAGTCATCGTTGTGGGTGTCGGGCTGGCTATACGTTGGTTTGTGTCATCTTTGTGCATGTCAGGCTGGCTACTTGTTGGTTCAAGTCAATTTTGGGGGTGTCAGGCTGGCTGCAGGTACAGATTTTTTTCCTCGTGATATATAGTTTTCAGCATAGATACAGATATGCATACATATAATCCAAAGTGATAAAATTACATTTTTTCCACTTCTACTTTTTCTTTTTATAACCTAATATCTCTGTAATAAAAAAAACAGTTTCAGGCTGGAGGGTGAGTGAAGAAAAAATACTATGAAACTTTTAGATGCTTCACTGTAATAATGTTTTTCAGTTTTACCCCTTTCCTTATTGATTTCATGTTAATTCAGTTTTTCTTTCTAAACTGCAGGCTAAAAGGATTTTTGCTTTTTAGAATCTCTGGAAGTTCCAATGGGCGTATATCTTTATTATCTGTACATGTTGTTTAAAACCAAGCAGGTATTATCAGTACATCTGTATGGATGTACACAAAAGCGCACATATATTCAAACACACACACAAATAACACGGGCATGAAAAAGCACAGTGCAGCAAAAAACTGGTCTTGTACTTTTGAGATTTACAGATCCCTCTTTCAAGGCAGATGACACAAAGAAAGAACAATTTCAAACAAAAACAAAAAGAAAATATTTATTTGCATACTGTTTTGTTATGGTGAAACCAAGATTACAGAATCTAATACTAATATATTGGGGGGAAAATCAGCAAAATATATCTTTTACTTTTCTTTTTCACAGATAGATTTGTAATAGATTCTGTGACTTTTGATGTCAATCGGACATCGTATATGTGACCTTAAAGTAACACATATCTTAAGATTTTGTTTCATTAAGCTTGTTGTAATTTGACAGAAAGTAATTACTGTTTCCATTGTTATCTATATCATTATATTTGTATTAATTACTAACTTGAGTAGGGTTCGTAAATTTCAGGCCCTAATGCTATATCAACCAGCCTGTCACCAGGAAATGACTATGTAATGGTTGGGCTGGCAGCCAAACGTCTCTCCTGGGTTTTCACAGCTAATCAGGTAATTCATATCATAATAAATTTGTAGCAGATTTTGCAAGAATATTAAATTTATGATGGTCTCATTTTGAAATACAAAGTGGTACAGTTCATTCATAATATGCTTGATATAAAGCAGTAAATTGCACTTTTGTTTTTTTACTTTATGAGCTTATTTACTATGTTTTTAATTATTTTATGATTCTGAAGTGATAATCATTATTGCCTCACTTAACAATGCTGATGAACCCCTGTAATAACCACTTTGTTGGTCTCTCTCTGTCCAGCCATCTATTAATCCATTTCTCAACAGTTTCATTTCCACAATGTAACTTTACTGGAAATTGTTGGATTGTAATTGGATTTTGTATGCAGCTTTGTATTGTTGAAACCTCATAAGAGTTTGATTTCTAGCTTTCTATGAGATCTTTTAGAAGTGTTAAGGCCCTCATTCCCTTTGACCAAGAATAGCAGGATTTCAGTTTAGAATGCATCTTTATATTGTAAAGGCCTTCAATAAGCTTGATTTCTAGCATTTCATGAGGTAAATTACAAGAGTTATGCCCCCTGATTGCCTATTCCCTGACTTTGGTTTCCACATCATAACTTTACCAATGTTAGTTGGTTTTCAGTTTGGTTTGCAGATTTATATTCATGAGACTTTGAAGGAGTTTTATCTCCACAACATCATTTGTTGAGCTATGCACCATGAGTGTCAATCCTCTTGGCTTTATTTTGGTAGATTGCAGAATTTTTCAACCAAATGTGGCGTACACCTTTATACTATGCAACCTTAAATGAGTTTGGTTTTCAGTGTTCTACAGCATTATTTGGAGGAGTTGTGACCCATGATCTCCCATTCTCCTAACTTATTTTTTGCAGTATTACTTTACCAAAGATTCTTGGATTTTGACCAGATTTAGCACCTTTATATTGATACGACCTTAAAATTGATTATTTTCTTTATTAGACTTAATTTACAGAAGTTAATGCACCTGACATAAGTTTCTTTCTGTTTTTGCTTCATGCAACATATGCAAAAAAGATTCAATAAAAACGAAGAAACAAAAAAGACATAAGGAATCACTCTGTTATCAGAAATTTAAATAGAGAGAATCACCCCAATTTTTCCATGTAGGCTTGAAGTTTATCGTTCATTAAGTACCAAATATTTTTTTTGACAATTTCATATTGTATCCAGAAAATCAAAGAAAAGAATCAAAGATAATTGTTCACTTTTGAAGAAACATTGAAAAATATCAATCTGGCGGAAATACATGTATGGTTTAAACATTTGTTCCTATCAACTTAATAGCAAAGACACACATTCTTATGAGTGAATGTTTTTTTGGCCTAAGCATTAGGTTTTTTTCAGCAAATTACGTTTTCCACAAGGCTGCATACAGATTATGCTTTTCTTGCTACATTAAAAACTAAATTTAAAAAAGAGACATGAAAAATTGTTTTTGTCATCTCTTTAATTCCACTCTTAGAAATTTGAGAATATTCTTAAAAAGGTCACTGCAACTTAAGAATAGCATTAGAAGACTTTCCTTATTTGCTATTTATAGCAACTGTATATGACCCATTTCCAAGAAAACAGGCAGGTTTCTTCAAAAGTGCACCTTGCCTAACAGATTCATTTTATTGATAAGCTACTAGTTAGTGAGCCAGTCTATATTTTTTTAAAGAAAATGGCACCAGGTGTTAAGTGAAATGCTTTACGGTGTGAATTGTGGATGTTATATAATGGAAAATGTTAGAGCAGATGGATTGTTTCAAACTTAATTACAAATCAATACCGCTGTACAAACTTTGAAAGAAGAATATGCGAGTAACGTAATACAGCACTCTGAGCACCTGTCCATAATCATTGCAGAATTCCAATTCATGATCATTCAGCGAAAGTTACACATTTAGACTAGTTGAAGTGAGTGCTGGATATAAATAATTTTTCATTATATTTTGTATTTGTATTCTGGTTCTAATCCATATGGATTTTGCCTTTTTTGACAAGAATTTTGACCAACTGTAGAAACAGGTTAGTTGTTAAAATGTATCTTTTCATACATGCTGTAATTCTGGCATGTAATATATAGATTACACTTTTTACACCCAAATTACGCTTTTTCACCACTTATAATAACAATAATTACGCTTATACCTCTCAGGGGGTTGGCATGTTTGGTACAGTGACAGTGTGATAAAAAAAATTTTGTTCATTGAGATAAAGCCAGCATGTACTAGAATAAGATCTTGACATTTTATACAAAATTTTTTTGTTTGATAAAATTCTGTGCAGAAATTTTATCAGAAAGTTTTAGAAATTTTTTGTGCCATATTTTTTTATGTTAAGAAATAAAATGTTTTCCAGATATCTATAGAAATTTTATGGAAACATGCCCATTTTGCCTTAGACTTTTCATGTTGGCAAGCATTTTGTTGATAAATGCATCATAACAGTATTGTGTAAATGTTTAATTTTTTGCAACAAAAATCCAGTGTTTTAGAAAACATGTGGATAGACCTACATATATTTTTACAGTTGTAATTGATTTCTCCATCACCATGGCATTGCATTACATATTTCATGAAATATAATGTTCCAAAAATTCATTAAAAGACAAAAGTTTTTCTTATAGAATATTCCCAACAAACAAAGTACCAGATTTAAAGTAATTATATATACTAACATAATTTTTTATGGGTGAATTGTTCCATAATATTTAAAAGTAAATATTGTCTGTTAAAGTATTCATGTAAATTACACTCACACCATACTTTAATGTTCTTACAAAATAGATCCTTGATACTTTAATTTCTTTCCTCATTTTTATGTGTATTAAAATAAAAGATTTGCTCATAAAGGTTTTAGCTCTTTTAAAGTACGGATTTTTCATTTTGAGTGGAGGTTTGTATCCAGACATCTTTTTAATCCACCCCATTTTCAGATGTGTACCAAAGAAATACTAAACCACCATTTTAACTTGTCTGTCTTTATGGTATCTTAAAATGTTGTAGAGTTATTAAACAATTTTTGTACATCTGATAAAGTTTCCTTGTTCTAGTTGGGGAGTGAGCTTGCTAAGTAAATTTAGATAAATAAAGGTGACTTTATACTAGAAAATTTACATAACAATTAAAGTTCACTTGAATTCAAGATTTTGGTTGTGTTCCTGATTGAAACTAATCAATAAGTAGTATTGACTTGAAGCAGGTCTTTTTTGCACAGTAAGGGGATTCCCGTAACAGATATCCTATTTGAAGATGATTTTATTGATTTTTCTGTCACCAAGTTTTAATTGGGTTTATTTTGAAGAGCAGAGTTTGACATATTCTGATATACAAATTGATATTAGGTCCATCCAGTGGTTCATTTTTCTCCAAAACAGTGGACATAGTATTCAAAACCATGCTGATGGTTGTACGAAAAGCAGTGTCATCAGCAAATTAATAGAAAGTCTATATCATTAATATCAGTACCAGAAGTATCAGAAAGTCTGTTGAGAAAAAGTCAACAGATAAAAAGGGAAGTATTAGTCCTGACATGTACCTCATTGGATTACCAGCACTCACAAATGACAATTTGCTAGCATCAGTATGCAAAACTTCAATCCACTTCAAGGATTGAAATTCCCAGGTGATTGGGGTATGACATTCACATAAACTCACTGGAGCAAGTAGGATTCCATGATTCAGTTTTTTGACTGAATTCTTATTCTCTGTGTGACTTGCTTCTGCTTAGTGTGATCAGAAAGTTGTGACAACAGTTGATGTTTGCCAATCACATTATGGAGAGAGGCTGCTGACTCACATAAAGAAAAACAGGATTGTACCACTGTTTATACCAGCTGCAGCTATTGATAATTTGCAACACCTTGATTTATCAGTTAACAATTATACAAGGAGGAATTCAGATTCTTTTATTCAACACAGGTGATTACTCAGTTAATTGAATGAGAGGACAATGGAAATTACCTTTCAGATAAGGGCTTGGTTGACTTGAAAATGTCAGCCTGTAAGCCAGTTCATGCAAAGTATCTATTTCCACACATGCCAAAGTATCACTTTGGATGGACCTCATTGGAATGGGCTTTCAGTAAGTGGGACTCACCTACTGTTTCTTTATTCAGAAATTAGTTTATATGTGTCAGAGGTAATTAGCAACTATTCCACTTACTAAATGGAATAATGAATTCATGAGATAAGCAAAAATAAAATTTTTGAAATGACTAATGGATATATGTACTTAAAAAAGTGTACTCAACTCTGCCTGGCAATTTATTTTCTGGAGCAATAATGCCATCATGTTTCTGAAATGTTCCTAATTTCACTGGATCACCTAAAGTTTGGTGAGTATTCATTATTATAATGAATATAATATTTGCTTCTGGGAAATAAGGGACATAAACCATGAGTAAATTACATTTGTTACAATAGAATCAGATGGTGTCATTGCGATCATACAGCATTTTCATGTTCCTGAAATTTTGCATTCATATTACTTCCTTATTAGTCCATTTCAGCATTTCTCATCATTTATATATGTATCCTAATCAGCATTTCTCGTCATTTATATATGTATCCTAATCAGTATTTCTCATCATTTATATATGTATCCTAATCAGCATTTCTCATCATTTATATATGTATCCTAATCAGCATTTCTCATCATTTATATATGTATCCTAATCAGCATTTCTCATCATTTATATATGTATCCTAATCAGCATTTCTCATCATTTATATATGTATCCTAATCAGTATTTCTCATCATTTATATATGTATCCTAATCAGTATTTCTCAACATTTATATATGTATCCTAATCAGCATTTCTCATCATTTATATATGTATCCTAATCAGTATTTCTCAACATTACAAATGTTGCTGTATTAAACATTAGACAGAGGTCATGCCTTACCATTACATACAGCCTGGAAGAGAGGGAATGTCAGCTTGGTTTATATATTATTGTCACTTTAAACTTGTGTGACTTGTCCAAAAAAACCCCAAGAAATTGGTACACCTCAAATTAAAGTGATTCATGGTACACCCAGCACATGTTGCTTTCTCTTCTTTTTTTCAGTTTAATAGCAGCTTCATTATCAGCATGGAAAAGGAGTTTTTATGTCTCGTCACTTGTTCTGATCAAAACTGCTTAAACTTTCATAGTGTTTATAACACTTAACCAACTCTTCAAGCATGCATGCATTTTTTGTTCTGATACCATTTTCCAGACCTTGGCTCTGCAGCATTACTTTACCAAAGATTGTTGGATTTCAACCAGCATGCAGTTTTATATTGATTAAACATTGAGTTTGCAGGGGTAATACTTGCCAAGGCAAGTCCAGGTTGGTGTGTCCTTGGGAAAGGCACTTAACTCTTTTTCCTGTGTATGTTATAGTCGATAATCTGTTAAAAGTGCCTTGAAAAACAAACAAACCAACAGTCCACATTATCATCAAGAAGAATTGTGGCCCCTGATTTCTCATCCTCATGACTCGGATTTCTGCAGCATTACTGTAGCTAGGATTATTGGATTTCAGCCAGATTTAGCATGCAACAATACTGATGAGACCTTGAATCAGTTTTGTTTCCAGCATTTTGTATTATCTTCTGGAAGATTTGTGGCCCCAGACTGCTTGTCCTCCTAACATTAGTTTCCACCGCTTAACTTACTAAGAAATGTTGGGTGTAAACCAAAATGAACCTTTGCACTTAATGGCATGAAGCTATGTGTTGATGAGACTGTAAATGATTTTCATTTCCACATTGAATTTTGTCCTTGATTGCTCATCCTCCTGAATCTGTTCCAAGGATTGTTCAGTTTCTGCCAAATTGGATATGCACCTTAATATTGATAAAAACTTAAGCACTTAAGCGAGTTACATTTTCAACCTTCATTTAAAGGAGTTATGCCCTCCTGGGTGCCTGTTCTTCTAACTTTTGTTTCCCAGCACAAGTCCTTTTGTGAATTTCAGTCAAATCTGTGTTTAGATTGGAGCTGAAATCTCGGAATTCTAGAGATGTTTTATTTTTTTTGAGACTTTTCTTGGTGGTAGATTAACTCCCAGACTGGAATTTCCTTTTCTCTGTGCCAGGTTTTAACACTTTTCATTTTGGCCCCCATCATTCTATAAAAAAGTTTTCAAATGTTACAGCAGTGAACAATCATGTTATGACATGTTTGTCTTTTAATTACAGTGTAACAGTATTCTGTTGTGGCACCCAATTCATCCAATGAATTTTTATGATTGCTGTTTCTTTGTGAAATTAGAAATCATTGTCTTATTGTTAGCATTCTGACTTGATTTGCAAATTTTGAAGGCTAGAGAACCAAAGTTTTTTAGTGGAGTTTTTTTTTTCTTTTTCAGAGGGAGTGATATATAATATAGAAGTGTAGATAGGGAGTTAGTTCACATAAGATCTATAACACTTGTATGACATTTATTGCAGCTTGTTGCCCAAGTATACAAGTTGGAGAAAAAGTTCGGTGGAGAAGGCTCGATGAAGGTAATTACGATAGTCTAGTAACTGTTTGTCTTTTACTTACATACTTTGCTACAGTGTCCTGAATGAGACAATTCCATTAAAATAATTCAGAATTGTACCCATTATAACTAGTTTAATATGCTTAATTTAACTCCTATGAGTATTTTCATGTACAAGAATGGAAAATCCCATGTCTGGCATCCCTACAAGTTTATAAATGTTTAGTCAGGTAGAGTTTTCTGTACCTTTCTCAGAATTCTATTTTTTTTAAGATATGAAAAAAGTTTTGATTCTCCTTTAAATGCATTTTCCAATCACTTTAACATTTGGAATAAGCTCCTCAAACTTTTGAATCCAGCAATCACACAAAGACAAAAACTTTTTCCTTCTCTGTTTATATTCCACATAGAAAAAAAAAGGAAGAAACCCTTCTCAACCCTTTCCATTACCTTCTCTTATGACCACTAGGTGTCTATGGTTGTTTATTTGGTTTTAGCTTTCTCTCAATACCACAGAATCTGTGTTAATCTTGTGGACCATCCATCTACAAAGTCTGTATACTGCTGAGTGTAAATGAATTTACTACATGTTACGTTAATTTGTTTTCATGTATTCCTCAGACATTTTCTTTAGTAACAAGCATTTATGTTTTGTGCATGTGAATACTTTTGATTTGTTCTTTCCCCAAATGTTTGCATCATTCTTGTCTTTAAAAAAATTGATAGACCATGTCAACAAAATGCACAACATGCAAAAGAGAGATTTCAGGCAACAGAGGACACACATAGTACCTTGCCTTGCATGTACTAGATGCTACATGTTGTGTTTGTGCTTCATGGTTAGAGAACATGTAGTCCATGGTACTGTGAAAGGAACTAAAGACAAAAGAGAGACATAGGAAGTCCAGATAAAGAAGTCCAGATAAATGGACTGTGACATACAGAGGATGCATTTGAAGCCGTCACTTGCCAGTGTAGTGGGGGTCAATGCCCACATTGATTGTTACATTGGATCAGCTTCACATGGAGACAGAGGAATTGTAAAGTTGTCACCCAGAAATTTTCCACAGGTATTGTTTGAGTTGCATATGCTTCAACAAGTACAAGAAACAACAACAATTGCTTGACAATAGTGAATTTGTTTATTTTCAGTTTTTCCCAATGGGTATAAATCTCCTAGCATGTTTGAGCTTGTCCTTTGGGGCTGTAAGTCTGGTCACATATCATATTTTTTGGACATGGATGATTTATTTTGCCATCAGTCCAGGCCTTATAAGACCATTCGAGTTGCTGACCAGCCAGACCACTCATCCATCCAGCCATTCTTAACAATCGGTGACCTGGAAACCATCACTTTGGCAAGCCATGCCATACACCAGCTAGCCACACCTTAGTATGCCAGTTAGCCGATCTGTCCATTGTGCCACACATAGCAATCAGACAGTTTCAAAACTGGCCATCCAGCAGACAATCATGCTGTCTGTCCAGCCTAGAGCCAAACCATCCAGCCAGCTTATAGCTGGACTGTCCATCCAACTGATAGCTGAGTTGATCAGCCAGCACAGTTGCTGCCATTATATACTGGCTGGACAAACCCTGGCACTTGCCCAGCCACTGATGCAATCACTGGCTCAAATCTTTATGGCTTATTCTTTGGGAAGATATAATGCTATGCACATGGACAATGGTACACCGCATCACATACTATGTTTTACTCTGATGTTAACAGAATGCACAGTGAAGACAACCCCAACAAGAGTCCAGGGTTAACCTTCACTTGCTGTAAACTGACCCTACTGTCGATCATATTTAATGCAGTTTTAAATGGGTGCATTGGATTAAACCTACAGAGTTTTACCAATTTCCGAGTACCCAGCCCTGTCAGTTGCATTCCTGCCCCAAAATGTCAAGATTTCAGTGGATTTGGAAGATGAAGACCAACAGCCATCTTTCTTTCCAGTCAGTGTACACTGAAGAAATCTCTGACCACTGACTGATACAATTTGGGACTCTGGCGATTCCAAGGCTTTCATTTCACCCATGATCAGCACAGAGTTTCCACCCGTAGACAAAAGCTGGTAGCGATCATGTGTTGTAATCTGAACCCACATTGTCAAGGTGTTTAATAGGGCCATGCAGCAAACCTGGATCTCATGAAACAAAGACACTTACCTGCACAAGTTGAGCTGCATTAAGCCTTGGTACATAGTCAGCACCTTCTGGTACACTATTGCTCTTTGACAGAAGAACTGAGGAAGAACATAAGCAGGCATCAAATTGCTCCAGGCCTTTTCCAGTTCCTAAGCCCAGTGGAAATCTCAAACCAGCCATAGACCTCAGCCAGCTCATCAAATACATAGCCATGCTGAGGTTTCAAATGGAGATGGCAAGACCAGGCAGACTTTCAGTTAAAAGGGACAAATTTGCTGTCAGTTTAGACTTGACTGGAACATGCCTTCATGTCTCTATACACACATCCTTGTACTAGTTCCTTTGGTTTTGTTTCCAAGGAACCATTTACTAAGTTTTCACTCTCCTATTTGGCTTTGATATCAGCCCATGTGCTTTCACCAAGATCATCAACTGTGTCATCATTCTCTTCCAGTCAACCTCATCAACAGCAGTGGCAGTGAATCTCAAAGACATCCTTCAATAATAGATAGTAATCTTATCTTTGGTCAAAGGCAGAAATGATCTGCTTTTCCTTTTGAGTCAGTTAGGGTTTCTGATCAGTTAGGACAAATCAGACTGCACTCCATCCCAGCATTTTGTCTACCCAGGCAAATAATTTTTTACAAACCGTAACTTTGTTTGCTTCCTTCAGTTGTGCATGACACACATTATTGTGCTTGTGGAATCTGTTTGTGATGAGTTGACCTTGGCATGAGAGTTATACATCTTTTCTGCTGCTTTTTCATGTCCCCTTTGTAAATTCCTTGACCCCTTGACCAGTCAATCAGCAAATCATGATCTCAAATGAAGTAGTCAGTGGCACAACAAACAGTGGCTGAGAGCTGTAATTTCTCTTGAAATCCCAGCCAGAAATTACAGTCAACCCTGACGCCATTGGTTTTCAGAAACTGTTGCAGCAAAAAGAGTAATTCCTTTGAGTGCCTTAATCACATGAGTGGCAAATATATAGGTCACAATAAGGATTTATCAGACCTATTTGCCAATTTTTTAATTACATAGGCCAAAATTGATCACCCTGTTTCTCAAGTGAAATTTGTCATGGGTGCTGACATGGCATGATTCAAATCAGGTGTTGCCCTCAACCTGCACCTCCTTGAAACTGCTATCATACAAATGAGTTTCTTAATATCTTATGCTTCACCAATCAGCATTAGTTCATGCATATATAAATCCACTATGTTCAGTGCACATTTTTTATTTAACTGTTAAGATAAAATGAATAAATAAAGTATCTAAACACAATTATATAGGATACTTATTTGGTTATAATACCTCTGTACCTTCCAGTTTATGCAGATATAGGTTAGTACAAAAAGGATGCTTAGAAATCCCTCTAATTATTTATCACAAAAAAAGCTTATGTACTGGAGAGGTTCTGCAGTTGATGCCTTTTTCCCCACATTTGTGCTTGCACTTTTTTTGTTACGTTTCAAGACAGTACTGGTGCAAATATACAAAGTGAATGGCAGAATGAAGAAAATGAAGGATGAAGTGGAGTCTCTCACAAATCAGAGGAAAATAATTAGAAAATGATTACAGATGCCGGTTTTGATGAACTGCCAAAGAAACAACCAAAATTTGATGCCAAGTTTCAAAAACCTTGACTATTACAGTAAATATGTTGAGCAATATTTATAGAATTTATGGGAAACATAAGCCATTTTGCCCAGAGATTTTAGTCAGTAAGATGTTCTTTGTTTCATTGTCACTTATCCAGGTACTGTTGTCGCAGCATCATCAGTTGTGCTGGTCTCATACTAGGAGTGTGGTTTACCCTCATGCAAGGAAGAAATCCTTGTTCCCTTGAGGGTGACCATGTTAGAGGTAGGATGCTCAGCATTGCCTCCACCTGTTACATATTCTGCAAATATTAATGTGATTAAGGAATTTATTTAAAGAAGAAAGCAAATTGTTTCATAAATTATTTTGAGAAAACATTTCTGTTACACACACACACGGAAGCATCCTGTTAAGGTATTATTCAAGCTAAAACTGAGTAAATAACTAGCAGTGGTAAGGGCAGATAATGGGAAGGGTTGGGAAAAGTTTCTTCCCCTTCATCAGGAATATTTTTTTTCTTCATATTTCTGCGATTGCAGGATTTGAGAGATAAAAGTGCCTCATCCTAACATAAATGTGATCGGATAAGTATTCTCAGAGAAACATAAATCACAAAAAATATCCTTTTTATCGAAAGCTTTTTTCTGAGCAGGTAGACTATTTTCTAATTTTTCCTGTCTTAGACACTTCTAATTTTTACATGTTTTTTTTCTTCACTTAGATATTTCCATTAAACATATATTTCTAGTTGATCCATTAGTTTAAAATCTGTCACAAATTAAGTCATTTCTTGTTGCTGACATTATGTAAACATTTCTGCAGTAATATGATAATTAGAAATTAGAAATTAGAAATATGATAATTAAGCAAAAAATGGAACAAGCTCATACCTCTGTCTGGACTTCCTAGCAATTCTAGATATGTGTATTATAGATTTTTAATCAGGACAATATGAGGAAGTTATTAAATTTCTTTGTCACATGCTTCTCCATTATTATGATTATTTTTTTAAAGTAAAGAAATTTTGAATATAGTATATGAACCTTTTAAATGGTTTTGTTTGTCACTTTTGTCATTATTTTGGAATCATCTTCAGGTATATTAAGTTTAAATAATGTCAAAGAACTGTAGGGGGCCCCAAGTGGCCGAGTGGTCTAAAGCGCTCTCTGTTACGGATCACTGCCATCTCACCTCTGTCTGCGTGGGTTCAAGTCTAAGATTCGGCGTATGTGGATACGTGAGAAAGCTTGCCAGTAGCTTCTCGTGGGTCGGTGGTTCTTTCCGCGGATTTCCCGGTTTCTTCCTCTACCATTAATACTGGCCGCCATGTATAGCCTATAGTGTGCTGAAAAATGACGTTAAGCCCCACAACAACAACAACAAAGAACTGTATTATAAGTCCAAAAGTACTTGATTTTCTTTTTAAATTTGCCACTAAGTTTAGAGTAGTCTTTTTTTCTATGCTCCATCAGGGCTAGAATTTAAGATTTTTATACCAAGTGCATTTTTTCCCCTAATGCAGCATTTGGCAACTTCAGGTCATAGGCAAATCTGGGGTGGGGTGGGCAGGGCCCTAGTAGGGTCACAGATGGTCATCAGAGCTAATTTTTTTGTTGCTTTTTTTGATGCTGAAAAGTTTCCTAAGGGTTAGGAGGTCTTGTTTGTTTTAGGGCCACAGCCAAAAATAGTTGGGAACTACTGCTCTAGTGGAACAAAATAAACTGTTTTCAGTATTGCATATACTTTAGCCACAATATTTCTGGAATAAAAATGTCTACTGTCCATTAGCATAAGTTTGTTATTACTTTTCCTCCTCCTAAACTAATGGGAGGATTGCTTAGAAATTTCCACACATTCATCTTAAAAGGTCCAGTTGCACATAAATGGAAATGGTGTCTCTCAGATATCCATCTTGAAAATTTGTGAGTGGATGGTCATATCGATATGTGATTTTCATTGAAAGACTTATTATGATGTGTAATGATAATGGTGCTAATCTGAAGCCAGCTGGATGACCATGGTGGCTATCTTGAAAATCCTATTGTAGCTACTCCTAAATATATGGTTGTATTGACATGGGGATTTTCCCTAAAAGATTATTTTTTTTATCATGTCCAATTGCTCCTAACTGAACGTGATGCCATTCTGATATCAAATATGGCTACCATGGGCACCAACTTGAAATTCGTATTATTGTTACTCCATCTAAAGGGATTACCACATGTCTTTCAATATAAGACTACTTTTGATGTCTAGCTTAGAAATCTTTTTTATTGCCATTCCTCCTGAAGAGATTGTCATATCAAGATGGAGTTTTCACTGAAAGACATCCAATTGGCCTTATATCAGAATTATGATGTCCTGATATCCATTTCTGACCACCATAGTGGCCATCTTGAAACTTTTGTAATAACTACTTCTAATTGAATGGTCATATTGACATGGTGTTTTTTATTAAAGGATTTATGGTGTCTGGTTCATTCTAAATGAAATCAGACTTGTAATTGGATGGCTATGGTGGCCATTGCAATAATCAAGGTTTAACTTCTTCTGAATTGATAATGTTAGGAACATGGAATTTTCAAGAGAAGACTTAAGTTGCTTTGTAATTGTTCATAAACAAAAAAAGATGCTGATCAAAGCTCCAATTTGTCTTCCACGGTTGCCATCTTGGACATATAATGACTTCTTTAGAACAGATGGTTATATCAATATAGGTTTTCACTCAAAGACTTCATATGATATTTTTTATTGGTTCTAAATAAAAGTGGTGCTGATCAGTTGGGCCACAACTCCTTCTGAAAGAATGGTTGTATTGACTTGGTGTTTTCACTTTAACTCTTGTCAAAATATGTTGCTGGTCCTAAATAAATATGATGCTAATTTGACCCCCCCCCCCAAAAAAATTTTTAAAATCTCCTAATAGCAACTTCTGAACTGATGAAAATACTGACAATTAAAAAAAATTCATTCTTGCAATATGTAGTTGTTCATATGTTAAAATAATGCTGATCTACCCTTGAGTACTACCCTGAATTCATTGTATTTCTAATGCTTCTGAATGGATAGTTGTACTGACATGGTGTTTTCACCAAAACACTATAGCAGTATCTAGCTGGTTCTGAATCAAAATGGTTCTCATCAGACCTTCAACTTTGACACTATAGTTGCCATCAGAGAAATCTTGTTATCACTCCTCGAAGGAAAAGCAATATCAATTTCATAGTTAAAAGGCCAAATATCAGAGTCACTGACTGAAAGAAGAAAAATGGTTTATATGCAAAGCATCAGTTATCTACATAAAGGACTATGAAACATGGGGCAGGTTCTAATGAGTCATTCACAGTACTCTAGTCATTTATTTATTTCTTTACTGTTCTTTTTTTTATTCAGCATATTACAGATATTCTACACCCATGTGATATGGATATTCGCACCCATGTGAGTGTGAATTCTGCCAAGTGGCTGCCTGAACCTGGACAGGGACTGGTGTATGGTACCAATCGAGGAGACCTCCATATCTGTCGACCATGGTACATTTCTCCATACTATATTATTTGTCAGGATGCTAGAATTATGCATTTTCCAGTTTTCTTGACATATTCTTCTTTTTACAGTTCATGAGCATGCATCAGGAATTTTGATCCACTCTTCAGAACTTTTCCAGATTATATTTGCAGAGTACACTGCATTTTATCTTAAAAGGGGAAATTCTTGGTAAAATGTAAAATTTGTATGAATTCATAATCTTGGACAATCTGTCTTGTGTGCTTTTAATTTTATCACCTCTGATCTTAACCGAGAACAATTTGTCCAATGGCTTTTTGTCTTAAATTTACATAGAAGCATGTTTGTTCAAGTACACAAAAATCTGAAATGTCTCTTCATATCGTCATCATCAGACCAGTTGAATTTTAAGATATGACCCAAATACATATAACTGCTGACATATGCAAGAGCATGGCCGTTAAGATGTACAGGGGAGGAAATGGTAATATGAAAGAAGATAACTGAAAAGCCATGCATACTGATTTTTGTGTCTTATAGATGATACCATTCTCTAATGTGTATTGTTCACACACCTTTAACAATATCCTTAAACCTGCGATAGAAGGACATCAGTGACATATCATCAGCAAAACTAAACTGTTAAGAAATGACACATTTGGTGGCAGATGTAACCCCATGTGACACTGACCCAGTTTATGATTTAACTCATCTATGTATATATTAAATAACAAAGGGAAAGAACACGTCCCTGCATCACCCCATTGGTTACATGGAAAGAGCTGAATATTACACTTCCCCAGCACACATAGTACAACTGTTTCCATGCCAGTTAACTAAAGTATGAACTATGTAGACAGGTATTTGAATATCAAGCAACTTTTTAAAGAGTGTTAAATGATTGACCCTATCAGATGCCTCTCTAGGGTCTAAAAAGCATGCAAACACTGGGCTGCCATGTTCTTGCATAGTGGCATAAATCTGTTGAATGTTGCGTTTTGAAACCAAACTGATTATTGGAGATTGTGACTTCATATCTTTGTAGTACAATACAATCAAATTTGTTTTTAAATAGTTGTTTTAAGAGCTTAAGGTCTGTAGTTGTTTTTGGCTGTCAGGTTACCAGTTTTGCTTTTCAGTAGTGGTATAATTGTAACTTTTGTGAAATCATCTGGAACAAAGTTATGTACAAATATACAATTAAATAAAATCATCAAAAGGACAAGTAGTCTGGTATGTGAAAATTTAAAATGTTCCACATATAAAAAATCTGATCCTGGATATTTACATTCTTTTTGTCTTGCTATTGCACATTGGATCTCAGATACTGTGATTACTTCAATACGAGCAGAAGGGGTATTCAGTGCTGAAAGAACACACTTCTTATTTGATTCATTTTTAACACTTTTGAGTAAGTCTTCAGAATGATTTTTCTACATGTTGCATATATTATTTTGACCATGGTTCCCATCAGTACAAATTAGTAGCCTATTAGAAGTTTAACATGCTTCCAGAATTTACGTTGGTCAAAATTTTCAAATGTTTGAGCTACAGAGTCTGCTCTGTTTTACTTCTTCCTTTTTACATAATATAATCACTGACAGCCTCTTTATAACCTTGTGGTTAATTCCATAACTGGTATGCAAGGATATATCTTCTTAAGCTCATTCACAGGTTTACTATAACCCTTATAGTTAATTACATAACTGATAGGCAAGGATTTATCTTAAGCTCATTCATGGGCTCTATATAACCCTTGTGGTTAATTACATAACTGGTATGCAAGGATTTATCTTAAGCTTGTTGACTGACTCACTTTAACCCTTGTGGTTAATTACTTAACTGGCATGCAGGGATTTATCTTAAGCTCATTGACAGGCTCAACAAAACCCTTGTGGTTAACAACATAACAAGTATGCGAGGGATTTGTCTTCAACTCATTGACAGACTTGTCATAACCCTTGTGGTTAATTACATAATTGATATGTGAGGATTTGTCTTAAGCTCATTGACAGACTTGGCATAACCCTTGTGGTTAATTACATAATTGATATGTGAGGATTTGTCTTAAGCTCATTGACAGACTGCATAACCCTTGTGGTTAATTATATAATTGATATGTGAGAATTTGTCTTCAGCTCATTGACAGACTTGGCATAACCCTTGTGGTTAATTACATAATTGATATGTGAGGATTTGTCTTAAGATCATTGACAGACTTGGCATAACCCTTGTGGTTAATTATATAATTGATATGTGAGGATCTGTTGTCCTAAGCTCATTGACAGGCTCAATATAACCTTGATATGTTAGGATTTATGTCTTGTCTTTATTGACAGACTCAACAAAACCCAATTTTGTAACTGGTATGCTGGCATTTGTGTCTTCTTAGGATAATCAATAGGTGACATAGCAGTGATAAAATAACTTTAATTAATTTTTGTCCTTTTTATAATGACAAAATGTCATGCTAATTAATATTTTCAGGGTCAAGAAAATAGAGAAGGCTGGAGAGGTTCCCCAGGAGAAAATAATTCCAGATACCTTTAATCCAGACAGATCCTCAATACGACGTAACCTTAGACAAGTTCTTGGCCTGTCTAATGCTCCTTTTCCTAGAACTATCAGCATTGCCACTCAGACCCATCTCCGCAATGTGCGCAGGTCAGCAGGCACACAGACAGATAATTCTGACTCGGATTAACTCCTAGCAAAGTGGAAATGTCTTCAGGTCATCAATTCAGAGTTTGATGCCAAGTCTCTTGAAAGTTTTCTTAGTGCTTTTGATGCACACTGTGAATACCATTGAAAATTTGTGAAAACAATACAGTAAGACGAGGAGTGATCAATAATTGAAGCTTTTGTCACAGAAGTCATTGCCTGACCTTTAATTGAAAGTTGAGCTTTTATCCCATCAGTGTTGCTGGACAAGAAAAGCATTGTATTACATATTCTGAAGGATTTTAGGCAATAATTCTTTTTTGTTTGTTATCAGCAGCAAAAGCTTGTTTGGTGCTATATTTCATCTGCATAGAAAAACAGAGATAGCAATCTTCCAACAGCAGGGCCATCAGTGATGTCATCAACAATGTTAGAATTTGTGTTGAGATTACAAAGTTATTGCCCTTCTGTGAGTGAACATTGGTGAACATTGACAATTTTGGGTCAGTAACTGTTTTATTATGTTGATTCACTCATTTAAACTTTTCTTCTCATTTTTTAGTGTTTGGATGGTTTTGAGAATTCTTTTAGCTAATATTTAACTTATTTCTGACTGATATAATGGCTAAAACCTCTCTATAGCCATGATATGGATTACACAAGAAGCATTGTTGATTGCAAGGTGGGCACCATCATAATTTACCATCAAGCAACTGATTGTTGGATTATATTATTTTTGTCATATGATTTATATAATGACAGTCAGAAAGATTCTAAGGTATATTTATTTGTTTAATTTTTTGAAAATCATGGTCAAGAGTATACATTTTAATACACCCTGAAGACATGTTTTAGTAGAACCATCCTTTTGATTTTCTTTTTTATTGGACTAAATGTTATTGATACTGAAAGATTATGGATTTGTCATCAGTTGTAATGTTATTTAATTTTCAAGTAACTAAGTTCAATCATTATTCAGGTTTTCCATTCATATTGTGAGAAATGCATAGGTGTTGTCATATAGAATTGTTTTTTTAAACTCACCGTCACGTAAGTTTAATAGGGCTAGTGCTATCATCCTGATAATTTATTTCATCCCATTGATGTTGTTGTTGAACAAAAAAATATGAATGTGTTTCTCCATAAGATAAATTACCAGATAACATTACATTAATAATGAACATCTGCTGCCTCTCAAATCCAGCCTGCCCTCCCATCCCAGAAAGACAAATGTCTTTCCTGTCTATAGACAGCATAAAAGTAGTATCTGTGGGAAAGTGACTCTTCCAACATTATGTTATGATTAACTCCCCTTGCAAAAACTGGTTGTCTACCCATATACCAGATACTCTTAAGTTGAAGTTTTTTGCTTGGTACAGGTATATCTTTGGCTTCAAGGAATTGATTTTATGGGCATTCTTTTCTGCAAAGATGCTGCATGCCAGAGTTCTAAGGGCTGTTCCATTTAAACATACATGGTACCCAGGGAAGGCAGCTTTTTAAAAATATATGCCATGGTACCTTGATTTCACAGAGTTCATATTAAAATGATAATGAAATTTTAAATTGCATCTATGGGTGAGTACCCCACATTAAAAGTGCCGTCCCTGGGTCCCATTTATGTTTTACTGGAACAGCCCTAAGCATTTCTGGGCTCTTTGACTCATTAAAATGCTTAAATGCAGTATGCATACAATTCACGCATAATATGATTATGACTTGGACTATTGTGTGTGAAACTCATGAGTTTGTTGTGGTGAACTGTTGGTAAATAAAATGAAGCAGATGGTTTCTAAATCACTCTGAATAATAGACAAGATGGTCATAAATAGAGATGAAGGTAAGACAAAGAATTGTTGATAAAGAAGTGGGGGGGGGCATATGATCAGTGGATCAGTGACATTAGGAAATAGCCACATGCATGCTTTCATGGCAGATGTTGATGATAGACCAACCAGGTGTAGAATTTAATATAAATTTCTTTGTAGCCACAAGGACTGGTAGATTGAGAAATTTACTAGTCCTGCTGAATTTTCATTTGTCCTAGTTTGATTTTTCTCCCACATACATTTTAGTTTTTGTGTAGCCTAACTTACATATGGTTAACTCTACTGTCATGTGTTTGAAAAGCCTTATTCAGCCATACTCTCATGTGACTGAAAAGTCTCCTTCAGTCATAATGTATAACTCCACAAGATCTTTGCCAAACACAAGTCCGTTAATGGCCTGGACAGTGCATTGTATTTTTCACGAGGCTTATGAAATATCTGGTGAAGTCAATGATTGGCTGAGAGACTGAAGAGTTTTCTTTACTAAAGACCTTGGTTACATAAATGCACATGGGGGTGGGTGGGCTAAGCTGGTTGTAAGGACAGTTCAGTTTATAGTATGCTTCTGCATTTGTCATGTCAAAAATTATTTTAACATTTTCTCAAAAACCACTAGACAGATTTCATATAAATTTTGGCAAAGACCTGCCAAGCATGAAATGTTTTCAGATTTTCACAAATGATATCAAGCAGCCATAAAAAAAAAAAATGATTCACCATTACTAAAAATAGAAAACCTTGAAAGAAAGAGACACTCAGCAAAATTTGCCAAAAATCATCCTGGCATGAAGAGCTTTCAGTTTTATGCCTATTCATCATCAAATATGGTTGCTTTTACTTGGGGGTTTTATTGTGTGTTTAAAAAAAATACATGAAATGTCTTCTCCAAAACGGCTCAACAGAATTTTGCTAAATTTAACAAAAGCATCTTGCCATAAAGGTCTTTGAAATATTTACAATTAATGCCAATCAACCATCAAATATGGTTTCTAATTTTAAAAAAGCCTTTAAATAACGTTTTCAAAAATTGCTTTTGCATAAATTTGACAGCATCTTGACATAAAGATGTTTCAGATTGTGTGTGCAACTGATAATGATCTGCTTTCAGATATGACTGCCATTAATAAAAATAGAACAGCATTTTAATTACTTCTTCGCAGAAACAACTTAAGAGAATTTGATCAAATTTGACAGCAAACAGCCTTGTATGAAGGGCTTTCAAATTAAAACAAATGATGATCGACCATGATGTGTTATACTGATCCACCAACAGTTATGGTTAGTTACAAAGAATATATAAATTACTAAAACTTCTCAACACCACTCAAAAGTATCTGACAGAAAACATTCATCAGATTTATACACATGATGCTGATATACCATCAGCTATGAAGCCATTACTGCAAATAGAAAAAAAACATAATTTCAAGAACTTTATCTCAGAAGCCACTCAACCGAAATTGCCAAACTTTACGGTCCTGGCAATAATTACCTTTCAGTATTAGACAAATGATGCAGACATGTCGTCAAATATGAATGAAAATGCCAACATAGAAACCATGAAACAACTGTTTTCATAACTTAGGCAAATAGGAGAAATTTTTCTGCAGTAAATATCCTAGCGACCCAGATTTCTTGGCAAGCTATTTTATTTGACAACTAGGCAGATGTCAGGTGAACAGTGTCAGGCACACTAGCATCTCTTGTTTTGTTTGACCAGACAATATCTACAGATAATTCAAGATATTCTACATGCAAATCTTGATCATCAGATACATACTCTTTCTCAGGCTCACACATTTTAAGCTTCATCACCAATACCAGGTGTAATGTACATATTAGACATTTTTACACGTATGTGCACAAAGAGAACTCATGAACTTGACAGTATATAAATGGTGCAGCTTCAGAACAGAAAAAAATGAAAAAGCAACACATATCTGTAATAATCATTTGTATGAATCTTTACCATATTTTTAATGTAGATCACATAGTGATGTAAGATTGTTGTTAATGAGATTGACTCTTGAACTGTATATGCAGTTTGAAAAATGTCTCACTGCCATAACCAATGTTACATAATAACCTACTTTTTGGATTCTGTGTAAATTACAGTTTCAGTGCTCGAGTCTTACAGTGTCTGCTTGGATCAGAACCAGATTTCTTTGTTGGGCACATTTAACATTCTAATCATGTCTCAATTATAGCTTGGCTAAGTGACATGACAATTCTTTAATATTCTTTAATCTTTAATATTTCTTGAGGTGAAGTCAGCTTTACAGATAGGTGTTGTTGTGCAGTGAACTTTGCTATGTACGAAAAATTTCAGCAAGATGTGAATTATAAATTATTCTTGAATGAAAGCTGAAATTGGATTTAAAAAATGATCCTTTATTTATATTGAATCCCAGATATAGCTAGAAAATTTTAAGATTCCCTTTAAATAAATATCCCTTATTTAACACAGAAGCATTGAATTTTAGACCAATGCATTTTTTTCAGATTCACTCGAATGTTACAAATTTTTGGTGCATTGTATATTTATTAGGGCTAAGTCCATTTGTATAGTGTTGTTCATGCATTTTGCAAGTCTAGTATTAATGTAATTTGTCAAGGCATGTAAAATTCTTTTTTTGTTATATGTTCATTTGTATCTCCATTTACTTTACATTGTCAGAATTATGCATTATTTTTCCTTACTGCACTGTTTCATGCTGCACAACACGTATCTGAAAATAGTATTGTGTGTTAGGAACAACTTTGGATTGTAAACAATGTACATTCATGTAGCAGTCGCTGGGCATTTTTTTATATTTGGTCCATTTGACAGTAGAGATGACAAAGTGGATGATGTAGATGCGTTCACAGAGTTACAAAAGAAACTTTCAATCAAGCAATGTCCACAACAGATGTGTCACACACACTATTGAAAATACCATTCTGATCATTTAAACAGTTGTTCAGGAGAAATGTTCATAATTTTTCTGAAATGCTTCAGACTATGACCCGTGCTCTCAAGGATCTATAAAAAAAATAGCTTAGAAAGACCATGAGCTGTCCCATCTACCTCAAAGACATCCCATGTTACAGATCAGTCCAACACTAAATTTGAAGAACAAAAAACAACTGAAGAAGAGGTTTTGGTTGAAAACCAGCAACCTCAGATCCAATTAGCCAAGAAGACTAAGAAGTATAATTTCCACTGGCAAAATGGGCTGTCGCACAACAGATGCTTCAGTTTTCCCCGTTTCAATTTTTTGAGACATTGTTTAGATTTATAGTAGTGATACAGGTGATGTAAATAGCTGGGGTCCCTCCAACAAAGAGCATACAAGTGACAGGGTATAAGCATATGTTATCTTTAGATGGTAATAACAATGACAATAAATATACTTACCTTTTTGAATCTTGAATTTCCTCCAAATCTACTTAGCTATTGGTGCTAATCAGAATTACATGGTTTGGAATAATTGATCCACACTGCGAAATTGTGCTGTAATTTTGACTAATGGAACTAACATTCTCATTATTGCATTCAAAATAAAATGAATGTGATATTCCTAACCAAGCAATGTTTAATACGGAGTCTTTTTGAGAATTTTAGTTTAGACAATTCATATTTTTTCCCACATTATGATTCCAAGCAATCAAAGACAGAACAAAAACACATGCAGCTGCATCAAGGCCAGTCCCTCTAGTCACATGTACGTTGTTTGGAATTGACCCAGCTAATAAATCCAATCTATTACAACTAGAAAAGCAGAATTTAGTTGGATCAACAGAAAAAGAAAGCCCTTCATTCCAGACCAACTGAAAAAGTTGCTTCACTGCACATTCATTCATAATATGACTAAATTTCAATTTTAAATTTCAATTTTAAGTAGACCAAAACGAAATTTAATTTTTAAACGAATGAGCATGCGACCAAGTTCAAAAGGTCTCTCAGCATATGCACATAATACTTTTACTGTTGTTGAACCTACAGTTGTGTATTTACGTTCGAATCCAGCCTAAATTCAGTTAATTTGTTTCTTGTCAATGTGTTCATTTTTATTTTTCAGTCTTAGATAGAAAAGCAAAATGAGTATGTAAATAAAAAGTTTACCACATTTGTATGGTAAATATGAACTTGTTTTTTTTTAATAAATACTGCACTTCTAACATCATGCAGTATTGCTCAGAAAAACCTGTTAGTATTTTTACATGCAAATGCAGGATCCAATAAATACTAGCGTCCTTACGTTTGTTTCAAGTACCCTCATAAATATTTCCATGAAAGTTCAAAAATTATACATTCAAGATTTTAGCCTTTCTGCCTTTACTTTTTTGGAATAGCTAAGCTTACTTTGCACTGTATATGTATTTAAATTCTAAATATCCATAGTGTATGTTTGTATTTACATTCTTTTGGACCAGTCTGTTTAAAACAAATAGGGATGTCAGGTAACTACTACAATAAAAAAACTCGTCAACTTGGCCTTTTTATTAGTCTCTTCATCGCTAATACTGATATGGGTTGTGCACAGCACATAATGAACACACCCTTGTCGGGGCCCCGAGTGGCCAAGTGGTCTAAAGCGCTGATCGTTACGGATCACTGCCATCTCACCTCTGTCTGCGTGGGTTCGAGTCCAGGCTCGGCTAACGTGGGTACGTGAGAAAGCCTGCCAGTAGCTTCTTGTGGGTCGGTGGTTCTTCCCGGGGTTTTCCAGGGTTCTTCCTCCACCATTAATACTGGCCGCCATGTATAGCCTATCTTGTGCTGAAAAATGGCGTTAAACCCTATAACAACAACAACAACACACCCTTGTCACACAAGATTTTTGTACCCAGGTTTCTACAGATGACACTACAAATAGCCTTTCTTACCTATTACAAGCATTACTTCTTGTAGCCTGGTCTAAAAATTATTGTTGAGATTTCATTGCTGAAGAAAACTTTATAATTTTTGTAATAATTTCCTTATTTTGTATTTTATACTTATTTTTTGTCTGCATATGTCACCCCTTTTCTGCATGAAAAGAATTTTAAATCTATCTTTTATGGTTCTAATTATTATTCTTTCTCTTTTAAAAAGGAATAGGTGCATGTTTACACATCAAATGTGGATCTCATTCTTCTCATTATTTTTAAATGTTAGGCTCACCTGGCCGTAACGCCATCTGCTGAACCTGTTTCCAATGTGTACATATGCAAATCCTCCGTGAAATATTGCCAACATTTCTAAAATTAGAAAAATCCATACAAGGCTTCTGAAAAACTGCTGAACAGAATTTGATGTAGTTTGACAGAAAGGACCCTGGCATAAAGGGATTTCAGTTTTGAACAAATCCACCATAAAATATGGTCCTTGTTACTACACAAAAATTGCTGAACAGAATTTGACCAAATTTGAGGGAAGCACCCTGGCATGAAGGGGATAAAACGTTTGTACAAATTATGTTGATTCAATCAAATACAACTGCTGTTGCGAAAAAAAGATAAACCTTTGAACAACTCAAACAGCTGAATAGAAACTTACCAAATTCGACTCTTAAGTGCACTGGCATGAAGTGCTTGCAGTGATGGAGATGTGCTATCAAACATTGAATGAAGATGCAGCATGCATCCTACTGATCCAGATTTCTTTGCCAACTACTGTTGCATTTGGCTTGGCCCATATTGACCAGGTGAGTGAATTCATACCCATCTGAGCCTCATGTTTTCTCTCTCTTGTGTGCTTATTTTTCAGCTTTGATTCTTATAAAATTCTGATCAGAGCATTAAAGATGTGAAGATTTTCCCTCAGTTTTTGAGGCAATCCTGAAAGTAAATAAAGAGAATGCATTATATTTTCTCCTCGTTTCATCCTTGATACTATTCATTTATTTACATATGTTTTCATACGTATAGTTCATTATGGTTTTTGAAAGTTGTGTATCACTTTCCTATACCAAAGAAAACACATGTATATGCACATACATCAAACAATACAAGGGGAACATGCATTCGTCACAATGTCAACAGAATTTCATTCATTGCTTTTAGGTTTCGGTTCCTCTGCATTGCTTTTATATTTATATAGGTTGATATTTGATGCAGGGGAGATATTACTTGACTATGTTAATATTGTTATGAGTCTATGCTCTTAAAATAAGTAACAGAAAAGAGTGAAGACAACAAGCTTTATAAAATTTAACAATTTATTTCCCTAGAATACAAAGTGAAAAATGAGGAAAAAAAAGAACTTATGGTTTTACGAATTAAATCCAAAAATAATCCAAGAATTAAAAATAGAAGTCCTAGTAATAAAAAGTCCTGAATGAAACTGAGGAGTTTGAGTCCCGATGAAATCTGAAATTGAAGGCTATGACAACTGTTGTGGTCAGTGAAGTGCTGCAGTGTCAACAGTCTTGTGTTGAATCACAGAAAATATTATTTCAGTTTTGAATTCAGTATAAATTCTAATAATCCAGGAATTTTGTCAGAACACTTTTGTATTTCCAGGGAAAAGAATCACTTGAATTCAATATTTTGAAGAAAATAAAATTCAACCCAAACTGGTCAGAACATAATACAACTTAACGTGTCAAATATGTTAAGCTCAACTGAATAAACCTTCATCAAAACAACAGTTATACACAAATTAAGACGCAAAACAGATTTCTGGAAAGTTCATTCTTCTAGAAAAAACAGAAGTTTGTACCAATTTATATATGCTATTTGGTCATGTAGACCAGGCATGACCTTGACTCAACAATTCCTACTCTGACAAAGATAAAAAAATAAATAAAAAAGTTGTTTACCAAAACTGTCACTGATTTTGGAACAAGGTCAAGAACTAGATACAATGTTTCTATTATTAGTTGTTTATAAAAATAAATAAAAGATCATTTCTGGACAATGTCAAATCCAGTAAACAATGTTACATTACAATAGCATGTAATGGAATTTTAAAAAAATTTAACAAACAAACAAATATACATAACACTTCCCCCCCCCCATGAAAGAAAGAGAAAGATTGATGTAATAATGCTTTCCTTTTACCATAGGTCAATTATATATGACTTCTTTAAAAAATAGCACAAGAAGAAATCTTATGAATGATAAAAAATATACATGAAATATATTTCTATACACGTGGAAGTGTATCTGCTATTAAATTGTCTTTTCCCTTGTATGTGCCTGATGTCAATATTATATTCCTGTAACAACAAACTCAACCTTAATAATCTCTGATTTTTATTTTTCATGTTGCCAATGAAAGTAAGGGGATTGTGATCACTAAACACAATAATCGGAGAAGGAGCTGAACTAATGTAAATTTCAAAATGTTGTAATGCCAGTATCTAAGCCAAAAATCATTCATTCTCTATTGTAGAATAATTTCTTTGGTGCTTATTTAATTTCTTAGAAAAATAGCACACTGGAAGATTAACACCATTTTTATCTTCTTGAATCAATACTGCTCCAACCCCAACATCACTTGCATCAACAGACATTTTAAATGATTGACTGAAATTTGGAGCTGTAAGAACTGGTGCACTCTTAAGTATGGCCTTTAACTTATCAAAAGCCTCCTGAAATTTTTCAGTCCAATGACATTTGGTTTTCTTCCTCAATAAATTTGTCAGGGGTTCAGCAATTATGGAAAAATTGGAACAGAATTTCCGATAGTATCAAGCCATACCCAAAAATCGCATCAGTTGCTTTTTACTGACAGGCACAGGGAAATAAAAGATAGCCTTGACCTTAGCATCAGTCGGTTTCACTTGTCCATGTCCCCAGTATGTCCTAGAAATGATAAACAAACACGGCAGAGCTCACTTTTGGATAAATTAATTGTCAAACTTGCATAGTGAGTCTGTCAAAGAATTTCCGAATTGTCGCTAAATGTTCTTTCCCGGTGTTGTTGTAGATGACGACATCATCGATGATGACATCATCACAATTATCTAGAACAGAGGTAATCATGTTCATTAAATGTTAAAAGTACTTGATGAACCTTTCATCCCAAACGGCATCACCTTATATTGATCAAGTCCATCTGGAGTCACGAATGCCGAAATTTCCTTTACTCTTTCCGTCAGTGGAATTTGCCAAAACCCTTTCAGAAGGTCAAATTTGGTGACATACTTTGCATTTCCAATGTTATAAATGCGGTCATCGATTCTGGGTAATGGAAATGAACGTTTTAGTCACACTGTTCACATTTCTATAGTCAGTGCACATGCAGAAAGTTTTATCTGGTTTCGGAACAAGTCTACATGGTGAACTCCAGTCACTTTTACTCGGTTCTATGAAATCATTTTCCAGCCAATACTGAATTTCTTTTTTCAAGTATTCCTGTTTGAGAGGGTTCATCCTGTGTGGGTGTTGTTTCACAGGTTTGGAATTTACAATTTCAACGTCATGGTAAATTTTCTTTGTTCTTGTAGGAACATCTGGAAATAAGTACTCATATTCAAGTAATAACTGTTTAAGCTCATTCCTTTCTTGTTGTTGCAAATGTGAAAGTGTCTGGTCCAGATTATTCATAATTTCCGAATTCCGAAGATTTGTTACTCTAAAATCAGTTGTGTCCGACTGCATTCCTTCACTTAAATCCTCACTGAGTAGGACAGGTACAACTAAATTAATTGCATGATTAACCTGGCTATCTCTCTCAATATACTGGTACTCTTTTAATTTATTTACACCCCAGGAGTACTATTAATATAATTTAACTCATTCATTTTCTTCTTTACTTTGTAAGGGCCGTAATCTCTAATTGGAAGAAAAGTTTGAAGAATGAGCAAGAGAGACAGAACTCTTATCACCAGACTCAAAAGTTCTCTCCATTGAAGTTCTGTCAAACCATAATTTCACTTTTGACTTTAATTGCTGGATGCCAAATTCAAGCATAAGTAGCTGGAAAATTCCAGATATAAAATTTAACCCTTGATCAGTTTGGACTGATTTGAGGTATCCAAATTGAGTATAAAAAAAAAAGTTTATCAAAGCTTTTACTATTGTTTTAGTTTTAATATTCCTCAAAGGAATTGTCTCTGGGAATCTTGTTGACGCACACATTATGCTCAACAAGTATTGGTAACCTGACTTGGTCTTAGGTAAGGGACCGACACAATCTACCATTATTCTGCTGAATGGTTCGTCAAATGCAGGTGAGCCTTGGGTATCTTCTGATTGGGTTTTCCTACATTTGACAAGTATGACAAGATCTGCAGTATTTACAAACATCACTTTTAATTTTTGGCCGATAGAAGTGATTCAAGATCTTGTGATAAGTGTTATTAATCCCTAAATGACCAGCCACAGGAGTTTCATGGACCAGACTAAGAATTTCCTGTCTGTATGATTTTGGAACTACAGTTTAATAGTTCACTGACCACTCATCACCAGCAGTTACCTCGGGAGGTCTCCATTTTCTCAAAAGAATTCCATTTTTAATGAAATAACAAGCAGGTACTTCAGTGGCTTCAGTTTCACTAATGGCCCTCTGAAACAAACAGGAGATCTCAGGATCTTTTTCCTTTTCGACGACAAGTGATTGTCGTTTGTCACCTCGATTAGAACAAAGAGAATGAGTAGTTAAAAGAATTACTGTTATCAATACCCTTTGATTGATCCAATCAAGGAGTAATAGTGATCTCATCAAAAGCCTGACCAATACACGTGACAGGTAAAGGAATACTTTCCTGATCAACATCATTCTCAAGAGGTTTCTTTGCCATAGCTCTAGTAACTGCACAAGCTGGGTATAAGTCAGGGAATTCTTTTTCAATAGGATTGACTTTCTGATCCAAAGAAGGCTTGTCAGTTACAAGTGGATTAACCACAACCTTATCTCCAGCTAGTTCATCACCTAGTAATAAATAAATGCCCTCAATGGGTAAACAATGCACAGGTCCGACTGTCACGGGTCTTGAGACTAAGTCTGATGACAAATTTACACAATGGAGAGGAACATTAACAAAGCCGCACTCTACTCCCTGAATAAGAACACTCATTAGAAGAAGACTTCTCAGAAAAAGGCAAAGTACCTGATAATAAAAGACTCTGAGAAGCTCCTGTGTCCCTTAAAATTTTAATAGGGATGGGATTGGCTGAATCATCCAAGAGTGATATAAACCCTTCGACATGAATGGTTCATAATTCTTCATAATAAAATCAGACTGGGGTTTAGTAGACCCAACAAATGTATTGCTTTCAATACATGACCGTGACCTTGACTCATAGAAATAAGAGCATTTGGAATAGGTCTGCCTTGATTCTGAGGCTTATTTTTCAATTTGTAGCAATCAGAAATAACGTGTCCTTTCTTCTGGCAATAGATACACGTAGGAAGAGATAAGGATTTCTGATCAATCTTATCAGAAACTTGATTTCTAAAAGTTGTGCCAGATTGAGATTTAGAAGGACTCGTATTAGGCTGAAATACTTTTTTACCAGACGACGGCTGAGTGGAAGACACTTACAAAAGAAACTTTATGAGCTAAGGAATACTCGTCAGCAGTACGAGCAGCATTTTCCAAGGTTTCGACCTTATGCTCATCAAGACAAATCTTAATGTCACTATGGACACGATTATTAAACTCTTCAAGTAATATAAGTTGTCTGAGATTTTTATGATCTTGATCAACTTTTTTGGCTAAGCACCACCTATCAAATAACTGCTCTTTTTCTCTTGCAAATTCGACATGAGTTTGTCCAGCTTCTTTTTTTTTTTATAGTTCCTGAATTTTTGCCGATAAGCCTAAGGGACCAACTAATAACCCTTTAAGATGCATTCCTGAACCAGATCATAGTCAGCACTTTGATGTACTGACAGGGATGCATATATGTCTCGGACTTTGCCAAAAAGTGCACTCTGTAGTAATAGAGTCCAGTGCTCACTCGGCCATTTTTGAATTTTCAGAAATTTTTTCGAAAATGAGGAAAATATTTGTCTACTTCTTTTTCTCTAAAAGGGGGCACTAACCTAATATTCTTAGTAACATCAAAACTTGAATTTGTATGTAAAGTGGGAATTGCTTTTCACTTGCCAGCTCTAATTCATTTAATCTAAATTGATATTCCCTTTCTTCCTTTTCTCTTTGCATTTGCATTTGCATCTGTCTCTCTCGCCTCTTTCTCCAATTGCAACTGCATTTATTTCTCTCTCCTCCTCCCCTTTTCTAATTGCGTTTGTTTTTCTTTTTTCTGTAACTGCATTTGTTTCTCTCTCTCCTCTTTCTCCGTAGCATTTGTTTTTCTTCTTTCTGTAACCGCATTTGTTTCTCTCTCTCCTCCTTATCTAATTGCATTTGCGTTTGTTTTTCCTCTTTCTGATGTTCAAGCTTTCTTAACTCTAATTCCATCTTGTATTTTAATTTTAATTCCTTTACTTTTATATTAGAGTCTGATACAGACTTACTGATCAAAGCCAAAGCACTTTTATCCAAAACATTCTTTTCCACCAAATACTGGACCAAAATATTTTTTATTTCTTGCTTCGTTAAAGAAGCTTTTGCCTCAGAAAGATTATATTTTCTGGCAAGCTGAAGCAATTCATCTTTTCTCAAGAATTCTAACTGTTCCTTGGTAGGATTTGAAAGAAAGATCTCCACTTTTGATGACATTGTGAAAAGGCCTGTTGAATTCACTAAAGATTTCTAAAATAAAAAATAATGCATGGAATTTAAAAAATCCAGAAACTAGGGGAATTTAAATTTCAAAAACAAAGTTTTTTGAAATATTTGAGCAAAATTCGTGTCCCGGAAGAGCCCCCAATTTTCTGTTACAAGTCTATGCTCTTAAAATAAGTAACAGAAAAGAGTGAAGACAACAAGCTTTGTAAAATTTAACAAATAATTTATTTCCCTAGAATACAAAGTGAAAAATGAGAAAAAAGAACTTCCGGTTTTACGAATTAAATCCAAAAATAATCCAAGAATTAAAAATAGAAGTCCTAGTAATAAAAAGTCCTGAATGAAACTGAGTTCGAGTCCCGATGAAATCTGAAATTGAAGGCGATGACATCTGTTGTGGTCAGTGAAGTGCTGCAGTGTCAACAGTCTCATGTTAGATCACAGAAAATATTATTCCAGTTTTGAATTCAGTATAAATACTAATAAATGTCCTTATCCAAGAAAATAAAATTCAACCCAAACTGGTCACAACATAATAAAACTTAACGTGTCAAATATATTAAGCCCAACTGAATAAACCTTTATCAAAACAACAGTTATACACGAGTTAAGACGCAAAACAGATTCCCGGATGAGGGTCAAACGTTCATTCTTCTAGAAAAATAGAAGTTTGTACCAATTGATATATGCTACTTTGTCACGTAGTCCAGGTATGACATTGACTCAACGATTCTTACTCTGAGAAAGATAATTTTAAAAAATTAATTTAAAAAAAAAGTTGTTTAACAAAACTGTCACTGATTTTGGAACAAGGTCAAGAACTATATACAATGTTTTTATTATTAGTTGTTTATAAATTTTTTTTAAAAAATCATTTCTGGACAATGTCAAATCCAGTAAACAATGTTACATTACAATAGCATGTGACGGAATTTAAACAAAATTTAAACTAACAAACAGAGAATCAAATTAAATATACATAACAATATTACCTTGATGAAAATAATTAACTGTGTCTATAGTACAAGTCAAATGGGTCATATATGCGCATTTGTTCATTTTAAATTAAATATAAATTGTTCTTTTAAAATTTAACACTAATTTTCTTCAAACAAAGTGTATTAAATCCTGATTATTGAATGCTCTGCACCTTAACTGTGACCAAGAAACTTCAGACGAAAATTATCTATCACTATGGACTTTTCCAATGGTGGCCATGTACTAAACTTGGGTCAAAATAAGAGCGCGTCAAGTGGAATCGTCACAATAGAGGTAGTACGAGTTTGTTTATCAATGTGAGTAGCTTTCATTGTGACATCATAACTCGCGACATTCAATCCAGATAGTACTGGATCACACCTTTAGTTTCACTTTGTCCAAAAATGGCTACGTACTTTAACATTGATTTTGCCGCATGCACCTATCGGGGCTTTAAATATTGACCTTCCAAAGGAATGTGGATGTATACGAATCCAAATGAAGTGAAGACTTACCGCATAAAGGTATGTAGAATCAAATTCTAAAAAATGACACCCATTACTGAAATAGTCGGTGTTGAATGCCTGTATGACCCGTGTGACTTGTAATATAGTTCAAAGCACGGGGCAATGTTCCAGTTGCCTGCCACAATAATTGATGTGTTACTCATGTCTTTTAAAGACATGGGGTTTTATAACAGAATTTAGCTTATCGTCGTTTGGTCTGTTTATTACCTTCCCATTAGTCTCACGTGGCTGACCTGACGTGTGATACAGATGTTCCATCAGTAATTCCGTATTACATACCTACAATTTCTGTACCGCACGCCCAGCTTGGAACTATTTTTTACAACTTAAAATATTAATTAATAGTCCACTTTTAAAATTTACTGGATGATTTATCGCTAAATTTTGAGCTGTTCAGTAATGCCAAGACATGTTTGTAATTGTAAGAAATGCAGTGATATTTGGTGAAAATTATCACTTTTGCCACTGGGGATAATGGGAGAGAACACAGTTAATGTTCTTTTCACTGTATCTAGACCTAGAAATTAGAGTTAGTTGAGGTGGACAACATTATCTTGGACAGAATGTTTGACAATGAATTCGGGAATGAAGCTGGTGTGTAGAGTGACATCAAACATGAGGGAGAGGGAGTGAGTGTACTCTGTGGCTGAAATTTTGTATTGAAATTTTTAAAAATCGGAAAAAGTAAGAAAGACTTAGGAAGTCCTGTCAAGATTCAAGGCATGGTTAGAAATGCCCCAAGTTTGGAGAAAAACTTTACCCCATGTTTAATTACCAAGAGACATTCCACTATGTATATCATTTATATTTCAGCTTCCGAGTTTCAAAAATAGTCTGCGGAATTATATTTTTTAAGGAGCAAATTTAAGTGGAAGGACTTAACACTTTGTTTATTAAAATTAGAAAGGAATCGAATTTGATTTTAGTAAATCTGAAGATAAAACTGACAAAAATTTTCAACATATGGTAGATGTATCACAGAGCAGCAGCTGTTTTGATTGTGAGGTAAATTTAGAATAATTACATCTTGTAACAATGGGTTAAGACTTTTTCATTACTGGGTCACAGAGCAAACAGTATGTTTACATGTTAAATTCTTGCGACTGTTTTGAAGACAGAACAATTTTTAATATTTTGTAGAATTTACTTGTTAATTATATCCAAATGAATATTAAAATCTAGTCGGCATGTTAGAAAGAGGCCGATCTTCGATGTCTTAAAAAGATAAGCTTAAACATATATGCTTAATTAAATTATCACTTTAAGTCCAATGCATCAAAAATTTCCTGTATTAAATGAAAACAGAAAAACAGTGGTTGAATGTAAATACATGAGCTTTCTCGATAAGTTCAAAGCTAATCACCATATCTGCAATGCAGACAGACATATGGCGATACTCCACGGTAGATATCGCTTAACCGGCTTGAGGCAGCTGTCCCGGATTTTTGTGCCGTTTTTCATGATATATGTGCTTGTTGTCTGTCTTCGTCTGCGTTATTGTGTTCATCATGCACTGGCTGTTCTATTCGAATGTGTTTCTTCATCTTCTTGTATTGGAAACGAGAAAAATTAGACTTTTTCTCAGCTGTCTTGCTCCACTGCTACAGCTTCCTTTGTTATCGAACAAACCGCCATCACGTGATACTCACCAGTCCACCCGTTTATGCTATGATGGACCCTCATTAATTGCGCTAAATGACCACTCCTTGGCTCTCCACACTACATTGTGCACTAGACTAAACGACCTGGGACTACATTCATCATTCCATAACTGTAAACGGAAGCGAAAAAAGAAGCGTTGTTTCAAAGCTGGCCGGCGTAGAACAGGAAGAAGAATTCCAGTTATCTCCCTTTCTCCCTTTCCGGCAAAGAATTTAAAAATTCGGCCGTTAATTTAGACAACCTAATTCAAATCCCGATTAAATCGTCAACCTTTGTGTCAACTATCGAAGAGATACCACCGCGCATCGCATTATTCAATGCCCAATCAGTAGGACCATCGGAAAAGAGCACAGAAATAGTTAATTTTATCAACGATCAGAATATCGACGTCTTTTTCCTGAGAGAAACATGGCTAAAAACATCAGGCGATGAACCCAAGTGCGCGGATCTAACACCCATCAGTTACTCCATCAAGTCGTTCCCCCGCCACTCTCGCGAAGGTGGAGTTGCTGTCATCGCAAAGAACTCCATGATCAACCGTCTTAACTACACTACAACCTTCAATTTCTACCACACATTGTTTGAACTAGTCCAAACTACACTCACACTGGAACAAAGGTCAGTCCATTTTTTCTGCCTCTACCGCCCTCCTCCTAGTAGAAAAAACAAGCTGACAGAATCTCTCTTTTTGGAGCAGTTTCCGAATCTCCTGGAGTATGGAAATTCGATAGGTGGCAATCTGATTAATCTTGGAGATTTCAGCTTTCACTTTGACTGTCCTGGAAACCCATGCACATCAAAACTCCTAGATTCCATTCACGTTTTCAACCTCAAACAGTCAGTTAGCCGACCCACCCATAAACATGGTCACATTTTAGACTGGATTCTTTACAGACCTGATGATAATATTCTACCGTCCTCCCTGGTGTCCCACGAACTTTCATCAGATCACCTCTGCATTATATGCCATCTTGACGTATCAGTCCCTAACCCTCCACCTTTATTCGCTACTAAGAGAAACCTCCGTATGATAAACAGAACCCAACTAATACATGACATCCAAGCAAACCTAACAACTAGCTTACCTCCTACAGCAGAACAACTCGATAACTGCCTGCGTTCATTGCTTGACAAACATGCCCCAGCAACCAAGTGCAGAGTATCAATTCAAAAGTGTTCTCCGTAGTATAGCAGTGTTAGGGACTAACTTCGCACTGCTAAAAGAGACCGCCGTAAAGCTGAGAGGCTTTGGGTTTCCACCAGACTCACTATTCATAAGCAAATCTATGATGCCGCTAAGAAGAATGTCACAAACATAGTCCATGCAGCGAAATCAGCCCACTACAGTACTAAGATCACGGAAAGTTCCAGCTGCAAAGAACTATTAGAGATTACTAACAAGCTAATGTAAGGAACAAATGTACACCACTTCCAACTACCTTCTCTCTAGTCGACCTTCCGGACCTGTTTGCAAATTTCTTCCGTGACAAAGTACGAGATAAACTTGACAACACGATTTCAATTGACTCTTCGTCACCATACAGTTGCGATACAGAATTTCAGCGGCAACCGATAGCAGCATTTGAACCTGTCTCTATGGATTTAGTACGTACAATCGTGATGAAGAGTGCACCAAAGTCATGCGAACTTGATCCGATTCCGATATCACTGCTGCTTGAGTGCTTAGGTCCAATATTGCCTTCACTAACTGATGTTATTAATACCTTTCTCTCATCTAGGGAATTCCCATCATTTTACAAAACTGCCATTGTAAAGCCTCTGCTGAAGAAACCAACACTCGACCATAACGATTTAAAGAACTACCGCCCAGTTTCTAATCTCCCATTCATGTCAAAAATCTTAGAAAAAGTTGTTCTATCCCAACTTGTATCTCATCTGAATTCAAACAGTCTTTTTTACAATGGACATTCTGCATATCGCCCTTGCCACAGTACTGAAACTACTCTTCTGAAAGTAGTCAATGACCTTCTCTCTGGTTTGGATGGCGGAAAAATTACAGTCCTCACTCTCCTTGACTTGTCTGCAGCATTTGACACAATAGACCATGATATATTACTTCACCGTCTCCAGCATGTATTTGGCTTTCATGATACGGCCTTACTATGGTTCAAGTCCTACTTGGTCAACAGGACACAAATTGTGTCCGCAAATGGAAAACACTACAGCCCAGTTGATCTATGCTGTGGTGTTCTACAGGGGTCTGTTCTTGGATCTGTTCTCTTCATTCTATACACTCAGCCACTCTCAAGTGTCATAGATCATCATCCAGTGTCTCACCAATTGTATGCTGATGACACCCAAATATACAAATCTAGCCATCCAGCTGAAGTTGAAGCTACCATCCAAGGCGTAGAGAGGTGCATTTCCGATGTGAAATCATGGATGACATGTAACAGCTGCAGATGAATGATGATAAAACTGAAGCCATTCTGATTACAACACAAAGACTTTCTCATTCACATCCTTTACCTCAGACAATAAATATCAGCAACATCAACATTAAATTCACACAGTCAGAACGAAACCTAGGTGTTACTCTTGACAGTACTCTCTCACTGCACCAACATGTCATGAACATATGCAAGGCTGCATATCTTGAACTGAGACGCATCAGCTCCGTTCGCAAGTATCTTTCAGTTGATGCCACTAAAACACTTGTGTGTACCTTAGTACTTTCAAGACTGGACTATTGTAACTCAATTCTGTATGGTTCGTCTAAATATCTACTCCAGAAACTTCAAAAAGTTCAAAACACAGCTTCTCGGATCATCCTTAGAGTACCACGATCAGAGCACGCCTCTCCCTTGCTCTCTACCCTACACTGGATATCCATACGATCCAGAATTAAACACAAAATTTGTTCTCTGTGCTACGTTTCACTGATGGGCTCCAGTCCAACATACCTATCTGACCTCACCCATGTATACACACCAGCAAGATACTTACGCTCCTCTTCTGACACTCGTATTCTCATTATTCCCACTATGAAGATGAAATCATATGGACAACGCTCTTTTGCATACCAGGGCCCAGCAACATGGAACAATTGCCCACTGCACTTAGACACAAAGACACAGTGATCTAATTCAAGAGCGCTCTTAAAACTCACCTATTTCAACTGCAAGAACAGACTTAGAGACCTAATAATGTATCCTTACCTTAAATATTTACAGCATGTTTTCTGTTTTCTAATTTCGTGGTGTTTGTTTTTATTTTTGTAATCATATCATTATATATGTTTTTAAGTGTTGTCAAATGTTGTAAAGCGCTTAGAGCTTCTAAAGATTAGGCGCTATACAAAGTCCTCATTATTATTATTATTGTTATTATTATTAAGGTCTAGCCCCGGATACGTACATAGGGATGGGCTATACAATGTCTTTCATAAAATGCCAAATGCCTAATTCATTTCTTTTTATAAAGTATTCATTTATAAAGTTAAACGACTATTAATAAAAAAGGGGATATATAATAAATACAAAACCACATAAGTATTTTGTTTTTCGGGGGGGGGGGGGCTCGTTGGATACGGTGTAGCCTAGGAACACAGTCTCGTCCTGTCGGCCTCGACATTCCTACGCCGTATCAAACTCTTTCTTTCCGCCTGCTCGGAATAAAAGAAGTGTAGTTTTGTCTTTGTATTACACATAATGACTTTCAATTACCTTTGACAGAGATGTCCAAAATAAGATAGTTACCCAATGAATCTACTACTGTCTTATGAAGCGGGTACTGAAAAGTGTTAATAAAGAGAATTGCACAGACCCTTGAATTACACAAAAATCGGCTGTAAAAGCCTTTATATCCTCACTCTGCCAGCCATCACTGTTCAGTCTCTTTTGTAGAATATAACCATTCTTTTTTTTTCTGTCTAAATCTATATCCCTTCTTTCGATATTAATTGAATACAAGCCACAGCACTTAACACTGATGATAGTGAAAGAATTAGTGACAGATATGTAACAACAGGTAATAAACAAGAACCATTACGGCTTTTTACGTTTATGAAACGTGAAAAGGCCACTCTTTCATACTTATCCATACTCAGTCGTTCATCTATCCGTCTTTACACTCCATCAAATCGTCCGGAGTCTTTGGTTCGGTAACAAATATAGCAATAATTTCTAAAGAAACGATGTCATCAGTTTGGTCAGATAGATAATGACTGTTCCTGTTTTACTACTGTCTCAACCATCAAGATAATAAAATGTAAGCAAGTGTGAAGGTAGAAATTGTGCACAGTCCACCAGCAGTATTTATTGACTTTGTGTTGCAAAATACTCTTAATTGAACAGTGTTGATGTTAAAGAACAAAAATCAGCCGAGGGAGAGAGAGGGAATCTAACTACTAAATCTATTCATCCTTTTGTTAATTCTTCCAATATCGGTATCAGATATAAATCAGGCAATTTACTAATAGGATTATCTTTCTCAATGTTTTTATTTTCTAAAAGTGTGTACCTACGGTTGACAGGTCACCCCATTGCACTCATTAATATATTCGTCTTAATGCGCATTATTGTGAAAACCAATAGCACGTGGCTCTTGACGCTCATTGCGCAATACTTCCAACTCAAAACAATTATAACTTTTTTCTTGATTTTTTTTATCCTTTTCTAAGATCGGCATATATGGCCTGATTCTACTTCGATAATTATTCAGATTGTCATAAAGGAGTACAAATCCTGATGACGTTTATACAGAATGAGAAGTTATTGTTGTTGTTGTTGTAGGGTTTAACGCCATTTTTCAGCACAAGATAGGCTATACATGGCGGCCAATATAACTGGTGGAGGAAGAACCCTGGAAAACCCCGGGAAAAACCACCGACCCACAAGAAGCTACTGGCAAGGTTTCTCACATACCCACGTTAGCCGAGCCTGAGACTCGAACCCACGCAGACAGAGGTGAGATGTCAATGATTCGGAACGGTGAGCGCTTTAAACCACTCGGCCACTCGGGGTCCCAGAATGAGAATAATAGTACATGATGAATACTGTGCTTCGAATCTGCTAACTAAATTGCAAAAGTGCAGGGTTATTTTAATATAATTGGAAAAAAATGGGTAAGAAAAATAATCTATGTCGGTATTTGTACCAAGACAAGGAATCCCAGTCGCGGGGTTACATTATTTGTCTCCCCACTCGACATAGCCTCGTGGAGATAAAAATAATATAACCCCTTGACTGGGATTTCCTCATTTCGGTCCAACCCCAACATGATTATATTAATCTCTATAATGAACTGTTACAATATCAGTGTGAGGTCAAATTGGTACCTCTGGCACATGCCAATTTTGTGATATCACGACTTGGTAGTGAACGCTGAAAAACGCAGTTTTAGTACGAAACATACATATATAAAGTAGAAATGATACAGTTGACTATTTGAACGAGTTCACCGAGTCACAAAAGAAACTTTCAACCAAGCAAACTAATGAACGTGATACATGTTATGTCCAAAACAAATATGAGACACGCAGTACTGAAAATACCATTCTGATCGTTTAAACAGTTATTCTGGAGACATGTTCATAACTATTCGCAAAAATCGAATGGCTCAGACTCTGAGCAGTGCTCTCAGGGGTCTATTGAAATAGCTTAGGATGGCATATTAAGGCCAAGGGCCTCAGGTAAAGGCCTGAGGTAAAGGCCTCGGAGACGTTCCATGTTACAAGTCAGTTCCAACACTAAATTCGAAAAAAACAAATGCAAGTAAAGAAGGCGGGTTTTAGTAGAAAATCAAGAGCCTCACAGCCAATAACCTAAGACAACGAAAAAGTTTTATTTCTGCTGGCGAGATGGGCTTTCACAATTTTTTTTTACTTTTTTGAGACAATGTTTGGATTTATAATGGCGATAGAAGTTATACAGGTGATGTAATTGGCTGGGGTCCCTCCAACAAAGAGCATGCAAGTGACAGGACATAAACAATGTTGTCTTTAGATGATAATAACAATGAAAATAAATATACTTACTTTTTTGCGTCTTAATTTCGTCAAATAGTACTTTCTTAGTTATTTCTGTTAATCAGAATTATATGGGTTCCAAAAGTTGATCCACACCGCGATATTGTACTGTAATTTCGACTACATTTCCAACAGAAATCGCATTCTCCTTACTACATTAAAAACTGAATAAATGTGATATTCCCTATCAAACAATATTTAATCCAATTTCTTTTTGAGAATTTCAATGAAAATAATTAATATTTTTCCCCACACGAATCCAAACAATCAGTGACAAACCAAAAACATCAGTGCACCTGCATCAAGGCCAGTCCCTCTAGTCACACGAATTGACTCAGCTAATAAATCCAGCCCATCGCAATTAGAAAAGCAGAATTTAGTTAGATCGACAAAAAAACCCTCCTCCATTCCAGACCAACAGGAACAGTTGTTTTAATGAGCATTCATTCATAATATGACTCTAAATTCAAGTTTAAGTAGACCAAACCAATTTTTTTAAACGAATCGTGCGACCAAGTTCAAAGGTTGCTGGGCGGTGCTATGTGCTCATTAATACTGTTATTGTGTGTCGTTGAACCTACAGTTGTGTATTTACGTTGGGATCCGACATAAATTCAGTTACTTTGTTTCTTGCAGTGTGTTCATTTTATTAGTCAGCCTTAAGTAGAAAGGCAAAATGAGTATACAAAAACAGGTTACTACATTTGTATGCGAAAATATGAACTCGTTTTCTCTGAGATCTTGCAGTATTGCTAAAAAGAACTCGTTTGTATTTCCACATACAAATGGAGTAACCTATAATACTTGACTGAAGCGCACTGAATACAGGACTATCAGATACAACGGAGTAAGAATTGTAGTAAACCATTCGAATTGAATATGATCTGAATTTAACTCCTTATTCTGAAAAGGCTTGCTTTTGAACACGACTTTTTAGTCAAAAAGCAGTACTTTTTATGCAAATTTTTTTCTCCGTTATCTTTACATTGTCAGAATCGTGCAATATTTTTCCATATTGCAAGTCCACATATTGCACGACACGTGCGTCTAAATAGTATAATGTATTAGGAACTACTTTGTAAGCTAACCATGTACACTCGTGTAATAGACAATTTATTAGATTTGTTTGTGGATGAACTAAAGAAGCTGTTTCGCATATCTGAAAGTAGAGATGCTAAAGTGAACGATGTGGACGAATTTACTGAGTCAGAAATTAAACTTTCAAACAAGCAAACGAATGAATGTGAGAGACGCAGTATTAAAAATATCATTCTGATTCATTTAAACAGTTATTTAGGAGAAATATTCATAACTATTCTTGAATGGAATGGTTCCGATTACGACTAGGGCACACTGGGGTATGTAAAAATAGCATAGAAAAGCATAATGAAACCAAGGGCTATCACATATCTATCAGAGACGTACCATTTTATAAGTTAAGGTACTGAATTCGAGAAAAAGAAAAATGCCACTGAAGGTTTTAGTAGTTCTTCCGAGTCAATAAGCGAAGACGACGAAGAATTCTTATTTCCGCTGGCTGAATGGACTGTCACACACCAGCTGCTTTGCAATTGTCCACGTTAACTTTTTTTGATACAAGGTTTCGGATTTAAGCTAGTGATGGAAGCCTACTACAGTCGAGGCAATTACATAGCCAGGGTCCTACAAAGAGCAACCAAGTGACAAGGCATAAGCATGTCTTCTTTAGCTGGTAATAAGAAGGGCAAAAACTATACTTTCCTTTTAGCATTTTGAATTTCCTCAAAATGTACTTTCTTATTTAGTTCTGCAAATCCGAATTATATGAGCTATTTCATGGGTACAAAAACTTGATTACACACCTCAAAACTGTACTGAAATTTTGACTACATTTTCAACTTCAATCATATTCTCTTTACTGCACTCAAAATGAAATGAACGTAATTTTCCATAGCATCTTTTTGATAATTTCAAATAAAAGAATTCATATTTTTCCCACATTATGATTCCAAAGAATCAATGCCAGAACAGAAACACACATGCAGCTGATTCAAGGTGGATCCGTCCCTACCCAAATCAGATGTACTTCGTGCGGAATTGACAGAACTAATAAATAAGCAGAAAAGCAGAATTGAGTAGAATCGACAACAACAACAACAACAACAAAAAAAAAAAAAAAAAAAAATCCATCCATTCGTGACCAACTGGAAAGGTTCTTGCAATGCTCATTCATTCACAAAATGACTCTAAATTTCTATCTTAAGTAGACCAAAACGACAATTCTTTTTGAAACTAATGTCGAGCGCGCGACGAAGTTCAAAGGTGCTATGTGCGCATTAACATTGTTATTGTATTGATGACTCTACGGTTGTGTATTTATTTTTGAATATAGCATAATTCAATTACTTTGTTTCTTGCAGTGTTTTTTTATAAGTAAGCCTTGGGTAGAAAAACAAGATGAGTATGTAATTAAAATGATTTTGCATTTGTATGGGAAAATATAAACTCGTTTCTTGGGAGAAAAAAAATGTTAAAATCTGACGTAGGGCAGATTGTACCCAAAATTGAACAGTCCTTTAACAACTCTTTGCTTCATAATAATGTACCTTATTTAACAGTCGAATCAGAGATACAGTTGGCATATTTTAGTTGACGATCAACCTTTTTGGTATACTATGAAAGTAAACGATTGAATACTCATCAGAAAAGAAAAAAGAAGAAATTTTCGAAGAAAAACAAATAGAAACCAAATTAGATTATTTTGTCTTCTGCACCTTTTCAAACAAGCCAGTTAGAAATTGACTACTTAAAACGTCTGCAACATATTCGAACAAAACGATCCCCGGAGGATCGTTTCACTAACACTGGCGTAACTTGTGCTAAAGAAAGAAGTTACGCACACCGTAACTTGCAAAGTCAGCATTTCTCGAACGTGTACGTAGTCCAATACATCGTCGCAACTTGCGCACCTGTGTCACGGTTTAATCCTGCGACTCTTCCGCGACAGGAGACAAGAAAGGTGTCCTTAGTGACGTACACTTCCGGCACGAGTGATAGCTCAGGTCTTCTAATGGCTATTGCGTTGATATTTATGCATCATTGTGGCAAAGTTTTATGTTTGGAAATGAAGGGATAAATGTACGTGGTCCTTTGTGGTACAATTAAATCAGTGCATTAAAAAATAAATTGTGAGGGGAGACAATATTGTGCCAATCTCGAGACTCACAGTTGTAAAAACTTTATTGTATGCAACGTAAAAAGCAATTTAGCGTTTGTTTTGCGGGGTTGGGTTGTGTGTGTGTATATTACTATTGGTGTTGCCAGATATGTGCCAGCCTTAAAGGAGACCAGAAATCAATGGAAATATAGAACAATAATAAACGCACTAAAGAAGAAAACTTTATTCAGAAGTATCATCTGCGACCGTAATGCCAATATTTATATATTGGCATATCTTCAAGGAGCTAAATTTCCGTGACCTCGTATGCAAAATTTCGGTCACTTTCGTGATGTGACGTCATAGTAGCCACTCCAGCATCCCGACTGGCAGTTGCCAGAGTAAAAGTCAATGCCGTTTTGCGTTGCTTACAGATGTAATAGCACATTAAGAAAAGGAAGTGGACATTTTTTTTTCTTTTCCAAAAGAAAAAGACATAAAGTATGGATACATTATTACAAGCGAGTCGATTTCAAAGCAACACTATACAGCACTCTGTTCTCATTACATTTCTCAAAGGAACGTTACGAGAGTGATCCTGACAAAATGTCAGCTGTAGGATACGCAAATGCTCCGCCTAGACTAAATGTTGGCGCTATTCCAGACATACCGTTGGCTATTTTAAATCCTGGTAAAAGTGTTAAACGTGTGAGTTACGAAAATAGGCAGACGGCTGAGTAAGTGACCACAAAATGCAATAATCATTCACAGATCTTTTATCTACACCAGCAGTGCTAAAAAAAAAATCCGATAGCCCGACACCCGGGGCCCCTCAAATTTTACTTCGGGCACATCCTGTATTCAAAGTGAAGTGCCCGTCGGGCTTGTCGAAAAAAAAAAAAAACCCGTCGGGCTTGTCGAAAAAAAAACAAAACCCAATTGTTTGCTTGAGGAAACCTTGATCGCGCTGATGAAATGAGTAAATTATTTTCAAGATGTTGACATATATGCCTTAACACGGCACAATGTAAATCAAATCGCCACTGTCCTAGGTGAAACTGAGATCTGATTTTAATCAAATGGAAGCTTTGCTAAAAATAAGATTCTAAACCCCTGACACGGTTGTGTTTCAAGAAAACACAATTTTCAGTAATCTTAAAAATTTTTTTTAACAAAATTTATATGAAAAAATACAACAAAAAAGCCCCTTTCAGTCTGCCCCTGTTACATGTAGTATGTATAAACTGTAATCTGCAATAATTGGAACTGATATAAAACTATCCCTTGGGCAGTTTAAATAGTAGCGATTAAAAGAAAAGAGGCCAGGTATAAAATCAAAGTTTCACATTAACTGGCTGACAATAGAAATTTGGGGGAGGCGACTATATGGGACGCGCCATGTCTCCCTGTGACACGCCTTATTATCCCCCAGGACAAGCCCCTGTTTTCATATTCTGGTCAGCTGTGGCTAAACTGCAAAACAGCTGAACTTTTTACTTAAGTACACAAGCAATAAAGCCAGTGTGACTAATTAACAGTTAATCCTTATCCTTGCATTTATCTTGTGAAAAGGACTGCCCGTCGGATATACTTCAAAGAAACCATGTTCGACAGTGTGTGTATGTAAGCACCAGCAATTGATTGGCAATAAACGATGCCCTATTTTGTTGTAACTTACGATGCCTAGGACTTCATTTTAACAGTTAAAATCTGCAGTCACAAGTTACCTTACATGTGGCAACTGTTTTCCCCACGTTTTGTCCCACTTTATTTCCTTTGGTTTAATTCTTAAGGCATATAACACTGTTTACTGAATAAAATATTTATTCTGAATTAGTTCTTTGGGGACACATATACTGCATGGTATATTTTGTTTTATTCCTTCTTCTAATTTAATCATGTTAATTAAACCTTTCATACACAGTAGAGGGATGTCGGGTGTTAACTGGCCGAGTTTCTTTGGCGGAAATGGAGATGCGATTTTGTTTGCAGAGAAAATTGCACAGCATTCACCGTGATCATTCATGGGATTTAAGCTAATTGGTGACAATTTTAATTTTTGTATTTGTTTTTTTTTCTATAGTACTGTTGTAGTGGTTTTAAAAAATCTGAAATTTACGTGAATAATATTTAATCTTAACATTCTATTTACTGAAGAAAAAAAATGTCGTGTGGTATTAATTATTTCGTCCAGTGCCGGATTTAGACATAGCGAGGCCCTAAGCTATGGGAAGCTTTAGAGGTCCTATTTGGCATAAATTTGAGAGGCCCCTTCAGACTGTGAGGCCCTAAGCTGTAGCTTGTTTAGCTTATGCCTAAAGCCGGCACCGAATTTGTCACTACAATATTCACAAGTGATAAACAGAATATGGATTGCATACGTCATATCTATTTATGTACGGTTTGGTTTCTTTTTCTGAGGAACGAAAATTGACAGACATAATGAAATAATCGGGAGTTCTCTGCGAAAAATCGGGAAATATTACGAGATCGGGAGGTAGGTGTGGAAATACCCCAAACATCGGGAGGTTTTCGCCCGGCTTGAGAGTTGTCAGGTATGAAGTGTCTGGGGTTGTGGCATTTCAGTCAGGGCTTGTGAGTTTATTTAAGTCATCAGCCAGGGGCCTGTGCCTAAAAACTTTTCTTTGAGCACTAACCAGTACAGCACATAAACTATTAGACCAGACATATATATCGACAGAGTTGTTAATACGCTAACTGTAGCCTGCATGTAAAATACTCTGTAATTGAATCGTAAGAAGGAAGCTTTTTAATGTTTAAATTAATTACTTATGATTTCTGCTTTGCAGATTTATTGGGGGGGGGGTGTTGTGAAAAATTAATGCTTAACGTACGACCGATGAAAATCGTTCTCAATGCCGTTTACACCTCCCCGGTAATGGATATTGTTTCACACATAAGTCGATCCCCGTTCTAGTCTCTTCGCCCAGAATTCAGTATTATCTCTCAGTGTTTCAGTGTTGAATGTATATTTTCAAGATATTAGTCCTTAGGTGTGTGTTGGGGGTAGGTAATGAATATGTCATTTACATATAATACGATTGAACCTCATCTTCTTAAATGAATTTATTGAATTGTGGTAAAGTTTTAATTTTTACGTTGGGCACCATCACTTAATCTTTATCACATTTTTTCACAGAACACAATGTATACATATTTATTTTAAAATTACATTGCTTTTTTAAATTCCAAAATATGAAATATGAGCACCTTCTTACTGTTGTACTTTTCTGTTTTCAGGTCTTAAACACGTTGTTCACACACAATTCAACAGATATAGTTATGAGCATATCTCGGAAGCAGATTCAACTTTTGAATGTGCAACCCAAATCTGGTCTTCTCTTGTCTGTCGCCCTCGCCATGATTTTGCTTGTATTCGAGGACTGGCTAGTAGTGCGTCACGGGATCACGTGATCTGTCGTCTAATCAAAACTCGGCAAATTACGGAATCGTGGCATCTTCCGCGCAATATAATCACTACCCGTCAACGATATTTAATTTATAAACATTACAGTCGATTTAAAATTTGTAGAGAATTACGTACATAAAAGGAAAAGTTTAATTTATGGTCTCCTTTAAATTAACGCGAGTTGTTGATCTTAATGTGCAGTTTACGGAACGTTAGTGAAACAGGAAAAATCTGCTTACGCAAGGTCGTTTGCGTAACTTTCGCCAAGCATACGTTACCCACAGCTTACGCACTTTAGTGAAATAGACAGCAGTTAATTATAATAAGATCAAAATCTAGATGGCAGGTAGAAGTCGAAAAAATCTGATTTCAAAATTAAGTTGGACAACGACGCCATTATAACAAATCATAACGAAATGTTGACAACACAAAACTATTATTCTACGCAAGCCTTACTGCATTAATAGTGACTCGAATTTTTACTTTTTTATTATACAAAATCCCTTTGTAACTAAATTGCAAAACTCCTGCGAAGGCAAACCCGGATATGACGAATGTCAGAGCATTAAAAAGAAAACGCAACACTGCCAGGATTAGATGGGTATACATCTGAATTTTACAAAACGTTTTGAAATGAGATGATCCAGCTTCTTCTAGGATATCTTAATTAGGCTTTTAAAATAATTGGCGACCAATTTCCTTGCTTAATTTAGACTATCACATTGTATCATCTGCTTTTGCAAATTCTATTAAACCTATTATGAAACTATAGTTAGAGAGAAACGGATTTCTGTCGTAAAGGTCTATTGACAACTGTACGAGACTTGCATCGTACACAAAGCAGAAGGTGACATTGGATGCCTTCTATTGATTGACTTTGAAAAAATTTTAGAGTGTTCATATAAAAAAATTTAAATTCTTCAACGCTGGTTTTCTTTTACACATACCAAGTTGTATAACCAATAATGGCTATATATTGCATTTTTCGCGCTTCAGAGGGGAGTTGGACAAGGGGACACTCTTTCTCCAAACTTTTTTTTAATAATTTGCGTTGAATGGTTTAGCTCTGTTCTGCTTTTAAATATCACCCAAACATTACCCGACTATAAATCAACAACTTCCAGTTTTTGACAAGTCAATATGCTGACGATTCATCGTTTGTTCTAGATGATGGTCACACTTCACTGGAAAATGATCTAGATATCCAAATTTAGAGATCGTTGGTTTAAATGCAACTTTGAAGAAAAAAACCCCGCGATGAACAATATTGTTTGGAAGTCGGTTTAAATGCTGCAGAGAATTGCTGCAAGAAAGATATACACTGGAGTCACAAGGGCATTTTTAAGATACTTGTATGTTCTTGGATCCGAGTGCTGCAGATAAAAGTTTGAAACATGCATTATATTAAAAAAAAATCTATTGAATAACCAGTCTTTGCGTCTTTTTTCATATATAGGAAAATTTACCATAATATATTAAATCTTTGGTACTTCCAATCATTATCCATCCTGGTACTGTTTTACCTAGTCCACAAAAATATATTATCCAAGAATATATTTTAGTTTTCTTGGGAGTGGTAGGAGAGAAAATTAAAAGATCCATAACTATAAATGCTATCGATAATGGATGCCTCTAAATGCAATTTATAACATCTTTTGAGAAAGATTTAAAGATAATTTGGGTAAAGAAACTCCATCACCCACCAAATTTCCACCGTTTTGTCCGATGGAAATCTATTCGTTTTTATAAGCTATGGGCGATATGTGGAACGGATATACCAGTCAATTCCAGGCATGGACTTTTGTCTTCACATAGCAATCAATTTAACCCTTTCTGGAAAAATGCATTTTTTAACATGGTCTTATCTGGTGGCAAGCCATGTGGTTCAATAAAAGTAATTTTATAATAATACGATATTGTACAAAAATTCGTATGAACGTGAAATCGCGCTCTGCATTAAATCGTGTACAAAAATGGCGACTTTTTCAATTTCCAGGATTTTAAAGGAATTTTTTTTAAATACAACGTCAGTGTTATGGAAATTTAGACGCTATACGCCAGAGATGGAAGCGTGATTTTCATATGTAAAACCTGTGTTGGTTGAAAATAAAATACTGACAGTTTTAAAAAATACCGTGCACAGGATTTTAAAAGGATTTGTTAAATGGACCACAAATAAATTATCTTTTACATACGATACTAAATGTCCATTATTCTTTAACAACCAACGCATTTCTTGTGAAATGTGCAAGGACTTCATCAGATTCTTGCAGCTTTTGTAAAGCAAATTCAGAGTAAATTCTACATCTTCTGTGGCAGTGTCAATACGTACATATAATTTGGAGACGAATAGAAAATGTTGTGCAAAGAAAATGGAGGATTCAAATCAAAACTTTAAAGTTATACTTTTTTGTGGATGCAAAAGACTTGGAATAACATTTGTCATATTTGTGTGTGTGTGTGTGTGTGTGTGCGTGTTTCTAAATTCAAAAATTGCATTCCTTCAATAGTTTGTGCTGCATCAGCCCTTAAAATTGCTTATGGTATTAAATGCACAGTACTACCTGACCCCTCTAAACATCCATCAGAAATGGATTATTTTAGAATGCACACCGAATTTCGTGTGGCAGCGTATATACGTATTTGTGTCAATAGCTTGACCCATAGTCCGTAAATGCCATTGTTATTATCAATGAATGAATAAAAAATTGTATGCCTGTGCAACAAAAGAAATTAAATTTTTAAAAGTCTTGTTTTCTTTAATAATTTAATTTATTTTTGTCTGGAAAGAATTATCTGCTATTGTAATTAGCCAAGAAAAGTGATACCCATGTATCGCCTATGCTTCTGGGGCGATACGAAAACTGTCGATAAGGCGGCCACCTTGTACAAACATTCGGTTAGGGGTATCATCAGCTTGGAACGTACTTTTGTAATTGATTTCTCTTTTTTTCCCGTAGATATCTAGTTAACAAGTTGAACTCGGGGTCACATAAGTGGATCATATAGTGTAGTTTATGATAACATTTTTAAACTAAACTGATGGCACGTTCTGGAGACGAGTAGACAAAATAGAACTTTGCCGAAATGTCGGAAAAAGGACTTTGTCTTCTTCTAACAGATACATCGGTATTCAACCATAGCATGCAGACGATAGACTTCAGGAATTCTCAGACTTCCTTTTATTCAAGAACATGATTCAAACTTAACACAAACATATAGTACTTACATGTAACTGGATTTAGTGTAATCAACAATAACAATTGCAGAATGTCCTCATCAACAACTTGAAACAATTTGACGAAAACAATATTGTGAATACGACCAGGTTACACAATTCAATGCAAACAATAACAGCAAGAAAAACACCAATATATAAACAATATTGTAGCTGTACTACAAAATAAAATTTTCTAACAAAGGAATTGTCATCGCGACAGTGTATTAACAAAGAATGCTGAAACAATGTCCTTGGGGGTGTGTACAAGCCCACATCCACGAGACTAGTTATGGTTATAATTTTGGAGTCTTCACAAATGATTTCATTTGAACAGACGATCGACTGGGATATATCCCTATAGCTTAACTAATTCAATTATAATTGCAGTTTGAGCTTAATGTTTTATTTAAGTTTTCGGGGCTTTGGGCTTGGTTTGCATGAAAATTTAAGTAAATCGGAAAGCAAAGGGTAAACAATTTGAATACAAGGCTTTACACAGACTTTACACAGGGGTCATGTGAGGGAACGACCATTTAACCATAAGGGAAGGAGAGCTGGGGGCTGGAATTTTCTTTTCTATATAACAATTATCTAGAGATATTTTTCATTAAAAGTTGTTAGACAGAATTGGTCCTTTTTCTACAATTCAGAGCAAAAGTTTTTCGCGAATGTTTTGTTGCCGGATATTGCCTGCGAATGCGTGATGTAGCAAGTCTACGTCAATAAATTGCAATGCACGAAGTTCAGAATGAATGCGTTATTAAACTTAACTGAGGTGACTTTTCATGTTTATCATACTATAAACGTACTTTCACACGAGCTGATGACTTGGCGTAGATAGAGCTTACTCCTCCTCGGAATAGTTTTGTTTCATGTGGCTATTGCTGTCCCATGCTGGGACAGCGTCATGTACGCAGTTCTTGAGAGAAAAAGGAGGGAGTCTCCCAGCAAAAACGATGGCTGATGTTTTCAATAGATGGTCTCAATTTAAGGTGCAAACTATGATGTACATTCAGAGTAAGTGTAAACATCTTACACTTCTACACAGCTATCGTTTTAGTATGGCACAATTTTATTTCCATATTACTCTTTCTGTCGGCTACACAAGCCTCGGAATAAAGCTAGGTTTTAGTATGGCTGTATACACTTAAAAGTCGCCTAGAGCAGTTTGCAAAAGGTTGCGATACTGAGAAAAACTCGTGCTGGGTTAGAATAGTAAAGAATCTATCATCTTTTTGCTGGCAGACGCCGTGCTTGTTTGCTCACTGATTGTATGCATGACGCCGTGTCTCGGAAAAAGGCCGGGAAAAAGCCGAATGGTAACAATATGTGACTATTCAAACTTATCTTTATATGACTAAACTCCTGTCTGTACATGGCTAAACTAATCTCTGTCTTTACATGGCTGAACTAATTTTCTGTCTTCACATGGCTGAGCTAGCATCTGTCTTTACATGGATAAACATCCTTCTTCAAAGTCTACATTACAAGCAATGTTATATAAAGATGATGAGCATGGTACTTAATCTTGAGGACCGTGCTTCATAGAAGAGACCCCACCTTATGTTTCTTGTCAGAACATACACAGACTTTGCTGCCTTTTTGGTGCGTCGACTGGTTTTGAAAACTGAAATGCACTTAATTTTGAGAACTCGGCTTCATGCAAGGGACGTCACCTTACGTTTCTTATAAGAAAATGCACTGAATTTGACTTTTGGTGCGACAACTGTTACTGAACGCCAAGGACACCATCTCCAGTGTTTCTCTACATGCTTAAAGTTTACTTTGTGTACAGTAACAGTCGTCGCTGAATTTGTTGGTAATCGACACGGTCGCGTCTTTTGTTGTGCCCCCACCCCCAAATCTACGTAGAACTCTATTGCTGCACTATTCTAAATATTCCAGCATGAGAAGTTGATGGATAAGAAGCGGATGGGCCAGAGGATGGCTGGCGAGTTGTTTCATTGTGTAGTAAGATCGCTGCCCTTGATTTGTAAGCGACTTTGTCTGCTACTTCCGGCCTTTTGTCCAATGGTGTGGTAACCATATCCGGCCATTTGCCTTGTACCAAAATTGGTGGATGATTCATCGCTTTCAAGCTGTAACATAAAGATCAATTTAAAAATGACAAGCTTGGTATTATTTGTATACAAATTGCAGTATTCGAAGATACAGCCTATCATTTTTTATTAAACGACCCTCTTTATCCAGATCCATCGCTTTTACTTAGGCAAGTAAAAACATTTTTAAAAAAAATTTAATTCTATGGTTTATTTATAGTGTGAGTGGACGACGTACGAACACGCGCATAGACACCAATTGGTCGCCAAATCGACTTTTCACCAAGGAATGCTAGAAAAAATAGAAAAAGGTAAAGTTGTCTCAAAAGATTGGTGGGTTTCTGATGAATGTTGATTTGCCATCTTTCGGCATTAAAAATGTTGGGGTCATGTTTAGAGACAAGTTGGTGGGAGTGTGTACAAGATATTGCTAAATTACATAATTTCTCTTGCAGTGTTTCTCTTACACATTTCTAAAGATTCACAAACTGTACAAAGGCTGAGGATAATGTGAACTCGTGTGTTTGACAGTGGCAGTAAAGAAAATTCTTTGCTTTTCCCCATCGACATTTTCAGAAATCCAGAATAGGTAAAAATGGTATAAAGTTGTGCTGTCAAACCATACCTTCTTATTTCATAGACACGGCTTATGTTATCAAACCATACCTTGTTATTTCATAGACATTGCTTCGGTTCATTTTAATTTTTGTCATCTTCAATAGGTGTAGCCATATAATTGTTATTTGAAAAATGCATTGTAATCAGAATGTCTTAGTATTGTTACGTATCGGCTCGTTTAAAGTAACACAAAGAAAAGAGTGACTACATCAAGCTTTGTAAATTTTAACAAAAATAATTTATTTCCCTAGAAAACACGGTGAAAAGGTAAATATATGAAACAAGACTTACGATTTACGAAGATCCAAAAATTTGTCCTAATATTGTGAAAACATAAGTCCTGTGACTAAACAGTTCTAAATTGACGTAGTCTGAGTCTCAATTCCGTTCCAAGATGACGGATGATGATGTCAGACGAAGGTTAAACACAAATGTCCAGAATTTTCACTGTGAATCACAATTTGTATTGTTCTGTTCCAATTTAGAAATAATTTCAGCAAATGTCTTTGTCCAAAGCCAGTTGTGTAGTTCTCCAGGGAAAATTATTATTATTTAGAAGGTAGACGAAGTAGAACTATCCTCAATAACAAAACACATGTTATTCTTCATACGTACGAACGAACAACTCTTTCCAGTACAAAAGAATAACTTCTTAAGGTATTGAAAACTCTATATGATGTTATGATGTGACTCTCTAAGATGTTAAAATATGACTCTAGACTAGTTCGCAGGTACCTGAGTATTTTAAAGCAAACTAATACGTCATTTCATGCACAAGCATGAAGAAATCATGCGATTTTGAAATCCCGCCACCGCAGTATAGAATGTCAACAAGTATTATTAGAAACGACCGTGGTCACAGCCAATCATTTACATAGCTATTTCCGACTGTTTACTTGAATCGAGAAAACCCGTCATGCAAAAATCGTGCTTACGCGAGTCACATTTACGTTCTAAATAAACACGATGTCTCTAACAAAATATCACACCCTGCGAACACAATCATAATCATAACAATAATTATATTTAATGATTAAAAAAAAATGAAATAAAAATGAAATAGAAAGAATTAAAAAGAATTCAAATTTTAACACACATGTAATTTAACTACAGGGTCGTAACAGTATCAAAATTAATCGATTGACAGATCGGAAGTTCGATTTATCTTTTGACAGCACGTTTGTATGCCACACTTGGACCCGTTATATTTTTGAATACATCCGGCTTATTTAAACATTACACTCACTTTCTGTTTGGACTCACGATGTGTCTACTTGGCAGCGATAATCTAGCAAAATAACACTCCTGGGAATTGTTGACGGTTGACCATGAAGCCGTTCTGGAGTGGCCATAGCAGTTGTATGGGCTATCTGACTTCTCAGTAGTTGATATGGACGGAGAATTCCACTGACATCTATCAAGCTTTACCTTGTGCAGCCTGTAGGATATAAAAATGCAAACGTCTACAGCTCTTTTTCAATTTAATAGTGAGTAATAATTCTTTAGGTATTTGCAATCACGAACCCTCCACTCTCCAACATGAAACGGTGTAGTTTGACCCATTAAAAGCTTGGGAAAGGAAATATAATTCGTTCAGACGAAGGGGTTTACAGTTGATTAGAAATAGTCCAATATCTTGCTAAGTCGCAATATATTCTGATACTAAATCAGCAGCAATTTCTCAACTGTTCTTTGGTAAGGTTTCATACGTATCTCGAAACTTGGGAAAGATGGAATGTTTTTGCAACTGTAGAGAAAAATGTACTGTATAGTTATTTTTCTTTTTTAAAAAGCGATTCGTGATTACAAATTCGTCGTACACTTAAAATAAAAAAGCAAATAATTAGTATCCTAGCAAAAGATTCCTTCTTAATTAATAAACATACTTCCAAGTTTGCAATTAGTGCTAGAGGCAAACTAGGCTTTACTGATTAGGTTACAGAGAACATAACGTACAATTTGACCAGGTAATCTCTAAATTTGTGCACCTTCTCGTTGTAGGAAAACGATTTAAGGATGTAGAAATAACTGATTCATTCGAGGGATTGCATTTTTTCCTCTTTTTCTGATATACCCGAAGTATATTGTTTCTTTCTAGAAAATTCTTTGAGTTGTTGCTTTGCTTGTTTGATGCTAATCCAAAACGGGTTACATATAATCGAAATCTGCGTGCAGGGAGAGAGCGAGAGAAAGAGAAAATGCAAGACGACCGTGTTTATCAGCCAAATTACTTAATACTACCAAGGAGGTGCCTTATAACGCGAACCACGGATACTTCAAGGGTGATGGAACAGGAACTAATTGATGAATATGCATACTGATGGCCGTCTCACTCGCTATAGATTCCCTTACCCGTCAAAGGAACTGCCCCTAGCATAAAATCTTTTCAACATCCAACGTATTCGTAATCCTGTCCATTTTTTGTAGTTGTTAGGGTTTAACGCCATTTTTCAGCACAAAATAGGCTATACATGGTGGCCAGTATAAAAGATGGAGGAAGAACCCGGGAAAACCCCGGAAAGAACCACCGACGCACGAGAAGCTACTGCCAAGCTTTCTCACATACCCACACTGGCGAAGCCTGAGACTCGAACCCACGCAGACAGAGGTGAGATGGCAGTGATCCGTAACGGTGAGAGCTTTAGAACACTCGGCCACTCGGGGCCCCAGGTCCATTCGTAAATTAAAGCTCGTAACAATCTACTAATGCAGCCTGAAGCTAAATTTTTTTATAAACAACTGGCAGTATAGAAACATATGCACATCCATGTAACCACCTGGAACAATCAACTCGGGATATCGTAACATCTTTTAATTTTGCCTCCCCCCCCCAACCCCCGTCACTGATGTTACCACTATTACACAGTGACGGACAAACTACATAATCAAACATAACTTTACCCCGTCATTGACCTGTTGTTGGATGTAATTAGTGGTTTAGAATATGTTACATAGATGACTGACACGCACATAGCTCGCGCATCCCCATTACCTGACATAGATCAACACGATGAATCCGACGAGCACTAGTAGTATCAAAGCACCACAGATCACCGAAGTCACTATCCGGCGGTTCCCCTCCTCTGTCGAATAATAATAATAATAATAATAATAATAATAATAACAATAATAGCATCTGAATACATATCGCACTGCTGGATACGTAACGTGAAACATTATGGACTATATAATGTTTTGAAAATTGATGCAAAAGTGGCTGAATAGCACAATTAAAATTCCCATTCGATATAATTTTAGTTAAGAAAAGTATAACCTAACAATAACATTCCTGCACGTGTACATGTAATCTTTGTAAGATTTTACAATTGATAGGTTTGAAATTAATGAAACGTTCTTACGTGTATTGGCCGTGTTGCGTTTGGTATTAACGTTAAAGTCTGTTTTCCCAATGTTGAGTTCCTCCTCTTCTTCCACCTTTATTTTTGATGTTTCCATCTTTCCTATTAATTTGGCATTCTCAGCTTCTGTTACTATTATTTTTGCATCATTTTCATTTAATATATCTGGGGTTTCCGCATCTTCACTTTCTTTAGTCCTGCTCGGTTCCTCATTATTCCCGTCCATTCTTTCAGTACGCATAATCTTTGCTACAGGCTGCTTTCTTTCTGTGCTTGCTGAAATTTTCTCCAATCCAGCAGAAGGTGGCACCTCAATACCTTTATTCTCTGCATCATCGTTTGAAACGGATACGTCTGATGAGGAGACATTTGACGGTAGATCACTTTGGCCTTGAAGTATATCGTCTTTTGCCTTTGCTTTAACAATTTGTTCAGTAGAATCTTCATTAATTTTGCTGTCGTTCTTCTCCACAGCCGCAGGCGTACTCCTAATTGCAAAATCCACAACCTTTGGTCTTCGGGTATTCAATTCTTTCGCCGAGGACTGTTCGGTGGCCAAGTGATTATTTGCATTAGAACCAAGGTTTGCTTTGCTTGTGCTTTTTTGCGGAGTGTGTTCTCTTTGGTAAGTATCGATTCGAGATTTATTTTCACGTAAAGATGCAAAAGCTCGTATGCCTAAGGACCACGAATCTACGTTAGATGTCTGCATCTTTGGCATCTCTGTCTTGATTGTTGAAGCAAAGGTGCTTGTAAATCGTGTTCCTGTCCATACTGATTTTACTTCGGTTACGGTATGAAATGGGTATTGAACCAATTTAATGTGAGGTCCGATGTCAGCGGCAAGAACTTTTACACTAGAATTCTCCGCTGCTTCTTTTTCCTCTTTAGCGACATTTGGTTTGATTGACGAAGCACCTATAGATTGGAGACTATGCTTACTTTGGTGTTGGGATCGTGATTCAATATTGTCGTTTTTTGAAAAAATATGTGATAAATTAGCCGATCCTCTGTTTGGACCGGATCCTCTAATGAATGAAAGTGGCGTCCACATCCATTCAGCCGTGTCAGATTTTTGAGATATCTTTCTGGCGGAAATACGCAGCGATGACGCTTCTATCAGAGGGGTCGAGATTGTTTCCTTTCCCAGAGGCACCTTCTGAGTAACAGGTGCGGATCGTGCTTTCGTACAATTTAGGTTTGTAAGAAATCGTTCCTTACTTAATGAACTTGGGTTATTAATAATAGGCCTAATTTCTGCACATGGATCATCATCAATCAAGCTTTGGTGATGTGGTGTACGTCCTTGATATTCCTTTGGATTTTGACCTTTTGATGCACCTTGAGTCAAAAGTGAATTTGTATCTTCTTGATTAAGATCACGAAACGGCTTCTCGTTGTCTGATAAAGAATTTCGAGGATTTTCTTTTGCTGGGATTTCTGTGGCAATTTTAATGCTGGGTGCATGTTCGCGTATTGGATGCAAAGTATCTGACACGTCCGATTCAGGTCTCTCCGATTTCGTTTCATAAACGGTCGAATTATCTACGACGAAAAGTCTTCGATAAGTGGTAGACGACCTTCTTATCAATCCAATTTTGTTCTCCATTTTTTTCTGTTGTCGAGCTGTAAATGCCGTTGGCACTTGTTTCAAGTAATCAGACGCGTCCTCCGACACCCTTTCATTTGCTGGCCTTTTTCTGTCTGAATTCTTCTCTACATATGTGGCAATCGTATTGGAGTAATTTATTTGTATTGTATGATTTGGATACGGAGATCTACAACTAAAATGGGTGGATCTCCGTGCCATTCCAAATGTACATTCCCCGGCACTGCTGGTAGTAGACATTGAATCGGATGTAAAGAAACTCGAAGATATGTCTCTCAAAGTATTCTCTGCGTTTGATTCCTTGACTATGTATTTCGTGTTTGCGACCGATGTCATTTCCCAAGTAGAGTTGTCAGCCAATGCATTTTTCCCGTCAGGTTTTCCAACGGCACTCATGTCCGATGATGTTTTCGCCATGCTGGGACGAGAAGTGTTCTCTGCAACATTCTCGTTTAAATCAAATGGCTCTATCGTTGAAGAAAAAAGCGCTGAACTGCGTGTAACACTGGCCTTCATTTCGTCATCATCAAAGGTTCTTCTTCTTCTCATTTGTTCCGCGGATGATCGAGTATAAACTTTACCTGTAAATTCTGACTTGTCTCCCGTAAGTGTAATAAGTGATGTTTCTGCAGTTGTGATTACCGTTTCGGTTTTCATTTTTCGTTGCAACGGATTGTCATGATACAGTTTCTTGTTTGAAACCATCTGCCGTACAATTGGATCGTTCATCTCAATCAACTTTGACATTTCTCTGTCTTTGACCTCATCAAGGAAACCAGTTTGATCATATGAAATTGCAGTGCTTTTTCCCCATGCTCTAATGTTTGACTGTCTCACCTCTTTAGTGCTCCAATTTGGTATCGTCACAGTTTCTTTAGAATCGCGAAATTCTATTTTGGAACTGTAAATAGGAGAAGTCCATGAACTTGGGAAACTTGAACTCGATAACCGAGATAAAATGAAGTTTTGTGAAACATCACCTGTAAACAAGATTTTTTCCTTTCTTATTTCGTCTCTACTGAGATCAGCTTCCGTAAGCTGAAACGACTTTTCATTGTACTGTCTAAAATCTTCCGTTGTCATCTGACAGCATGGGATTTTGCTCTCAGATGTTCGATTATTTTCGATACCTACTTCATTGGTTTTATAAGCATTTATTTTTGATGAGAAGTTACCATCTCTGTTAAAAATCGTTTTGTCTTTAGAATGTCCGACAACACTAACAGAACTTTCAGTAGATGACAACTTTATACTTTGGCTGAATGAAAGCATCTCTTTGGTACAACAATCGTCAGTGCCTAGTTCCCTCGTGGCTATTTTTTGTAATCCATCACTATGCTTCCGAATGTCATCAGCCTTCATTTCCACATGTACAGAGCTGCTGGATGCCAACAGGCTGGAAAAACCAGATAAAGTTTCGTCTTGGACACTTTCGTTACCATCTGTGACTGTGATAGCCTCAATCATATCAACTCTAGACTCTTTTTCATTTGAATTTTCTGCAATTAATTCTGACGCATTCTCGAAGCTCGAATGTTCCTTCTTTACAGGTGTAGCAACCACTGATATTCCACCAATATTCGACTTCCCTTCGCGTATCATATTTACAGTTTTCACATTACTTTTTATACTGCCGACTTTCAAATTTTCTATTCCGGACAATTTTGACTTTACTGGCGAAACGAATGCTTTTGAACTATCCGTCATATGCTCGTAGAACGACTGTTCCCTATTGGTCCTGTTAGAAGTAATGAACATTCCTCCGTTGTGGCTATCAGATTCTGGATTAGAAGCATTGTAGTCCTTTTTCCTTCCAAAAACTGTTACTCGACCGACATATTTTTCTTTATTAAGTTCAAGGGCAGTTGCTGGATTTTTAAAATTGGGAGCGAGGTATGCAGAAGATGGCCTAGATGAGAAAGAGAAGGCTGGCCATGAAGATTCAATTTTTGCTTTTTTAACAACTTGTCTTAAAGTGTTTGGACTTGGTGGTTTAGGAGTGGCTACTTGGATATTAGGAAATTTGCTTTCCTGTTGCCCGAAGTCGGGTGTATGGAACGTGGTAAGAGATGTATATTTTAACGTCGCGTCTTTTTCGTTTTCTCTCGTCTTTGAACTTTCATCTTTCTCTTTATCGACGTACTTTGTACCGACATGTCTACCAGAGTGTTCACCAGTCTCTCTTTTTTGCATGGCAGGCTCAAATATAAATGTCCTTTTAGGCATAGCAAAATGTGTTGAATACCGCCATTCAGAAGTACTGTACAATGTTGGATCTGCATTCCTTTCCTATCGCTTTTGTTTGGCATTTCATCCCGTCCCTGTTGGTGTTCAAGAACTTCATCCTCTGAAATTGGATAAAATTGTTCATACTCTTGTCCGCTAGGCGATTCATTCGGTAATATTGGCGTCTTAAGATGGAAATGCTTTCCAGATCCGATCTCATCAACCAGCACACTCGTTTTTCTATCTCTCCCTCGTGACTCTGATTGACCGATAACACCAGCGCGCCTTCTCTGAGTCGCTTTGAACCTTCCAATCTTGTCAACCATTGTACTTTTCCTGCGCTCTTGCTTCATGTTCAAAGAACCCTTTCCGTCTCCAATTTGGCTCGGATTTTCCGATTCCTTGCCTCTCTTACTCGCTTCCTGTATTTTGTTGGGCCTGCAGGAGTCCAACCTTTGCTGGATACTTTCTGGCATATTGCATACTACATTTACTTCAGACTCGTATTTTTCGGCTGAAAAAAAAAAGATACTCGTGAGATTATATACAACAGCCAATTTACATCCATGCAATAACTTTTGGTCTATATGCAACGCAAAATATACCACCCACCAAAAATAAACCATCTGGCAACTGAAGGGGATGAAGGAAGAAATGAGAAATTTGCAATCGTCTATAAAATACACAGAGCAGATCACAGAATTTTGTCTTCTGTGGATAGGCGTTGCTTACAGAGAGATTAAGCATGCAAGTGAAGTCAATAGGTTCATGCATGTTTTGCTTTATACACAGATAGCCTTTATAAGGAAATGGCTCCGTGGACAATTTTCACTGGACAGTAAAACATCTTTCAAGGCCAAGGTAGGTCTTTTCTTGGTACTTCCCAAACTAACATCTCCCAAAAGAGTCAGACAATTCAACATTTTACATTTTATCTCTTTTACAAACCAGTTAATTGCGTTAACTTGCAAAATAACAAACATTTCGTCTGTTAATGCCTTTCGATACTAAAATCGAATAGTAAAAGTTTTGTTTGGTTCTTTATTATTACACTTATTCAAGCAGGCGTGATACTTTATATTAAATGAAAAGTGTATGTTTACATGGAATGCATTTAGCCATTTTAAGTTGTTGTGAAAATATTAGCAAATTTGATACAAATATATAATAAATTAGTTCCATCTAGTTTTAAATTTTGGTTGAAAACCATGACGTCTCTATTTGTACAAGAAGAGATGGGCAAAATAACTAACTGAGCAGCATTGAACGCATCTATACAAATGGAAGTTAATTTACATATAACCCCCTACGGAGTAGAATGTTGCAGTTTTAGTTGCTTTGTTTTAATTAAAATTAATTAATTTAATTATAATTATAATTAAAATAAAGCAACTAAAATTACCACATAAGAAACGTAAAAATGAAGAAACTGCCTTTTATATCCATGCAAATAATCGGAGAATATTAAATCCAGCAATCCACTCCTTCCTACACGAAATAACCAAGGTTAAATAAGAGTTACGTCCCCTTTTATGAAAGTATTTTACAAAGAGCAGTCACTTGACAAAGCAACTCCCACGGGAAACGCTGTCTTCGTATACTGTTCTGTTGTACACGAGGGAACTGATTTTTTTTTTTTTATTGGTAGCCCATCTTATTAATAGCTATACAATAACAGTTTACTTTCAAAGCTCTTTTGACACAAGGGATACGACTCCTTTCGAACTTCGTTCTTTAATCTCGTCCACAGAGCGGTTTGATTGTTCAACAGTATATTCTCCTATTATTTGCATTAATAGTCCAGACTTTTTCTTCCTTTTGACATGCTTCTAAAGTTAATTTGTTTTACTCTTGAATTTCTAGTGATAACTAGACTGTGTTGTGACACTGTAACAAAGCGAAAGCTGCTCATGTAGTGTGTAATGCTTTTTCAAGCTTACGGCTTCATGAATCCTGCAAGATATGAAGTTAAATTTCTATAACTACAGCAATTATGAATCACTACATATAAATGACACCACTATATTTTAACCATTGTTGAAGTGTGTGAATGCACAATTCCTTGCCTGTGTTGTAAATTAATGTGATGCGATTTTAACCAGTCTAAATAGTGTTACAAAGGCTTTAGGAAAAAATGTAATTATATGACAACAAAAAAGGGGGAATTCTCAGTAATTTCGACTTTCAAAAAATTCGTCCTCTTAGCTAATCGTCCAAAACATACTGTGTATTATTACAGGACAATCTTTACACAGCTAACAACGTGTTAATGCAACACGGATGACTCGCCACTGTACCTTGAAACGGACCCAAACGCGAAATTCTAGCCTACACATGATGGACGGACAAGGGTAATAGCATATTCACCCGACACTGTGGGGCATAAAAATGTGCAGATTCTATCAAAAGTCAACAAATCAAATTTCGAAATTTCGTTGCGCGCGAGTTCCTACAATTGGACATCCAGGAGCACGCGCTGCCCCCTCCCCCCCCCCCATAGATTAATTCTTCATATGGTATCCGACATGAATTATATGTAATTATAATAAAACTGGAGTAAATATTTACGTCCTCATCGACAGAAAGCGCTAGGTTAACTTAAGCTACAAGAAATTTCGCAAATGTTGAGAAATCCGCAAATTTGGCAATGCTGCCAAAATTCCATAATGTGAATAACCACGGCTTGTGGAGATGTCCGCAGTGTCTACTATGCAACAGGCGTATATTTGTATATATTTATACCCGTCACAGATAAAAGCAGGAACTCGGGAATATCGTTTTCTCCATATTTCCACAGATTCTGCAGTGTCAGCGTCTCTTGGTAAGAATTCAGTACGTCAGCGTCAGTAGGTTCTCGCATAGGTAGATTTCCAGGGTCACAATCCACCATCGTTTTGAATGATGACGTTACAAGTGATGCAGATGAACACCTTTTACCCGGCATATCCTTGTTGACACGAAGCACACGAATGTCTGTGTAAGAAATGCGTAAACTGGATATACAGTTAGTAGTAGAGATTTTGCACCGACAATTATTCCTTCTAATGATCTCATTTGGAGCTGATTCAGCACTACCGTTGAACATCAAATACAAGTCTTTAGCTTGAGTGATTACACTGGAACACATGTCAACGATACTTTTCTCTGCAAGAACGAGAAAATGCATAGTGTAATCAACGATTACATGGCTTACTTCTATGAAGCTTTTAGCACACTACAGTAGCCATAATAGTAAAGATAGTTGAGGTTTTTATACCAAAGAGGGTTTTAGGTCAGAAACCCTCACCCCCTCTAAAATAAATATATTCTGACATTTTTTCACCACCTCAAAGACCCCCTCTCCCTCAAAAAACCACCCTCCTCCAAATTTTTATCTCAGAAAATGATGAAATTTTGAAACCCAAAGAGGATTCTAGATCAGAACCCTCACCCCCCTAAATTTTGGAGAAATGAGGTTGGTCAGATGATCCAATGACATTTATTGATAATGATCTACTACTGTTGTAACCAATCTTTTTCATACCTGCTGACTCATTGGTAGGATATCCGTTAACATACTGTCAATAATACGAAACTCACGTATTAAATCGTCCATATCATATTTTACATCTCGCAAATAAGATTGTATTTGATCAAGTAACTATTTGTAAGTTATACTTGCTGTTTTACAAGAATTTTTTTTTGTTTCAAGTTTAGGTTCAATTTTTTTTTTCTCAAGTGTTGAAAGAGAGACACCGACACCAGATATTATTAACAAAAACGGATTTAATAATGATCCACTTGAGATTATACCAGAGCTGGTCATTAACAATGGCAAATATGATATTACTCGAAGTATTCTACGGTAGTATTTATAACATTCTTTTACACATCAGAGGTTTTTGTGATAAAATTTATAATATTGTACTAATGCTTCAACATCTTGTTTTGGAATTTCTTCTGATATGTGATTGAAATCGATGATATGTTTTTTCATTATACAATTTTTTTTTTTACACAAAAACAAAAGTTCTGGCACCAGCAATTGAATCAAGAAGCTCACGAAATTTATTATTATTAGGATCAGCTATAAAAATTCTGTATTTGTCAAACATCTGACGAAGTATCCTTATATCGTTCATCTGTTAGTATATATTGTTTCTTTAACCAAGCGTATGAATCAAAACTATTTCCTACTTCACTCTCATACAAATCTGTTTTATTCACCAAATTACTGTAATCGATTTCTGTTTCATCAATATACCCTAATACTAAGCTCAACTGATCTAACGTGAAATTTTTGAGAACAAGATGTTGTCTGATAATTGTATATGCGACTACGAAATTTGCTAGCATCAATTTCTTAAGCTTATCTAGTTCAATTGTGAGAAGACCAACAGCAGAAGCTACTTTTAACATTAATTTTTCATATGGTTTTGTGAGTATTGCTTTAATTTCATTGTAATAATTCCGTAATGACAATTGTCTAGAGTAATGGAATGATGGGAATGGAACATCATCTTCTTCACTTATATCATAATAAGAATCAGACTTTACTTCCAACTTTATTTGATTGACTTCTTCAAAAAACTTTTCTCGCTCATCATCACTAAAATTACTAATTTCATCATCTAAAGTTTTGATTATCTTTAGAGATTTGTTAACAATAATCGGATCAAATTCTGGGTCTTTTTTACGTATCATTGGCAAAATTGCGTTTGCGTACACTTTAATAATTAAATCTGCGTCTGACGTCATAGTAACGATTTTAACCAAGGTTTCTTTGTCATGGTAGTACATACCGAGTTGTTTAAAAATATGTCGTTTTTCAAAACTATTGTATAACTCTTTGTTTCTTTTCATTCTTATTTTTTTAGTTTCCGCTAGTTTGTCAAGACGAGTATGATTTTCGTTTATTCGTCTTTCTTCTAGTGTTTTTCCACTATAAGCTCGTACTTTTAACAGGTCTGCTCTAATTATTAAATCTATGTTATACGAACTAAACTCCAGAAATATTTTTTTTAGCAGGGTTTCAACTTGTTTTTGTTCTTCTAGACAATTATCAGGATGACAGTATCTGCTTATAATATAAAAGTTTTCTATTGCTTTTTTCAGTTGTGGTCCTCGCATATGCACAACGCGAATAAAATCAGCAAAATTTTCTGGATTGTTTAATGATTCGATTTTCAAACTTTGTAACATTTTTGCTGTTTCATTAACGGCTCCAACATCTTTATCAGGGTTTAAAATATTATCATAAAATTCTTTCGCAACGGTTATAATTGATGGTTCTGACATTTTATAGCATTAGATTAAATTTGATTATCGAGTGTGTATATTTGAAATGCTGTCAGTCCTGGAAATGTATGTTTAGCGGCAATAACATAAACTCGAAAATACAAGTACTTGTTAACAGTGTTTTCAGTCGGAATCGTAAAATATTGTGTTGTTGTAATATACGTGTATGTTGTGCGATACAATGTTGCCCAATTAATATCATCATTTGATCCTTCCAATCGCCAATTATAAATTTGACCAACGCTAGGATTTAATCGACCTCGCAAATGAAATTGCCAAATAGCAACTGCAGTGGGACATTTAATTTTGATCCAAAAATTTTCAACTTCTCCGTTGGTCGTCAACTCGTGTCTTTCAGAGAAAGCGTAATAAGGATAATTTTCAGGATAAAGCGATGATGCGCTTACCTCAAACCCAGCTGCTGACTTAAAAAGTGTTGGAATATACCCAACATTGTTTTTAGTTCGTTTTGCACAAGATACACTGTCAACATACGCTTTATTTGTCAGATCATTAGGGCTAACAGGAACATATGTCGTAATTATTTTTTTGTCTCATGTTTATATTCCCTGACATTGGTCCACCGGATTTTTTAAAGTATGGGGCAAGTTCTTCTTTTAACTGACCATAACTAATAGCATCAGTATCATTAGCTGGCGGTGAAGTTGTTGGTAATCCAGTTATTTCTGAGTTATTACTCACTATCAGGTTACCTCCCACTGTGTCACCGGCTTTGTTAAGTTTATTATCGTCAACAGATTATAGTTGTGCATAACTTACCGCTTGTGTGTTATCAACATTTACTGGCGGATACGTAGTTTCTAAATTCATTATTTTGTTACCTGACATGTTAATATTACCTGTAACCTTTCCACCGGTTTTATTAAATTTAATATCATCAACATATGACAACTGCATATAACTTGCCGCTTGTGTTTGATTTAAGTTTGCTGGTGGATACCCGGTCTCTAAATTTATAATTTTTTTTTCCTGACATATCTAAGTTACCGCTTAAAGTTCCACCAGATTTATCTAGTTTATTATTGTCGACTAATTTAAGTTGTGCATAACTAACAGCTTGTGTATTAACGACATTTATTGGTGGATAATTTGTTTCTAAATCTAGTACTCGTTGATTTGATATAAACAAGTTTCCTGTCATTGTGTCGCCGGATTTTTTTAGGTAACCCGATAAATCAATCTTGCCGTTTGTTATTGTTGTACTTACAGCCGATGAATCTCCTATTAATGTTCCAAATTTTGTATAAATAGCTCATTATTTATTTATCGTCTGACAATTTGTTTTATATAACATAAAATTGTATAACAATAATGGCAAAATCGTCGATTTTAAACTTTGATACAGAGCGGTTGGTGAAACATAAACATGAAAACGAACTTCCAGATTGTCATTATATTATTGTTGGAAGAACTGGATCCGGGAAAACAAACTTGCTTATGAATTTACTTCTAGGAGATAATTTTAACTACGATCGCGTTTATATTTACACAATTAATCCACAACAAGATAAGTACGAGCTACTTAATTATAATGACAAACTTCGTGATGATCTTGAGGCTGGTGAAGATTTTTTTTATTATCAAACAACCAGAACACAAGATAGTTGTTTTTGATGATATTCCGCTAAACAACGTGGAAATGAATAAAATAAGATCATATTTTTCACTATCACGTAATAAGAAATGTAATTCTGTTTATCTCGCTCAGGGTTTTTATAATGTTGACAGATTTATTAGGCGAAATACTGGTTGTTTTATATCATTTCCAGGACTGGATAATGTTGACGTTAGAAATATCGCGAATGAGCAATGTGGTGATGTAACAAAAGATAAATTTATTGAATTATATCATCAAGCGACGGCAAATAAATATGACTTTTTTTATTTGATAAATTAACAAATGATACGAGTAAAATGTTTCGATGCTGTATTGAAAAATATCTACAGTAATTTTTATAGAAAATAGTATATAATTAATGGAGAGACAAGTAATGTACAGAAAACATAGAAAATCTAAAAAAAAAATTGTTAAATCTAAAGCCGACTTAGGCAGATGATCCAACAAGCACGACGTGGTCAAGTGGTTTCAGCAGAAACAGCAGCAGCCGCTCTCAAACCAGTTACTGAGGCTTTACTTGGAAAACAACCTGAAACTAAGCCACTGTCAGAAGAAGAACTTAAAAAAATACAAGAAAAAGGTTTACTAGGATTCATTAAAAAAGAACAAGAAGCGGCTGTTGGAAAAATTATTGAAAGATCTGAAGAAGAAAGAAAAAGATTAGCTGAGACACTTGTAGCACATATGGCTGATCCAGTTGCAAGACAGGCTGAACTAAATAATCTGCTAAATAATCCACTAGCACTTGAACGAAGATTAGCAACTGCAACAGTAATTGGATCGATTGAAAGAAGGTTAGAACAAAAACTGAAAAAAATCAGAAGAAATGTTAGAGGATATTTTTGCTGAAGAAAGAGCTAAAAAAGAAGCATGGAGAAAAGAACATGGATTAGATATTCAAGACAAAGAAAGATTTGACTTTGCTTTAGAAAATATAAATGACAAAATAAGAGATTATGAGTATACATTTTTTGATAAAGAATATGGTTTTAAAAATACGAGTGTACGAGATGTGTTAAAAGATGATTACGAATTTGAAAAAAAAATTGAAGCGCTAGAAAAAATAAAAGAAGATAATAAGAAATATCTCGACGAAGTAAAACCAGAAAATGAAAACTACCGCGGCAGTATTGACAGATATCGACGTTGGATCATTGCTGATCTTTATATCAAAGTTATTAGTAGAATAAAAGAAAACCGATACGAAAATGCTAACCATAGTTTGAGTACTAATGCAAAAAATCTAGATAAAACACGTAGGAAGGCTGATACAGTAGTCCCAAAGGATATGGATCCTATTAAAAGACAAACTGAATTAAGTCGATTGATTGATGATTATGAAGAACTTGATAAAAGGTTAGCTGAAGAAACAGGAACTGGAGTTAGAATATTTTCATCATTTACTGAAATGATTGGCAGATTAATGTTGTTGATATCATCAAAAGAAGCTGCAAATGTCGGTGCTGAAATTGACAATGAAATTATTGACATACTTGATAATTTGAGATCGGAAAATTTATTAAAATCTGACGAATACGAAACTTTACATCGCGATTTAATTTTATAAATTTGTGCAATGATTTATATAACAATTTTATATAAAAAAAATGTCAGCAACATTATTACTAGACTCTAGCCAATCTGATAAAGATAGCGCAAATTTTTATGTAAAGTATATTCCGCCAATAGAACTAGATCGTGAAAAACAATATGAAATTGGACTAATTTCCTGTACGTGTTGGAATTCTATGGCTAATGTAAAAACTGGAGTAAACGATGAATTTGCATTTACTTATACTAATCGAGATGCTCCACTATTTTTCGCACGGAAATTAATTAAAATTCTACAAGGAGCCTACAACATAACTGATCTAAATAAAACAATAAAAGAACTAATAGTAAGAAATGGAGGTGAAGCTGATAGTTTTGAGCTTACACCAAATTATAATACGTTACGAGCTAGAATAACAATAAAACCTGGTATAACAGTTGATTTTACCAATCCAACAAGTATCGCACCACTGATAGGATTTTATCATCAAAATTATGCTGTTCTTAAACAAGCTATTACATATGACGGTCAACTGCCAGTAAATATAACTGATGTAAACGCAATATTAATAAATTGCTCTGTTGCATCTGGATCTTACTCAGCTAAGGGTAGTAAAGAACAAACGATATACAGCTTTTCACCAGACGTTCCACCAGGTTCTCTTATGCAAATTAGTCCACGTCATATTATTTATTATCCGTTAAACGTTGAAAATCAAATAACAGAAGTAAATATGCAATTGACAGATCAGTCTGAACGACAACTGGATTTTAACAACGAGGTTGTTACTTATTATTTACACTTACGCGAACAATAGTAAACATATTTTCTACGAAAATCTAAAAGATTTGACAATAAAATTATGCAACCTCAGATATAATGAAACAGAGAAAAAAGTTTATAGAAGAAAAATAGTCGGAGGATTTTTGGGAAATATATTTGCTAAAATTATAGAAAATGCACCAGGAATAGCTCATAAAGTTGCACCAATTGCACGTGACGCATCAAAAGCATTTGCAACTGGAGCTGCATCTGCTGCTGGAACTGCTGTTGGACAAAAAATAGCTGATAAAATAAAAAGGCGGTGTACCAACAATAAAACAAGCTATTTCAGAAATCGCACCAACAAAAGAAACTCAACGCGCAATGATAACAACAACAACAAAAAAAACTTTTATCACCGAGAGGAGAACAAATTATAAAAAAAATTAACATCTAAAGCAACAACACCGAAATAGCTTCGCTATCGTTGATGACAAAATTTTATATAACCTAATAAATAAAAAAAATGTCTGTTAAAAATTATCTCGATTTAGCAGAAACTTATGAAACAGACGATACGGTAACAGAATTTGAATATGTTGAACATCTCGATGAAAATTCTAACGAACCTAATAAGGCTGGCGTCAGAACATTTAATACTCGAGACGATGACGTATTTCTACTGCCTCACAAAGCAATGTTGGAAGTTCGTGGCCAGATTATGACAGTATCTGTTCCACCTGCCGCGATTGACGCTGGAACAGAAGTAGCTCTTATAAATGATGGTTGGTGTTTATTTAAAAGTGCTAGATATCAGCTGGCCAATCAAACTGTTGAAGATATTTCAAGTCACTTACAAGTTGCAAGTACTATCTTAAATACTATTTCGTTTTCTGATGATTACTCCAGATCAACTGCAACTAATATGATGTGGTTTAAAGATACCGGAATTGGTTCGTCGGGTGTTGTTGCATCAGCTGAATTTTTTTCAGGAGGAGTAGCTATTTTAGTTCCCGGAGCTAATGCCGATGCAGATGCTGCAACTGTAAGAAATTTTCTTATCACTAATACTAACAACTTTGGTATAGACGCACCAGCTGCAGCGGCTAATGCAGACGAAACGAGTCTCACTTACTGCAGCTTGTAATAATCTTGGTATAACACCACCAGGTGCGGCAGCAACCGGCACTGAAATGTTAACTCGTGTTAATAGCTTAATTCCTAACATCAAAAGAAATATACGTTATTATGAAGGTTATTTTAAGAGAAAGGCACTTGCAGCAGTATCACGTCAAATTACAATGATGCTGCCGTAAAGTACAATATTTGGTTTAGGTCCCGATTACAATAAAGTATTTCGTGGAGTTAAACATACACTTATTTTAGATCGATCAGAACAAAATGATTGTTTATTTCAATATGGCGGAAATGATTTACAATTTGTCATAAACAAACCTGTGCTGTGGATGCCACGAATAACACCGACAGTTTCGAAATCGCTCGAATTAGATGATGTTCCTAAAAGCCGCAATTATTTGTTGTATTTCAGCAACAAGCGCGACGTGGCAACCAACAACAAAATAATGCAATATTTGATAATGCTGATGTTAGAAGAATACATGCTAGAATAAATTCAAAGCAATATCCAGAGCGAGTGATAGAATGTAATTTTGCAGATGACGCTAATAAAAATATTACTCGACCTTACATGTACCTGCTCGACGCATTCAAAAACGTCAAGATGTTGGAGACGGATCTCAGATATCAGTAGAGGAATTTCGTACACTTTATCCGATATTTTATTTTGATGTTAGTAAACAAAATGAAAGAGATGTAACTTCAACTGCTGATATTGAAATTACTTGGACATTAGGAGCAGTTCCAGTGGCGCAGTTGTACGTGTACGTGTTAGTGATCAGCGACAGAACTATTACGATTGACTTTATCGAAGGTAAAATGTCGGTGCAAGTTTAATCTGTAACTTTAATAATAAGATGACAAAATATATTATAAAAGAAATATATTTGACTGATGGTCAAGTTAAAAAATTACCAGCTGCTGTTGCAAAGAAAAGACAAGTATCATTAAAAATCAACCCCAACGCAGGTGTTTTAGGTATTTTAACAAAATTAATGTTAACCAAAAAACAAGTAAATAAATATAACCGCGGCAAACCTTTTGTTTTAAATTTAAATACCGCACAAATAACTGCGATGGTAAAACAAGGTGGTTTCTTCGGTCCAGCACTATCTGTAATGGCCAGAACGTTAATACCTAAAATTTTGCCAGTGTTAGGTACATTAGGATTAGCAGCAGCGTCTGGAGCAGTATCTGGCGCAACGAAAAGGCAGTTGAGGGTCATGGAATAAAGAAAATTTTTATCTAAAGATAAATATAATGCCCAGACGAAAAACGGTAAAAAGAAAGACAACGACGAAAAAAAAGACACGACCGAGGCGAAAAGGTGGATTTATTCCAATAGCTCCATTACTAGCAGGATTAGCGGGAAGTCTATTACCAGGTCTGTTAGGACGAGGACTAATGTTACCAGGAACAAAGAGATGAAGTCGGCCTCGTTAAGTAACTTTGATATACTTGACAAACTAAAAAAAGTAAAAAATTTCAGTGGAGTTTATTCTAAAGATGAACTTGTGGCGCAAGCGTCTCCAGGTTCGTGCGTGATAAATATACAAGATTTTAATAACGGATCTGGCACACATTGGGTAGCTGTTTGTGATAACAATTATTTTGACTCGTTCGGAATTCCACCAAGTGACGCAATAAAAAAATATATGAGTAGAATTCAAGAGACGAAGTCTCTTGCGAAAATAATAAATTATTCGTCTAATCAAATTCAACCAGTTGGAACTTCCGCTTGTGGATATTATTGCGTAATGTTCATTAAACAGATGACCGAAAATCCAGATTTTTTAAAGTTTATTTTGCAATTTGACAAACAACCTTCGCACGCTAATGATGAGAATGCATTGAACTTTTACAAAGTTTAAATTTTTTCTCAACTCACTGATACATAATGTCAACATATTGTCTTAAGTTTAAAACTAAAACAGAAAATAAAGATGAAAAAACAGAAAAAACAAAAAATAATAGAATAATGCTGAAAAGTATTTGTGCAATCTGTGGAAAAAGAAAATGTATGTTTTTAAAGAAATTATCGCCAACAACAAAGTTGTCCGGAGCGGGTTGCCCTGACAACGTCAGGGAGATTATTTTAGTAGATGATTAATAAATAATGACATGCGAGCGCGATTGTGATAGAGATTTATATCTTGAGCAAAATAAAAAGTGTTACATATTGTCAGAAATGCAACAACAGAGAAATAATTGGTTTTGGTATAGATATACATAAATTAATTGGTAAATTGCCGAAACCAAAAGGCGGTTGGACATTGCCAGGCCATAAATACACTGGACCTTATAATCCTCTTGATAAACAACTTGACGAAAACGATAATCCGCTGCCACGACAAGAGCCTTACAATCAAGTTGATGCAATAGCAATGCGCTATTATATCTCCTACAGAGACATTGAACGTCCAGACAACGAACAAAATAAACACAGCTGCGATAAAGATATGTTAGACGAACTTCGTGATATGAAACCTGTAAATATGCGAGAACGTGTTGACCGAAGGCTGGTTCAGGGTTTTATTGGAGCAAAATATAAATTAGGTCTCGGAAAAGAATTATATGATGATCTTGCCTCAGAGCTACACAAACCTAAAAAAAAAAGTTTCCGCGACGTAAAGTTGTCGCAAATGCCGTTGGTGATATCTGGGCGATAGATTTAGTTGATGTCTCAAATCTTGCTCAGTTTAATGATAACAAGAGATATCTTTTTAATGTTGTAGATGTTTTTAGCAAATACGCGTTTAGTATACCCGTTTCGGATAAAACAGGGACATCGATGACTGATGCATTAAAACAAATTATTGTTAACACGGAAAGAAACCAAATAGAATCTGGACTGATCATGGAGCAGAATTTTTTAATAAAAAATTTGAACAGTTTTTAGAGCAAAATAATATTTAAAAATATGTCACAGGAAATGAGGGAAAAAGCGTCATCGTTGAAAGATTTAATCCCACGCTCAACGAAAAAATACACAAATATTTAACAGCTAAAAATGCGAGTAAATATATTGACAATTTACAGAAAATTGTTGACGAGTATAATAACACGAAACACAGATCCCTTTCGCAAGGCAAAAGAAAAATGTCGCCAAACGACGCGATTGCAAATCCAATATTAGCAAACGAAAATATGTACCGGAGACAAATTTAAAGTTGGTGATAAAGTTAGAATTTCTCTGACGAAAAAAACATTTGAGAAAGGATATACTCACAACTGGAGCGAGGAAGTATTTGTTGTTGATAAAGTACTTTTAACAATACCAGTTACATACTCGTTGAACCTATAACTGGCAGTTTTCACGAGCAAGAAATTAAGAAAACAGAACAAGATATATTTGTTATTGAAAAAGTTATTAAAAACCGCGGCAACAAAAGTTTAGTCAAATGGCGTGGGTATAGCGATAAATTTAATAGCTGGGTACCAACTAAATCTATAATGATCGAATAATGTTATTATAAATTTCTTCATATTTTATTAGCACGGATTTACATTTTACAGGTTTACATAAAAAAAATTAAATGTAATTTTCTTGCATCATCAACTGGCATTAAATTAAATATTTGAACAAAAATAAAATCATATTTTATATTTCTTTGTTGTCCAGTTATTTTTACGTTTAAAAAGGTTTTATAAGTTGCCAAAATATTTGATGCTCTGTGATAGTAAAATTAAATTTTATTATTTTTTAGCAATATGGTACTTAACGTCATATCGCCCAGTTGTTGGTCTGCTTAAATTTATTTTACTAACAACAACATCATCTTCATCTTCGTCGTCATCGTTATGCAAAATATCATTTTCAGCATAGCTAGCAAATCTATCACTAGAAATATTTTCTAATGTAAAATTTAAAACAAAATCTCCCAAATATAGTTTAGCTAGTCTTTCAATCATGTTCATTATTATAATATATCTTTTGTCTAATTAATAAATAATAAGATGTTTGGAGAAATAAAATATCATCAAAGAGTTAATATACTAAATTACAAAGAATTAGCTGAGGCAATTCGAAATTGTTTGTTGGGACATAATTTTTTATTTTGTTGATGTTATTATAACATTATTAACAGTAGCAGAAAAAAACAAAATTTGATACAAATAAAATGATGACATTACGATTTAATCGAGATGATATTATGGAATTTAGTAATAATTGTCTTACTCAAAATGATCTAGAAAATATCATTAGTTATCGTATTTAAAATTAAATCTATCAAATGTCAACATTGACGTTGCTGATTTAGTTACATTATCAGCTACATTTTTTACTGCACGTGGATTAATTTTATATTTTGTCGTAGAATAAATTGATGTAAATTTTATTTTTTCTCCAGTTTCTAAATTTATTGAAATAACTGATCTTCTTGGATTTTTAAAATTAGAACCTCCACCAATTCCTCTTCTAGTATTTTCTTTTTGTATAACTAAATCTAAATTTTCCAAACGATTATCTGTTTTAATACCATTTGTATGATCAATAACTAAACCATTAGGTACTAGTCCGTTAAAAGTTTCAAATACAAAACGGTGTGCTTCATAAACAACAAAATCAGTTTTAGTTCCACGTACAGTAACATCAAGATATCCACTTTTTTTAAAATTGCCAACAACTTTTTTTGTTTTTTTATGTCGAATAATTCCTCGGTCATTTGCCTCATATATATCAAACACTGGATGAAGTTGAAATTCATTTTGTAATGCTAAATTTTCAATATTATCATCAATAACTGCTCCATTTACTTGGTAAACTCGCTGTCCTTCTGGAATATCGTCGCAAAACAAAGTATAAATAAAATCTTTTCTAAACATTTTAGTTCTTTCTGCATCATCACCTTTTACTGAAATTATTATTCCAGCTGGAGTTGATATGCCAACAGATTTTTTAGATTCTATATTAATAACAGAACCCAATGCATTTCCAGCGTAGATATGATACTTTGGGTGTACGTGATAAAATTCTTGCTCTTCCGCCGTCAATCTCAGATAGCTCAAAATTTCTGTCATTACACTATAAGGATTTCATATCTCTAATTAAAAAAAATTCAATTAAATATAAAATATTACTATTATATATAATGTTAAAATTGCGAGATATTGCTAAAAAGAGCATTATCAAATCTGAAAAAATTGCTACAGCATTTTCCGGTTACGATAATAGTTACAAACTTGATGATCAAAATATTTTAGCAAATTTTAACTCCACAAGTTTATTTTATCTTTTACAACCTTTTATATCAAAAGAACTTGCGGCTCATAAAAATATCAAACTTATAGTCCAATATCATACGATTTTATCAAAATTGCATGCAGTTGAGGATGTACTTGATGTAATTTTTGAAACAAAAAGTTTTGACAGCGAAATTTCGGAACCATATCTAACAGCTAAATCAAGAAATATATTAACTGGAACAAACATTGCCACAGTCGCCGATGAAATACTCAAGAAATAAACAAAAAATTAGAAGAATTTACTTCATCAGGATCGGGTTGGAAATTTGAAATGATAAAAGAGGTTTTATTTCACACAGCAAAATATAACGTGCTTCGCGGTAGTTTGTACGTTGATCTCCCTCAAAAAATTAAAAACAAAAAATGCTGTATAAATGTCAAAAACAATGATGACAAATGTTTTCAATGGTCAATTTTATCTGCAAAACATTCTCAGTGTGATCACCTCGGCAGAATTGAAAAGTATTTGCCATACAGAGACGAACTAAATTTTTTAGGAATAACTTTTCCAGTAGCAGAAAATCATATACCAAAGTTTGAAAAACAAAACAGTATCTCAGTAAATGTTTTCGGACTAGATGAGCGAGAAAACGTTTACCCGAAATATATCTCAGAAAATGCTACACAAAATACAATAAATTTATTATTTTATCAGGGACATTATTGTTGGATAAAAAACTTTAACGGCCTGGTTGGCGGACAGTATAGTAAAAATAAAAATAAAAAATATTTCTGTTATAGATGTCTGCATGGTTTTTCTGGCGATGGAATACTGCAAGAGCATCTCAAATACTGTGTCAACGTTCAAAGAATAACTATGCCTGGCGAAAAAGAAAAAATATTAAAATTTTAAAATTATGATCATAAACTAAATATTCCTTTTGTTATTTATGATAATTTCAAGTGTCTACTCGTTCCTGTGGTTGGAGCAGAAAATCAGAATAAATCCAGTACTAGAAAAATACAACAGCATATTCCTTGCGGAGTAGCTTATAAAGTAGTTTGTTGCGCTAACGATAAATTTTCAACTCCAATAAAATTGTACAGACGTAAAAATCCGGCCGTATAGCTATTAAAAAATTTAATAGACGAAGTTAATAAAATTTCTAACAAATTATTTAAAACAGCTCCAATGAAAATAACGTCTAAGCAACATTTTGATTTTGATGAGGCAGTTAATTGTCATATTTGTGAAAAGTTGCTGGTAGACTCCAACGGAGTCTGTGATAAGGTGCGAGATCATTGTCATTTGACCGGCCAATATCGTGGAGCAGCTCATAACAGTTGCAATTTAAAATTTCATGCTCCAGATTTTATTCCTGTAGTTTTACATAACTTTCGTGGCTATGACAGTCATATCATTGTAGAAGCTTTTGGTGATGAAAATATTAAAGCTAAACTAAAATTAAATAATACAATAAAATGTATTCCAAACAATTTTGAAAAGTATATGTCGGTGACGCTCGGTAAATTACGTTTTATTGATAGCCTGCAATTTATGGCAGCATCATTAGATGAGCTTGTAAACAGCGCTACAAGTGCCGCTAGCAATTTCGCTAACCTAAAAAGTTGCTGTGGTGAAAACTATATCAATTTGACAAAAAAAAAGGCATCTTTCCGTACGAGAGTCTCGACGATTGGAGCAGATTTCATGAAAGTTCTCTTCCTGATAAAGATAAATTTTACTCGCAACTCAAAAATGAAAATATCACAGATGACAAGTACAAATAAGCACAAGATATTTGGAATAAATTTAGTTGTAAAACATTTGGTGATTATCATGATCTATATTTAAAAACAGATGTATTATTACTAGCAGATGATTTTGAGAGTTTTCGTCGAGTAAGCTGCAGCAATTATGGACTAGATCCTTGTTGGTATTATTCTGCTCCAGGATTGTCTTGGGACGCTCTACTAAAAACAAGTTAAGATAGAACTGGATCTCTTAACAGATGTTGATATGTTTAACTTTATTGAAAAAGGTATCAGAGGCGGAATTAGCGTTATAACAAAAAAATCTGCAGTAGCTAATAACAAATATCTAAAAAAATTATGATAAAAATCTCCCATCTAATCACATTATTTATCTAGATTGTGTCAATTTGTATGGTTGGGCCATGTCAGAGCCAATGCCCTGCAGTGGGTTTCATTGGATAGCTCCAAATCAATTTCTTAGAGAAACTGAAAAAGATTTACCAGAAAATGTCAGTTATTTTGTTGAAGTTGATCTAGATTATCCTAGTTCGTTGCATGATCTACACAACTACTACCCATTTTGTGCAGAGTCTATGATGATAGATTACAGTTTACTATCACCCGAGCAACGAGCTATGACAACAGCAAAAAATTCGATTGTTAATAAGTTAGTTCCAAATTTGTTAAATAAAAAAAATTACGTTATGCATTACAAAAATTTAAAACAAGCAGTAGATGCTGGATTAATTCTGAGAAAAGTCCATCGCGTGCTAAGTTTAATCAGTCGAGGTTGATGGCAAATTATATTGACTTAAATACAAAACGTCGTGCTGTGGCTAAAACCGACTTTGAGAAAAACTTTTTCAAGTTAATGAACAACTCGGTGTTCGGTAAGATAATGGAGAATATTCGAAAGCGAGTTTCGATAGAAATTGTTAATAATATAAATCGCAGAAATAAATTAGTTCATGATGATGGTTTTGTTAGTATGAAAATCTTGTTGCAATACAACGACGAAAGACAAATTTAAAGTTAAATAAACTAATTTATGTTGGTGCAGCTGTACTTGATATATCAAAGTGGCTGATGTACGATTTTCACTACAATTTTACCAAAAAGCAGTGGCCAGATTCAGAGTTTCTATTTACTGATGCAGATTCGCAAGTTTATAATATAAAATGTGAAGATGTCTATCAGGATATTTACAATAATAAAAATCTATTTGATTTATCAGATTATCCAGCATGTAGTGGATTTCAAGATAATTCGAATAAGAAAGTTATTGGAAAAATGAAAGATGAATTTATGGTTATGCCAGTTAGGGAATTTGTCGGACTAAAGAGTAAAATGTATGCTGTCATCTTAGATGACAATAAACTTACAAAAAAAGCAAAAGGTATTCCTCGAGGATATGTGAAAAAGATGATGAAATTTGCCGATTTTAAAGCAGTGCTAAACAATAATGTCAGTTTTATCAAAACAAATGTTATCAGAACAAATCATCATAAACTTGAAACGAATACAATTATAAAATGTGGATTAAGTAATTTTGATGATAAAAGGTATTGCAGAGACGGAATTAATACACTAGCACTTGGACATTATGCAAGTAATTTTGTCTAAACATCAGAAAAATGTTCGAAAATTTAACATTAGTCGATGGAGTTAATAGCAAAATCAAAAAAATAATGGTCAATAACCGGCAATTATCATTTGAATTTAACGATGAAATTTCAGGTATTTGTTTTAGTAAATTTGACAGAATCAAACTCTCCCTTATCAGATCAGACGATAGCAAATATTTTAATTATCTCGAAAGTTTGCGAGACGAGCTTGCACTAAAATATGACAATTTTCATAATCCGATCAGCCAGCAACAGTATACAAAAATTAATATAGACTTAGACCGGTCGAAGGTTTTTGTAAAAGGTAGTAAGTATCTTCTCAATAAGATAGTAATGAAAGAACTATTTGAATGTTGTCGAAAAGTAACCGGTAAAATTAAATTTTATTTGTATTATTATGACAATAAATCATACTTAATAGCGAATGTTGAAACATTGTTCATTGGTCAAGAAATATAGCTCTGTATCAGAACTGCATTTCTTCAGCACGAAACCCATGAAGAAGGCTTGCCCTATCTGTATTTAAAAGGGAGATAATACTGTTCCAGCTAAGTTTAAAATCTTTTGTAGTTATCGAACATAGTATATATTGCAACATTTGCTTTGTATTTTTTTTTTGGCTAATAAATGTATAGAGCTGTAAATCCTGGTGGCAGTTCTGTATTTGCCGAAATAACTAGCAATTCCTCTTGCATAAATGTTGGTAAATAGCGTTATATAAACATAGTTACTGTAGATTCTCGCTTATAAGTTGAGTCCAACAGCAAACTGCACAGACCCAAATATGCTGTCGTATAATGCACCAGCAGATCTTTGGTCTGCGCAGTTTTGCTAGGAGTAATCAGTAAAACAAACAAGATAAACTCTGATCTGCAGGCGCATAATGCTATGGCAGATCTTTATCTTTTTGTCTGCAGTTAGCCTCGACTTGTAAGCGAGTACATATGGTATGTCATAATGTATATATACAGCGACTGTGTATTCATTCAACCCACTCGTTGACATTATTGATTAGTATCCTTGGCAACGGTTGATCTATATACAGCCTCTGTATTCAGCCAACATTAGGATTTCGTTTTTCTGTACAAACAGATTTATATAGAAAATCTTTTAATCAAAAATCATGTATTTTCTCGATTTATTTATAATAACGCTTTCAGAATCAGAAAATGTAATACAAAATTTCATGTTTTCAGAATCAGAAAATGTAATGCTGTTTGGTAACTTCATGATAATTTTTTTAACATGTACTCATAACTGAATTTCATAGCTCAGTGTTAGAATGCTGGATTCTCATACTGACACCCTGAGTTCGGTTTCCGTCACGGACAAAATCGACGGGTAGGCTCTGGACGCTATTTTTAAACGGGTGGGGGTCCGGAGAAAACCTCGATATCCAACAAAAAAAAATACACTCTCCCACCATGTCAACACGTGGTGGGTTCACTTTTGCACTCCCCGGGTGTTGATATGATGGGAGAGTGTACAAAATTTGTTGGACGTAGATAAGGCCCCCTGTAAATACGTTACTGTAAATATATGTAAATATGTAAATATATGTAAATACGTTACTGTAAATATATGTAAATATGTTACTGTAAATACGTTACTGTAAATATATGTAAATACGTTACTGTAAATACGCTACTGTAATTAAGATTCTGTAATTAAGATTCTGTGTTTTGTGCCGTCCTTAATTAAGATTATATGTAACTGTGCCGTCTACAAAAGACCTTGTATAAATACGCTACTGCAATTAAGATTATGTATATAATTGCTGTAAATATGCTTGCTGTAAATACGCTACAAAAACAGTCCTCTCTGAGGACCATTATTTTTATTGTTTTAAACAAATATTTATAGCTTTAGAAATATCGTTATCAAATAAAGCATCAACTATATTGTCAATAAATATCATTGGATCATCTGCCCAACCTCTTATTCGTTCGTCATTTTCTGTCGCGAATAACCATTCTGATCCATATTTTAGTGATATATGATAACCAACATTTTTGATACAATTGCTTATTATTTTAGTTGTTATGCCAGTATAGCTTGAGGCTGCTCTAATCGAATTAAATCTTACAAAATTTGTTTGTCAGATTAAATCCAAGATGTCTATTTGATTGACAAAAGGACATTTTATATTGATATTTTATTGCTTAATATAAAAAAATCTACAGGTCTAGAATCCTCTTTGGTTTTCAAAATTTTATCATTTTCTGAGATAAAAATTTGGAGGAGGGTGGTTTTTTGAAGGAGAGGGGGTCTCTGAGGTGGTGAAAAAATGTCAGAATATATTTATTTTAGAGGGGGTGAGGGTTTCTGACCTAAAACCCTCTTTGGTATAAAAACCTCAACTATCCTTACTACTGCCATTGTAAACATTATCATGCAAAAAATAAATTTTGATGAACGAGATCTTGACCTCGATTGTAGGCCCTTTTTTAAAACTAAAGCTTAGTTGAAACGTTTTATCTTTACATTTTATCTTCCTACAATTTTAAGTTTTTACTTTCAGTCGGCACCATATAGCTACATTTTTTTTCCCAAACATGCCGTTAAACCAATTGCATACTTACACGGGGCATTACAGACATAAGACAGTAAAAGAATTATTTTCTATTATATTATAATAAGCCAAAGGGGTCTCATTACCGAACGAATCCAACCCTGGCGTGAATTCTACTACAAGTCACTTGTTTTCCCTTTATTTCCAAGGACTTCTCGACAACAACCGTTGTCTAGCTGAAATTCCAACGCGCCCAAGACTATAAATAATTTTCCTCTAACCAGTGCATGACCATAGATACCACAACTTTACATTTGCATCACAACTTTACAGCTGCATGCCAACCTCACGACTGCATGGTTTCCCGATATTACATTTCCGTACCATATTGTCAGTACTTCACGCCGTAAAAATATAAATACAACTCAAACACCAAATATAGGGAAATACTTTCCTACTCCATCCCAAGGTCAGACAAATCATGATTTTAGCCTCATTTCGCATGTAACTGTACACGATATTTACCATTATAGCAACAACAAAAGGCGTCTCCAGATAATGGAATAATCCCTTCTCAATTATTCCATTGTACAAATTATCAGTTCCTATCACAAATACTTCCCAGGGAGATACACATTCAACCAACACAATTAGACTTTAATAGCAACAACTTGACTAAAGGCCCATTTATGCAGCTCTGACCTGAACTCGCCAAGAAACTAAACCATGCTGAAATCTCATTAACACTGCACTCTGCGGCGTTTGCATCAGACAATTAGCCAATTACTCGAGCCGATAAATGTTTCCCTGACACCGACTTCCCACTAATCAACAACTAATCACAAAAATCTCGACTCTATAGAAATGGAGACGTAAATACAAATGTCACAAACCGTAGATTTATTACATTATCAAAACAGAGCGACTGCCAATAGTACAAGAGTAGCAGGATCATATAATTTAGCGTTTGATATAATGGTCATGTTTAAATTAGGTTGAATTAAATACGTTTTAACTGAGTAGAATTAAATATTTTCAACATTTTATATAATAGTCATTGCTAGTGAAATAAAATCAACAGTTGCAATTATTGTGATTCTTTGCTTCCACATATTTAGCCAGTTAGGCAATTTAGAGCCAGGATTACGGGTTTCAGTTGTTTTGCTTCACTCTGGGCAACTAGGCTACCCTGATTACTGTTCATGCTGCTTTGTTCTAATTATAGGACAAGCAATAATTAACCTTCCTATTGGTCAGTTTAAAAACTTGTTAGTATAAACAATATAGTATGAGCAGTATATTAGTGATAAACATTAGTCATTCCAACAGATTCTTTCTGATGTGTGCCGGTGGTAGGATTTTGTTGAATATTTGGAGGCACGGTTTACAATGACGTCAGTAGTTTTATTTTCTACATTTCTTGTTCTGCCAATGTAGATGTTTTCTTTGTAATATATGCATTTCCTCGTTCTGGATTATTTTTTAAATTTAGCATTAGGCTGTTAGGGATGCAATGCATGATCACTTTAAATTGCTACTCATGTTATGGTGATATTGATCACTACAGGGTAGTAACTTGTGGAGAGGGTTCTTAAGGAATAAGATAGAATGCAACTATCTATATTTTGTATGTTATTTATTTGCTTGGTGAGCTTAAAATCCATGTCATGTATTGCGTAGTACAACAGTGGTAACGGTGAAAATGCCTTTCTTTGTCATGTGTTAGCGCATTACAAGAGTGGTAGCGGGGAAAATGCCTTATTTTTGATGTGATGTGATGTGATTATGATTTTTAACGTAGCTTTAACAATTTTTCAGTCATATCGCTACGATGTCGGCAGTGTGGCAGTTTATAGTGATGTCTAGCACTGGGGCATCATGCCGCAGACATGTAGCATGATGTCCCACCCAGTCACATTATCCTGACACCAGGCCGACCAGTCCTAACACTAACCTCTTAATGCTGAGCGCCAAGCGAGGCAGCTGTTAGTACCATTTTTGTAAGTCTTTGGTATGACTCGACCGGGGATCGAACCCACGACCTCCCGCATCCGAGGCGGGCGCTCTAACCACTAGGCCACCGGAGCGGTCCTTTATTTTTTATAAAGTTGATCACCCATTCAGTATTCATCCCCGTAAATTGAAAGAGTACTTTCATACCAAATGTACTTTGACCTATGGCAACTGTTGTTAGTTTCGTTGCATTCCCAGATGAGTTTGATCTTGTTTCGCGGAAAAATGGGATATTTGTCCCATATGATAACGCACATAGATTGATATGATATAATACATGTTTGATTTATCAGATTTTATGTACTGTTCCAAAGGAAAAGTGATGGATAGATGGATAGATGGATGGATGGATTCAATAAGAATAACTAACTACTTCATATATTAATTATGTATAGAGATAGGGAAACGAACAAATCTAAGCTCAAGGGTACAAATTACAGGTGTAAAAGTAATCAGTGTGTGTGTGTGTGTGTGTGTGTGTGTGAGAGAGAGAGAGAGAGAGAGAGAGAGAGAGAGAGAGAGAGAGAGAGAGAGAGAGTAGATGGACAGGCACATGGATAGAATGGTAGGTCCAGATGAGAATAGGCAGACTGATAACCTCTTAAGTGTAATAAAAGCTGAATATACTCCTTGGAGTTTTAGACTCGTCGGGTTACACGATAGGTTAAGCTCTACCAGGCGAATGTGAAGGCAGAAAGAGTGAGCGGATTCGCGATTCGGATGTGTGTCGTCTTTGGAGCAAGAAGCGTAAAGAACACAGAAATAGTCAATATAATCTATTAGTTCTAGTACGTGGCACATGCGAAAAGTGCATGGAGACGGTTTTCTACGATTCTAGCGGTATTAAAGATGAAAAAAAAAGAACTTTATTTATTTTAATTTATAGATATACGCAATCGACAGGACATCAAATGTATCGGGCGCTGATACCAAAGTCTAGAAAAGTAACGTACTAACACCAAGGATGAATGGCTCTGTATCAACCTGCTAATGCACGCTCCATTACAAGACTAGTGGCAGCGGTTGGGTTGGACAATGGTGCTTATGTAGTTAGTACTGGGCATGGTGTATAGAATACTAGATAAACATTTGCAAGTCCATCTGATTTAAGGTACAGAAGCGCTGAGGAGAGAAATATCGCCGCGGATTTGCGCTGACTGACGAATCTTTGAATGACGCTTTCGGGACTGTGGATGGCAGTTCTCCCAAAAGGGACACACGACGTCCAAAGCCTAGCGCTGATGAGGGTATAATTCAGAGCACGAGCGAGATAGAAGTTAAATTCGGTTCGAGCTCGAGTAAGCACATTGATGAAAATTTAGAGGCAGACCTTTATACTGTTCATGAGAGCATTGCCCAGTTAGGAACTGGTGCAAAACAACGTTGAGGGGCTGGTACAAAACAAAGCCTTGTGGGCAGTGATCCAGACGCAGAAAGAGTCACATGCGTCTGGTAAAGCACTGTGCGTTGATGTACATCGACGGGGGGAGGGGGGCCGTATGCGCCTGGGGTCCTATAACGTTTTAGCCAGGCAATTGTATCACAACACTGTAATATTGTTCATGACAGTTAAACCGTAGGTAAAGGTTCCGAGAACGTAATGACTGTTTCCCAGTGTTTCGACTTCAATGTGTGCATAAGCATAACAGTTCAGCACATCGGGCGCACGCAGAATTTGAGCCCGGTTTCAGCTACAACAAGTAGCACACAAGCTTACATGTTTACATGCGCAGGCCAAATCAGACAAGTCAGACCAAAACATGGCATATCAAACTGAGCAACATTTGATGAACCAATACCTGTCTGGATTACATGTCCAATTCGAGACATGTGCCCACCTTAATGGGTTGACCATTCATCAAAAAAGTCATGCATTTCGTCGTCCCCTTCGCGGACAAGTACAACACATCTGTAACCTGAAGGATGGTACTGGTGGAAAAAAAATGAGTTTTCAAGGGTGCTTGACGAACGATTTTCGCCTCCCAACCAAAGAGAACATGCAAAACACTTCCATAATTTGAACAAAGTATCAGGAGACTGTTTCGCTTGTCCTATCCGACAGCACCATGCGATGTAAATGACGTTCTGGCCGAAGAAAATTGTACTGAAGTACTAGTAGATTTGAATATGCGACTTAGCCTTCAATAACCGCGGCCAAAAAGTTCACATGCCTTATATGAAGCCATAAAATTAGAAGCCTGCATCTTGCAGATCAACAGCATACAGGTGCTCGTAGCTATTATCGTTAGTTGGAGTCGGTGTTGAAGGGAAACCAAAGATAAGAATCTGTGGCTGTGGAGCATGTGCTAGTTCCGCCAAAACATGATCGGAGAGCTGTGATGAAATACGATTGTTGAAAAAGTCGTCCAAGCACGACACGGTAGCTAATGGTAAGATTAGAGCGGATTTTGTAAGAATTCCGACTCTACATCCTCGACTCACGTCAATTAATTCAAATGTGTCCGTAGACGACATATGAAAAGAAGTGTTCAGAATTAAACAAACCTTAAACAAAGATGGCAACAAAAGGATTAATGGCCAAGCTACAACCGGTGCGGCGCTGAGATTACGCAGGTGCCAGGGCTAGCACCAGAGAAGTTTATTCATGCAATAAACGGCGGCTTTCGGTTGCAGTTCAGTCTGTAGCTAAATTCGCAGAAAAGTTTGTAGCAGCCAGCATCTAATGTTGCAATACGAAGCTTTTGATTTACACTAGAGCGACGGCCACACTGATATCTGAGAAGTTCTGTTTGCAATTTCCCATGCTAAATTGGCCTCCATTTGCCTAAGCTAAGCAAGATATTGTGCCTGCAAAAGGTACTGTGCTGACCTTTAAGGATATAACTTTCCCTTTTGGTAAGGGCGGCAACACCTACCAGAGCAAAGCAGTGGTGGCAAAGTCCGAGGTCGCTGATGTATTTAGGACTGGAGAAAACCATCCGTCCATTTACTTTGCAATGACGTGCTCAGGATTAGTAAAGGGCACTGTCACTTGTATTCGAAGTAATCTTAGCTTGTTGCAGGTTCATTATGGCAACTCAAGAGCAGCAAGAATCGGCAGTTCATTGCGATAGCATAGACTCGAGAGCAAGCACACAGAAAGGCTTGCAGAAAGAAGAAAGAGACACGAAATGTGAATCCACAACATGCGGACATGGTACGGACAAACTGTTACACTTAAACCGTCACCGCAAGCGGAAGCACACTTCTATTGATACCATAAAACTTTTTCAGCTGTTAAATAAGTAACGAACTGAGCTAGCAATTCGAAAACAGGAATCAATGGCAGCTGTTGGAGACCAGAGAAGACGAACCAGTCAAATCTCGGGCGCGAAGTAGAGTCTGAGAATGATTCTGAGACCAAAGAATGTTCCAAAAACCCACGCAGCCTGCACGACTAGAAATGTAAATGGAGCCAGAATCAGTAATGGCGTGAACTGCTATGGAGATCACTCCTTGTACAAACTACAGGATGACGGCCTACGACGAACGAGTTTTACGCACTTCGTCATCGTAGTTCACCCTAGTAGCACACCAAAAGAGTGGAATTGTGCAGACAGAATTAGCCACGCATAAATAAATTAATATTTTCAGACAGGACATGCAGTCTGCTCAATGATACGTCGTTACAGATTACTCGTCAGGACTGTGACGAGCCTGACCAAAAGGAAGCCATCGTAATAGCGATGGTTAAGAAGAGTTGAAACAATTTGTTAAGATGGAATTTTTCAGTAAATTGTATTAAAAACAATGTTTTATTCTTGTAATATAAATGTGTACAATTTCAATAAAGGGCGTGTTTTTCTATATGTAATCCTGCACATTGTATGATATTTAAGTTGGCGAATTTAGAACTATGCAGCAGCAGTGCTGAATAAGCAATTCCTTTCTGCCAAGTGTATCACTAAGGTTTCACGTGTTCATGGAAAAATCTGTCTGATGACGTGTATAGACCCAGACGGTAGTCGGTAGGAAGCGATGAAGCCTCACTTTGAGATTCTGGAGAAACCCAAGAACTAAGACGTATGACCATATTTGGCCGCTTCCTAAGAAACTGTGTATAAGAAGCGAGAAGATTTGCTTGGCAAAATTAGTCCGTTTCGTTGGAACTCAGAGGCTTGTATCATTACAGGTAAGCTACCGTCTGCGTACAATTTTCTATATAGTATAAGGATTTTTAATAATAAGATGTTAAAGTAAGAGTTCACTCTAAGATCAGTATATTTGCAACATTGGATTATTTTAATATTTCTTTACTATTCTTTCATATAATGTATTGGAAAGTTTACTTGTGTGAAGAATTTGTATTTACTTGTAATTATATTATTGATTATGGTAAAAGGCGACGTTCGCTACCAACTTCATACTCAGCAATAATTCAGAAATAAACTATTCTTTAAATAATAGAGTTTAATATGTTGGTATTTTAGATTAAATTCAGTAAAATATATTTCAACTAAATGATTGCGGTATTAGTCTGAAATATTGAACTTTAGATTCTTTAGCTATCGTGAATTTTTTCGATATTTCATTATCTGTATGATATTTTAAAAGGCAGAAATTATACAAATGTATGATGTTGGTAAGTGAAGGAATATTGTAGTTTTATATGTATCTCTTATATCCGTAATTTAAGTTTATATAGATTGATACTGGAATGTAATTTTATATGTTGAGTATTTCAATAAAAAATTAGCCCGTTTCGTCGAAACTCAAAGAGGCTTGTATCATTACAGCGATTCCAGTGCCTTTCTCGCATCGCCATTTTCCCCCAAGATGTAGCCGTTGTCTACACTGTTATGAGTGACACCCCTCTTTTAAGAGTGCCTGAACTCTCTCTCTCTCTCTCTCTCTCTCTCTCTCTCTCTCTCTCTCTCTCTCCTTCTGGCCATGGAATAGAGCATTGCTGAAAGTTTATGAGAAACAAATCTCATAAAAAATTCAGTGTCGGGAAAACACGGCGATTAGTGAAGTCGAGTTGTATAAATAACTGAGTTTCTAACATTTCTTACAGACTTCAAAGTTTAGCGAACTGAGAAAGTATTATTGTACAATGTAGAATGTAGATACATCTGTATCTTGTGTTGATTCATTGTAAAACAATGCATCGTGTTTAAAGGTTCCAATTGATTGATTTGTTGCTTCATTTATTCTCACGATTAAACGTTGTTTTCATTATGTATTTGTTACAAAATGCTGAAATCGGCTGTTTTGATAAGCATCCCAGGATCAATAATGGGACGACCCACGTGGTACCTGGTGTATAGTAAGGCCAAAGCTGAGATCAGAAAATTGGAAAATTGGAATTGGAAATTTTTCTGAAGTATCGTCCTCAGAGCAAGAAGCTAAGAGAACAGCGAGAAAGTCCAGATAATCTAGAGGTAAATATTCTAGTATGTGGTTCAGGGATAAAATAGGCTTTCTACCACTCTAGCGGTAAACCATGATAAAAGAAACTTCCGGTCTAGAGATTGATCGGGGGCCGATGCCTATCTCTGGAAAACCAGAGTATGAACAGCAAAAGGGGAAGGTTCACTACAAAATCTGTAATTTCGGTAACGCACGCGCCCTTGCACGTTCACAAGGCTTTTATCCGTACGAATGCCGACGCCGGGGTTGGGGGTTGGGTTGGTTGGTTGGTTGTTGTAGAGTAGCTCTCCCTTACTTTGTAGATGAGAGTTAAAAACAGAAAATCCATTCGGCATTACAAACGTTTCCAATTACTAACATATGAAGACCCTAACTATAATGTTATACTAAATGTCTGGATATGATAATCATTGGGATGTTGGAAGTTGAGACGTCCAGCTCATCCGTGGCGGAGTAACGAATATGTTAGGAACTGCTACGGCTACTCCTGTATCTAAGTTACAAAGGGACATTTCCCCTCACACAAGTACTGATGATTAAACTGGACTACATGGACTACATGCAAGGTGCTGGCTTAAAACATCTATATTAATGTGTAAAGTAAGACGATGCTGGTTTCACATCACTCTAGACTACTCCAGATCTAGCAGGACATGTCATGAAATGCAAATAGACTGGCAAGAACGAAGGCTTGTCCGAATTATTCCTAATAATCTCATACTACAAAAGTTAAATGTTACAGTAACGTCACGCACAACCCCTTATTCTGACGATATCATAAAGTGAACTTTGCACTGTCGACTGTAACGTGGAACCCTGCACTGTCGACTGTAACGTGGAACCCTATCTGTGCTATAGCGTGTGTGTGTGATTTGGATATTTTTAACATACAGACATGTCGCATGATGTCCCACCCAGTAAAATTATCCTGACACCAGTCCGACCAGTCCTAACACTAACCTCTTAATGCTGAGCGTATAGCGAGGCAGCTGTTCTTGCCATTTTTATAAGTCTTTGGTATGACTCGGTCAGGGTTCGAACCCGCGAACTTCCGCATCCGAGGCGGACGCTCTATCCACTAGGCCTATGCTATATAGATTAGTCTGCTGTTTAGATGTTAATTAATAACTGCTGCCAACAAAACTGACCACCAGTCAATGTCGATGTACATTATACCCCACGTGTAATAGAAATCAGTGATTGTAAATCTTTATTATTGAATGAAAGTATCGTGCTATAAGAAAAAAGCCACAAGAAAGTGAAACAGTTTCATAGATTTTTGCGGAAAAGGAACAGCGTCATTATGGAAGTGACAGTAACGCCATCTAAGTAGTAGTTTGGGTGCCGTTGAAAGAAGCAAAATATTACCTGGAGCGCACCGATAGCTTAGTCTGACGTAACTGGAAATAACCAATCCAGTTCCTATCCACGGAACGTGCAGACTACAAGATTGCTTCGCAGAGCACATGCGGCGTGCCACATAGGTGTCATTTTCCCAATAAGAAAGTAGCTTGTCCCCGTCACTGTACTTGCAGCACATCATCGGGTTCTGATCACAGTCGCTAACACCGAAAACGCATTCGTCCATGAATTTGAAAGCATACTGCATTTGGCCAAGAATAATTCGGTTTTCTGCTGCACAAGAAAGTTTGAACTTGGAACATCTGTGGTCAGATCCGTAACAGGCAGTTTCTTGAATCCAGCCATCACTGTTGTGGTACAATCCTACGGAAGAGAAACATTGACGAGTAGAGATCCTTTGTTTGCAACAGAATCACAAGTTTATTGTGCGCATCACGGTTATGACAGATTGAATTAAAATAATATATTAGTCACCGGTTTGAACTATGAACTTTACCTTTCAACTAGACTGTCTCATTACTGTTATTGTTCTCTCTGATCTTGTAAACTTTCGTGCAAACTCAATTCATCCACCACCACCCTCAACATAAAAAGTAGGTGAAAATATTTTGTCTAATGACCTTGACCTTTGATCTATGATCCACATGAATATTTTTGTACACTGGTGAACTTTGTAAAAGAGGATGATTGCATGGAAGCACGTAATTCCAAATACTAATGAATTTGATCACCGTGAACATTACATTGAAATTTTCGACTCGAACACGTAGGTTCCTAGATATATTTCATATATTATGGTGAACTACGCAGCGTCTGAAGACAGTTTTTTTTTCTTCATGAAAACAGGATATATCAGACCAAACAACGTTAAACGTTTACACCCGCCTTTAAGAAATTAACCTTCATCGTAAACATGACCTTGGATCTTTATTACTTCTCATCTTTAGAGATATTTTTTTGTCACTAGATAAAGTTGTGTACGAGGTTCGATAATGGTTCACTGATGCAACCAGGATATATTGACACCTGATGAACGGCGGTCGGACAGACATACATTCTAACCGTTTTTTAGTTACAGGAGTGACAAATATCTTGTGAACACGCTGATAATGATACGCCAGGAAATAATAACTGAATTTAGAAAAGGACTTTCAAATAACACTCACAGTCCTACATCATAAGCAGGCTAAATAGTCCTTACTTGTGACAGTTGTTTTACGAGTTGGCCAGTAGCAGTCCTACATCATAAGCAGGCTAAATAGTCCTTACTTGTGACAGTTGTTTTACGAGTTGGCCAGTAGCAACAATTTCTTCTCGTGTTTTAAGAAATCATGGCCGGTCAGACCTGAAGACCGCCTAGAGATATAGCAACGGCTCGAGTTTCTTTCGGACGCTACATCATTCCTCATCATCTGATCGGCGATACGTGGCAGCCAGTATATTTGGTGGAGGAAGAACCAGGAAAGATCCCAGGAAGAACGACCACACACAGAAAACTAATGGCAAGCTTTCTCATATACCCACGTTAGATGAGCCTATACGGGAACTCGCGTGACCAGAGGCTACATGTGTTAGTAAACGGTTCAAGGCGAGCGCCTTAGCAACTCGACCACCTGGGGGGCCTAATAGCTTCAAAACCATAATAGAACCAGATATTGTGCTAAAGTTTATACATGATTTTAACAGTTTCTCGGGTTAATTTTCTTCGCGGTTTTCATTTATTAACAGAATTATGAAAATTATCAACGAATGAAAGCAAACTGATGACGTAGAAATTTAAAATACCCCCAAATGACAAATTCTGCAACAATCAAACCGTTTTTTTTTTTTTTTTTGTCTGTGGTAGTGCTGGGTGGATTTAAGTAAAAGCTTGTCTTGGACCACCCTCTTCTCTCAGACACTCGGGATCATCAATCATATTGACGTACAAATATCCTTTACATACGTTTCGCTTCTACCCCTTATAAATATTTACATACATATCGATAAAAAAATAGAACATCGTGCAATATACAATTTCATAATTTTACTTGGTTTATTTCACTAATGTGTGCGAGTGGGTGGCGGTGGAGGGAGGATTATCAATACAATGTCATTCATCTCAGTGGGTATAGGACAAAAATATATTAGATGAATCTATCAGCTTACGGATGGACAGACGAGCTGAGGGACTGAGTGATGTAAAGGCAGAAAACGTTACAACCGTGTCAGGTAAGTATGGAAATAGTGCTGTAGTTTTAATATAAAGTATCCGTTTTAACATAACTTACTTTCTGGTATTTTTCTCTAAGACTTGCGGTGATTGTATTTTGGGAGATTCACGTCTGTAATTTGGCAGCCTATGCTTCATGACCAATATTCATTCTATTTTCTTGCCGACTTAAATTGTCTTTCGCTTATATTATCATATTTACCTTTGCTAAACCAAGAATCAAGACTAAAGTTTGTTTGGTTTGCTGTTCTACGGCACAGCAAAACAAATAGTTTATCTAATACTGAGAAAATTGGACTTTAGTGCATTGCCCACGGACACGTGACGGTAGCCGAGCCGGGATGGTCCGATTGGACGATTCGACCCTGTTCTCTTTCAACTGCGAATCAGACACTCTAACCATTGAGCTACCGGGGCTCTTGTTTCCATTAAAAGCCTTACACGACATGTCCGCGACCACATCGTCATCATGAAAATATATTTATGAACAAATCAATCAAACAGAAGATACAACATTCTAGTCTGTAGACCTGATAGTCACTTGAAATAATTTCTTTACATATCTGCTACGTTATTATAATAAAGTAAGTAATAAATAACTCGGAATTTCACTCTGGGAAGATGTATAGGTGAAATTATCCATACCCTATATCAGAGAATTGTAACCTGCAGTACAAGACCTGGTTTTATCCGCTAATTTACATAATAGGGTCCGACTTTCAAAATCCGTATCCGGTCGGTGCCCCGGTACGAAGTGTACATGTCTGCCTATATAATCGTATGTTTTGAACAAACAAAAAAAGACATAACTGGACTTCCTTCTACTGACTTTGAAAACGCTTTTGATTTTGTTGCATGTCTTTTCATTTATAAAGCATCAGATTTGTCATAGTTTGGAAGAGATATAAATTTTTGTCAAACATTTTTTTTTACACAAGTTCAATGATGCGGTATAGTAAACTGACAATGTTCATTTTGTCTTGACATTAGCAGGAGTTACAGAAAAGGTCATATAATCTCCCCATACAAACATATTCACCCACAAGAAAATGAAAAATCCAGATTGATAAACCCTATAGATCTAAGTCTGCACATGGTGCAACACTAAATATTCATTGACAAGACTCAAAAGTCGGCATTTGATCCTATCAATATTCTAAATATTTGGGCCTTAGTATAAATAAAAGTAGCCTGAACCGGAAGCAGAACCGATGGTAATATTACAAATTGTTCAGAATACCAATTAGACTGGGATTCGTCTTAATTTATTTGCATAGGTATACATATTCAACACAACAAACAATATGCATAAATTAAACTATGATAACAAAATCAGTTAAATTAAATCTTTACTGCAGCAGTGCTAAAATTCACATACTCCTACCCCTGGAAAGACTGCAGTTACTAAATGTTTGGCACTATTAAAATTTGCAGATCTTTTGCCGAGTTTACCAAATTGCATCAGAACGTACCCCAAGAACCAGATTCTCGTTGGGTTTTTTGTTTGTTTTATTGTTCTATTTTTTAAATTTGGTTACACACAATTAAATGTAATTAAAGATTATGAGGGTGACCTTAATAAAGTTGATATCAACATGTTTCTTGATTCCATCAAGTTAACCTGGACAAGAAGACTGTTTATTCTTCAGTAAAAATGGAAACAGATTTTATTTCCCCTTTTCAAAACATACAAATATATTTTCATTATAAATCAGAATGAATGGATTGTGCTACTTTTCTTGACTCAAAACGTGACACATGTCCCAGACTTGTGTGGTTTCAAACTAAAGTCTTAAACATTTCGGCCAGCAAATAATTTGTTAAAATAAAATTAGAAAATAACTTGTGCTCTTTTTGCAAATCTTCTGAAATGTTCTAGCTCATCTTTTTCATAATAATCACTTTTGACTGGTTTATAAGTAAATACAGAACGAATCTCTGCGATTTTTATCAAAGAATTTCAGCGAATTATAGCAGATAAAGGATAGCTAATGACATAATTAAACATTTATATTACCGTTTAAATTATATATTTATAATTAATTTTCATTATGAATGACCAAAATACGACTCGTTTAAAGAAAACGACTGGAATTTACTTTGTCAGTAATATTTTGCATACATAGACTGTATACCGGAAATTTTTATTGCAAATGGCATCTACAAATACAAAAGTTTCTTTGCTTTAGACTGATATCAATTTGTTATTTGTCACTTTATCCACATTACGTATATCGCAATGATTGCACTGCCTCTATTAAACAATTCGGCAATGAATAAAAGCAAACGATCTAAAGCAAAGAAATGGACAATTTTATTGTGCCATCTTAAAATAAGCATGGTAGCGTAAATAAAGATAATCATGCAGATGTTAATTGTATCTATACGCGGATGTATTACAATGTACAATGTTGCCTGTGGAATGAATAGAGGTTGTTTTGAACCTTTCCATCAAGGGTGAAATCTAGGACTATCCGAATGCTAACGGCAACTCCTTTCCCAATATTTATAAAAATTTTAATAAATCGGTCATCAGTTGTTTAATTTTTTTCCAATATGTCATGAATTTTATCAGATCTGTTGACGTTTTTAAATATGATTCATTATTGATTACAGCTGGCGCAAGTTTTATATCAGGAGACAAGAATAGAACAAACCAGCATTGTTGGAACTATCTCGTAGTGAGGAATCTGCCCACCCTTGTATTTTATTGTTACAGGCTGGACTATCCCCCTCCAAACAAATAGTCTTCCATCTCTTTTTCAGCCATTGCTGGTGGCGGAGGCCAACGGCGCTTGTCACTATTTGTCGTGGACTATCGAGTCGCTCGCTTCCACACACGCGTCAGCATTTTAAAAATTTTCAGATCAATAACCGATGGATACAATGTTCTGTTACGACAGAGATTAATACTAAAAATGCGAGTACTCTGAAGAATTTAATGCCATCGACCAAAAGGAGAGATTTTACTTACTATCCGCATACAAAGGCAAGTCGAACTAAAATTATCGATTGCTAGCGAGAGCCAAAGGCTGAAAACTCGAGCACATATAGTGCCAAGCACGTTGGTCTCCGCCACCAGTAACTTCAGAAAAGGTGAAGAACTATTTGTTGGTCTAGACCCCCCCACCCCCATATCCATTGAGCGATACTCTTGATTTCCGTTATAACGAACCCCTGTGGCGTTGGCACCGTGACGTGTCTATAATAAAACAACAAAACAAAACTGGTAGATTCATAACGTTAATATGGAACCTAATAAAGTAAAAATAGTGGAATTAATCACAAGATCATATGGTCAAGTCGGTATCATGTTCTGATCCATGTTCAATGGCGACATGTCTTGAAGGATCAGTTAAACTACTGAAACACTTGATTCAAAATATTTTTTTTTCTCTCAAAGTGCCTTTCACATACATCCACACGTGTGCGGTCTCAAAACAGGTGCGAGTTAGAGTTTAAAAAGCTAGCTTGAATTTAGCATAACCGCGCAGAAAAACAGCTTTCATGACAACCTTACATTACATCAATAACAAGAAATCACCCAAATTATAACCGTCATTAGATAGCCATTGCATCTAGTACTTCTAGTACTTTGATTCCATTTATTCGGGACATTCTTGCTCAACATGCAAATATCTTGCTATAGTACTTGTTGTCACTCACAAGGAATGCGTTGACACAAGTTGAGACGGTTTTCTTTTATTTAAGAGCGAAATAACTAAATATTGTGCTGCTCAAAATTTAACTATGACACAGAATGCCACTTTGACACAGAATGGACCTACAGTGATCTTGTTTCATCCAGTATTGTTTGTGTTTATAGTAACCATCTTTCTGGCGCTAGTTGCACTCACTCACCTTTCAACGATACAGCGCCTTCCTTTTCCTCTGTGTAATTAATGCTAGAACCTCAAGAACATTTTCCCCACTCAAATATAAAATTTCGAATAATTTCAGAATAGAATTTAGGAAACGGGGTTGTACAGGAGAGGGTCGCACCTTATGTGAACTTGTCAAATTACCATTTCTTGCTACAGTATTGTCTCACAAATGCAGTAAAATCATAAAATGATATATGGCTTACCCAAAACTTCAGCAATAAATGTTAGTACCACACCAAATACAACAGATTTCGTCATGGCATTCGTCTTCGTCCCTTTCTGCCTACAATCTGTACTATTTACATTGGCACGCACGTGCATTGATTTTCAGTATATTCATACTCCACGCTGCACGTGCATACAATGTTAATGCCACCCATTGGTGGTAAGGTATATCCTCGACAGCCAGCCGTCTTGCTTGGCTCTTTGAGTTCTTTGCCATGCAGTGGTGTGATAAAAGCCTATACAACCAGAACCCCTTAATTGAGTCAACGAAGTCGCTCGTTATTCCGTTCTTTTTCGGGAATGCTCCAAAAGTAGTGATGTGATAAATCGACGAATTCCGTTAGTGACTAATCTAATAACAACAACATTCGCACATGGCGCACAAATTGATTCGAGAGAGAATGAACAGAGGCAAGTCCGCTTATTTTTTAAGCGGATCTGAAAAGAAAAAACGTGCATTAGATAAAAATAAGATTCGGATGAATATTAGTTATCATCTGTGGCGCTGGAATACTTTGAAGCGCAACCCTGGGTTGAAAATAATCCGACATTACGTGGTGTTGACTTCTCAAGTTTACAATGGTGACGTCATCAACTGTGTTCCAGCTTTCGACTGAAATCGGTCGACCCACGGATGTCATCGATCAACATGAGATTAATTCGTACACATGAAATATAGCTGGATTTCTCAGTTCGAGAGAGAAATTACATGGCTGATAATGTGATGAAACGTCGATGTTATCTGGTTTTAATGGAACCCAACGATGTTTGGACCAATATCTTTAAAGATTCTGTATTATTCAGATGATTTGGCATATACGACTTTTTGTACGTAACGGCGGCATTAGGACTTTAAGGATATCAGTGATATTTAAACCAGCCTCATGATATTTCTTTTGATTTTTCTCCTCCGAGTTTATCGTAAAAAAATGTTTTGGAAATAGTTTTTGCAAACTGAATGTCTTGTAAGGTGTTTTAATATTATTTGTCTTATTTCAGTGGATAATAAAGGTCAGTGTGGATCAAAAGTGTTCCGAAATGTTTGAAACGTGTAAACTTTATGGGGTAATTGGGGTTGGCGATGATTATGGTAGGGTTGTGGCTAATATCTCTGCAGGGGAGACATATTTCCAGAATAAGTTATGCAAATAATCCTTTGTCGAAGTTAACTGTTTCGTAGGAGGGAAAATGCGTAACTGTGTTACACAATGAATTGTAATATTCTATAGGCTTTAATTGTTTAAGGGACTATTAATACCCAGGTTAGTTGAAGATGGTAAAGTGAACTTCCCTTGGTTACAATAACATTCGTTATATTGTAAATATTATCCCTGATATATTGGACATTTGCTAATTGGCCTTCACGCATCGGACATTAACTACTTGTCCATCATGCATCGGACATTTGCTAATTGTCCTTCATCCATTGGATATTTACTAATTGTTCTTCATGCATCGGACATTTACTAATTGTCCTAAATGCATCGGACATTTACTAATTGTAATTCATGTATCAGATATTTACTAATTAGCCTTCATACATTGGACATTTACTAACAGGCCTTCACGCAATGGACTTTTATTAATTGGCCTTCATGCATTGGACATTTACTAATTGGCCTTCATGCATTGGACTTTTACTTATTGGCTTTCATGCACATGCCAGCAAAGTACGGGCGTAGAGAGGTTGACAGTGAGGAAGAGTGAAGGAAGAAATGATTAGAGAATCAATTAATGAATGAAAAACCACAAAACAACCAATTAGGAACAGATTTTACACCTTGGATATTCCGTAAGCAGATAACAAACGGGTGGGAGCTGAGTCAAACGATACATATAATTCAAACTGGATATATAAGCAGGAGTGGTGGGCTCAGAGGAGAGAGAGGGGCGGAGTTTTGGGTGAGGGGTGGGATAGGGCGATGATCATTGTTTGTGTGAACTTAAGTCTAATCTTTAACTATCTATGAGTCTTAATGTTTCTTATGGATATAAGTACAGATGTGTATTGTATTCTATTGGTATACAGTTGTCGCAATACATCTCAACAAAAAAGTTTACTAAATCAGTTTTAACTTGTCAAAAATGAACAGATTTTATCTTTACTTTTCCTCGCAACTAAACGATTCGAGCATTAATTGAGAGCGTACTGTTGGTATGAGCAGAGAAAATAACTATTGAAATTATTGAATCAGGAACGAAAGTAAGTCTTGGTTGTAATTTTTGTTACATAAAAGGAATTTGCCGCAGTTTAAAACCAACTGCAATTTATCTTTCATGTATTGGCTAATTTTCAAATCTTATTGACATAAACTTGTAGATGGGTCAGTTTTCAGTACGTTACACAAAATAGCTTATTACAAGAGATTGGTTATGAATTATGTAAATTTACATCCATATAACTTTCATAAACATTTAATTCCCGACTGCTCATTAGAATGAATTACCTTCCGCATAGCATGTCTGCCGTCACAGAATTTTGTCCTCATTTTAAGACTTTTTTCATGAATTTGGAACCTTGGGCTCATACCAAATGAATTATGACTTCATAATAAATAATTATTCATTTCCTTTTTTAATGGTGATGCATAAAAAGGAAATAATTGCATGTTTGCCCAGCTATATCCTTGTTGATACTTGTAACATTTTAAAGGAACAAATTATATTTTCCCATCACAATAAATACATGTTCGGCGATGACCGTAACTTGTCGTTACAAATATAAATGATATATATATAATAATTTCAGTTTCAAACCCAATTTCCCCAGTCCCAGTTCCAGTCATTTGGATGAAGTTTTCCTACTCATGAACTCTAAAAACAGCCTGCAACAAAAGTCCTTTTGGATTGAGAATTGTTACCATTTGTACAATTCAAGCGCTACTTGTCGTATTCCGTCGGATGGAAGTGGTCGCTATAAAGTGCAAGACTGTCGTAATCGGCGTTTTTGATTCTACACTCAAATATGAATAATTAGTTCAAGTTAGAAAGGGAAATTACACCTAGGTATTTACACAATATTACAGTATATCTGAGAATTGTATGGTCTGTTGAAGACAAACGTCTCATTAATAATGTCAGGAAATACATTTTTTAAAAGTGAAATGACATGACAACCATGAAAGTTTACAAGTTTTCTTTCTTTTTACATTCAGTGATACTCCTTAAATGTGTAGACAATTTTCTAATGATTAAATGTAGTCACATCTATTTTTATCTATCTTTTGCTCTATGTACGAATTAATCACATGTCTAATGCACGAAAATGCTGGTGAGTGCTCGTTCACTATCTGTCGCACACACGGGAGTCGGTACAAACAAGATCGGTAGTATACATTACAAGGCCAGCAATATAATCAACTATGTCTTTTACTTTTCATCACGGTGAAGCCAGAACTTTAGCACGGTTTTCTACCAGTACGGATACTTTTTTTTTTAAAATTTCCGAAGACAACATTTTTCCTTAATTATTTATTGTAGAACGATTTTGCTAGTCATCCTGAGTTAAAGTTATTCAATTTTCATCGCTTGGAAATTGATGGTTTAAAGCGACTGGTTTATATACTGAGTTGACCCTCAATGTTGGACAAAAGTACCTTCACAATTCATCAAGTTTTGTAGAAAAATACAAAACAAATATAAACAACAAGAAAATAAAGAAATGCAAGGATAACATATGCCCTATCTACATCTGTGGTGGATAATAAACAGGAGTTTTCATTTCGAGTTTTAAATAAAATGTAAATACGGGTAAGGAAAGGAGTTTTGTACTAAGGCCAGACCTATGCAGAAAAAAAAATCAATGTATGCAAATTATATTAAAGAATATGTATTTTAATTTGTATTCTCAACTTTGTTTAGTAAGTGTAACAATGTGTTTCACTGGGTACAAATTTTCTTAGCATCTGTTTTTCCTTGTTGAACCATGTCCATAAGAAGGGTTCCAGCAGGTTGTACATGGTGTGAATATTCGTGAAGAACGGGGATGTATTATGCAAGGTATAGGGTAATTAATGTAATTAAAACGAAACATTATTTCTTAGTAAGGCAGTTATTAAATTAAAAATAGGTCACAATAACCTACTTTTTTCTTAATTAGCTTTACATGATGCTGTAGGACCCTGAAAGGCATCGAGTTTGATGAACATGGATGTGTTTTTTAAGATGTCATTTGAACTGAATTTCATCGAGATTTATTATCCTGTAACAAAACTATATTTAAGTCGCCTTATCAGGTATTTCATGCGAACCGTTTCGTTGCTTCTTATTGGTGTTTTATGATTTATTTTCTTTTTTCCTATAGTATTTCACATATCAGGCATGTATTCATATATTATCTACTGCACCGTTTGTTCACATGTTCTATTGTAAAAACTAATTTTCTGTTAAAATAAAAGAAAGGTTTTCATGCTCGCTGCTGTTGCTATTTCTGTATTGTTCTTCAGCTGTCTGTGATGGAGTTGTCTTCTCCGATGCAGAAGTTTATTTTTGGTTCATCGTCCCTGAAGGCGCGGTCAGCCGGTAGCAAAACGTTCCCCAAAGGAGGGCGTGTTATTGACTGCCGATTTTCATCTGTTTAAACGATCCAGAATATCCTTTCCATTTCAGTACACGCATTTTACATTTCACTCTTTTTGACTTCAAAATCTTGAATACTTTGTGTGTGCCATCCTGGTGGTTGTATAGATATCACTTGTTCGTAAAACATGCCCCATATAGTGTCCCTTCAGATCTTTTAGTTAGTTAAAAAAAAAAATGATCATTAAAAATTATTTGTTACGAGTTGTCGGGTATCCGAATACCTTCTATCTGTTTTCGTCCTTGTTTGCATCAAACGGAGTGGCGTAGATTGATCTGTGGAGTGTTGTTATATGCGTTAATTGACTTTGGCAAAACTTCAATACATTGTCTGTTTTCATTTTGACTGAAATATTTCCACAGTATAGCACGTAACGTTATATTAAACCTTTCCACTACATTTGTTTTATTTTCTTGTCCGAGTAGGTTGAAAACGATCCAATGTTTATTTTATTTTTTTTTTTGCTTTTGTCTGATATTTTCTGTGGGTTCTTTATTGTTGTTTTGGGCTTTGTTTGCCTAGAAATCAATAGCTTGTATTGTTGTAAAATTCCTTTCCCCTAATCAGTCTGCATCTTTTCAGCTTTTTAATCTCCGAAAATCAGCAATTTGAGTCTCTTGCATGCTGTTCTTAACACAACAGACCTTGACCAAACTTTTATCATATCAAACTTGTAAATAAATAGTACATAAAACATCACCGAGTATACTATATTTTACTTCAAACAATTTTATGGCTGAAATATGCAAAATTTGAATTTACATCACAACATATAAATACATGCAGGAACTTCGAAACATTGCTAAAAGTCGCCTGATATAATTTTCTCTCTCGCGCCCGTGTCAGTCTTGAGGCATTGCCAACAGCAACTGTTTTAAACCGGATGTATTGATTGAAAGAAAACTTAAACAAGTTAACATTGATACCGCAGTCAACGCCAGAAAGGTGTTACCTGTATGTTACTATGTAAAGCCAGGATGACAGTAAGAAATGCAATATAATATCAATGATCACTATGACAATAAGAAATTCAGTATAATATCGACATCACTGTAACAAGAAATGCAATACAATATCGATGATTACTAATATAGTTCATTCACTGCAATACAAATGAATACAAACATTCCAATAAAAACCAAGATCTTTATTTTCTAGTTACAGAACTATCTAAAAGAGAGAAAATTTTTCTTTAATTTTATACTCATACAAAATAATAGCACAAGTTGCATTAGACTGAAATATTCGACATATGTCGGTAAGAAGTGGTAGAATGCGCAATATTCAACTAAAATGTTATAATACATGTACTAGATTCGGCATACATCGTTTTATACATAAATGGAATACTAAATATATTCATGAAATATTAAATTTACATAATATTTACCGTCAAGGTAGATCCAGCCGTCAAAGAATGTTTTTTATTTACAAGTGCTTATAACACATGTATCAACAGATGAATGCTAGACACACACACGCATTTAGAGAGGATAATTCGTATTAAAATTGCAAATGCTTTGATATTCTCTGAATTTTGGCGATAAGTAAAATATTGACATGCCAACAAAACTGAAATACATGATGCTCACATCGAAAAGGAACCAACAACAAAAACAAAAACTTCAACGTCCAACAACGAGTACAATTTGACCACAAAGCGACGGCGATGTTAAAGCCCGAATAAACTGAATACCTGAGTACACCGTGTGTAGTAAAGTATTTATTGAATTCGTTTATCCATAAGCTGACACATTAACTTATACGATCAAATGCAAAACTAATCTATTTTAATGGCTGATTCAATGTCATATAAACAGTACTTCGGTTTTGCATAACAGTGTAAATCTGTAATTACAAACCCAGTACATAAATCTTCACAATTAAGACATTTAACCACGCCATCGTTTTCCAGTCAATAATAACAAACAAAAAATTCGTGAATAACATTAACTAACCAAAGTGCACACCTACTTATCATACATCGGCTCATTTTCGTACGGATTTTATTTTTTGCTACACTCGCCATCAGTAGTCTTCCGCTAATATAAACCATTCGTAAAAAAATTCAATAAGGTCCGACGAATATCGAATGTATGATATCCGAAAGAGAGCAGTTCAAGGAAATATCGTTAAATATAAAGCGTGAAGTTTTGCACCGCTAAAAATTCCGCTATAGAGTACACTAAAAAAAGACAGGTACAGAACAGCTTATCTGATTTTAATTCTTGCATTAACAAATTTTCCAAAGGTAAGACGGAAAGCACTATAAAAGGTAATTCGACTGCTTACTGCAGTATCTGTTTTTACTGTGCGTGGATATTTGAAAAATAAAATTGTCGTGAACTTTGTTGGTCGAGTCCGTGTAAAATGAGTTTTTTGTAAAAATCGTCTCATACAATACAGGTACATGTTACGAATAAGTACTAGAAAACCAATTACTTGTCCTTTTGTTAGCTTTGAGAAGCAGTAACCAGTCAGTTGAATTTTATTAACTGAAGAGAAAAGCTGTCAACAATCGCAGGGTGGTGATTCTTTTTTTAACAACATCGTCGTAAAAAGGTTTTGTTAACACTGTGCTGCTAAAAACGTTTCCATTTGCATTGTCCCATTAAATAGTTTTAATCGACTAAAGTATTCGATTACAATGTAACTCGATATTTAGCACATTTTAGTAAGAATGAGAAGCAAATAAGGACATCATTTCATATACATATACCTTTTATGACTGACTGTTGTGTACAACAGTGCTTAATCAACAGATCTTTGCAGATGGATGGTCTCGAAAGGGAGTGCGAGGCACCCAAATGGTGGGTACGTCACAGGAAGTGCAGACACGTTTGAAGTTGAATCTTTCAAATCAGACTACGACTAGTCAGTTTTCAGGTAAACAGGCTCTATTTCTTCCCTTTTAGTGACATTTAAACTAATTTTCATCTCGACTAGGCAATAAATCAATACTTTCTAGAATGATAAATGCTGTGAATTAAAAACAACAACAAATGAAACAACGAAGTACGCTGTAGAAGAGCTAAGAATCAGGCTTCAATCATGTACCTACTCAAGTCGCTGAAAAGAACGTTGTAGCGGAGTTAAGACTCAGAAAACAGTCCTATAACCTCTACTCACTTCGCTAACAAGTACGCAGCAGTGGAGTTAAAAATCGGACTACGGTCATGTACGAGGGGTATTTGAAAAGTTGTGAATATTTGTTGCTTATCTGAACCAGTCAGTAAATCAAATGATGAGCAATAGACGGAAATAAATGTTTCATAAACGTCGGACACCTACAAATACCGGAGAACTATTTTGCCACTGAACAAAGAAAATACGGTAGGGGTAGGGTAATCTCCCGACTGATATCACTGTCGACATAGATAAATCTTACGATGCAATTCTCCTTCATATCCTACAATTCTGAGGTGGTTTCATCGTTTTACAGATGGTCGCGGATTCATGGAAGATGACCCACGTTCTGTATCAGCGTAAACGAGCAGAGACTAACAGATCACTCGATGTAGTCGGATTGTCAACAGAATGTTATATGTATTAGTTTTTTATGCCAAAGGCCCGATCATCCAGGTTCCTGTGTCTGACACAGGACATTTTATGCCTCCATAATGTTGCCAAACGTTTTGGAACACTGACGAACCATTGGTCTGCGCACCACTATGGGAGGTATCCATCTACCCCATGACAGACGCATTAATCCACCGTCGTGATAGACTTCCTCCACGTCCTCCATAGATCCCTGTGGCTAATTTTGGCTGAATCTCGCTGTGACAGATTTGCTGATAAGTAGAGGATCTGAGAGACACCAAGCGGCTGGAAGTGCATTTTTCTAGTGTATGAACAACATACCAAAAACTGAATAAAAATGGCATTTGATAACTGTATAATCATACTGTGAAAATGTGTAGAGAGGTCCATGGGAAGTACTTTGAAGGGCTGCACTGACACACGGATCACTAGCAAAGAACTTTATTGTACATTATACTACTATTCAGAACTTTTGAATACCCCTCGTACATGCTTCAACACCATCAAGGTCATTGTAAAAATAACAAACTTGATACGAGTACTTTCAGCTCCGCAGATAAAATTGTCGCATTCATGTACATTGTACAACCCGGATTATTTTGAAGGTTACATTTATAGTTGCCTACAGTTTAGAACTTTGTTATGGACTCCCTAACCCTTTTAATTCTTGCATAAAGTCTATCACTTGATGATCCGGAGTTCGAAGACGTGTTATGTCCCCCTCTGTTGTCTTGGAAATCTACAGCCTCGTAGATTTCGTACGGACCTTGACATTCTGTGTCTTGAGAACATGTAGTAAACATAACAGTTCCAGTCACTTGCAAATCTTCGCGTATACCGATTCTATTCCTACAGGCAGATGCATCTCCGAAAGAAGAAATTGGAGGATTCTTCTTCTGTTCACCATCAAATAGATAGAAGAGCGGTCTTTTGAATCTTATGGGACCGTTTTTGTCCCGTTTTCTGGAAGAGAACACGAGCACATGAAGCAATTTTTAAAAAATTTGGCTTAAATGCATCTATGGCCTGCTTCGCTCTTAAAAAGATCATGCAGTAAGCACGTTTATGTCTTAACCGCTAATATATTAAGCCCAATAATTATGTTAATTTTGAATATTGAGAAATTGGATTTAGATTACCAGGTATTTACAAAACGGATACAGAGTAATTTATGGTATATCGATCGCTCGAATTAGTTGTACTGAAATGAGAGTAATATGAAAGTCCGGAGTAAACTTCAAAGTCACAAGAATATGCCATGAAAGCGTCACAAAAGTTTGGAAATCTTTGCTTGGTACCTGTGTGTTGCTTATATAAACCCATTCTGGACACTGCTGGCTGGATATGTGGAAAAATGATGTCGGCCTTTCCGACTGTGAAAATCTAATGCGATGAATGTTCTTTATACCATGTTTAATTATCAGCAGAATTTAAATGAGTCATGTTTGTGTAACCTATCAAATTTCGATTTTTTGCACCTTTTGTCTTATTCACTCACAGCCTTCTATAAACCACCATTGTTCCCATTGCCCATGAAACCTTCAAGTGGACATACGAGATAAAATCAACCGAGTTTCAATATTCAGAACCCGGTGCAATAATCTGCTATGTCAGGATCGTATTTCTTCCGTTCAAGTTGTGGTATACAAATATCTCGATGTCTCATCCTTAAACTTAAATTACCAGAGATACCTAGTGTAAATGAAAACTGCAATCACTGCTACCACTAGTAGAAAGGCAACGACTCCTCCGATGATCGCAAGAACATAACTGTTGCCCTCTGCAAAGAAAACAAGAAAACAGAGAGAAATTATATTTTTACAGCTGGAACTTGTTTGGTTAGAATTCCCGAGATCCCTTGAACTGGTTTGTTAGTTATGACGGAATCTAATTCATTAAATTCACGTGAACCCTTATCATTCAAGGTGTCGATGTTTCTCTGTTTATCATTGCTACTATTTTTCTGTGATTTCCTGGTAATGCATCTAAACGAATGATAAAAGTTAATATCATAGTCACCTGGGTATCGACTATTGGTATATTTTCTTCATTCTCCATGTAGCCAGACGTCCCACACCCAGCCCACTCCTTGAATTGGGGATATACATGTTTTTAATTGTTGTCAAGATCTTGGTAAGTTTGATAGTTTTTGGGGATGTTTTCCTAAGCATGAATTATTGCCTTTACCAGTAGTGAATGCATGAAAATGTAACCCTTCGTTCGGGAGAGAGAGAGAGAGAGAGAGAGAGAGAGAGAGAGAGAGAGAGAGAGAGAGAGCATTACGTGGCTTATTTTGCTTTGATGTCTTTGTCTCTGTTGTTAACTCTTTGTTTGACGCTGTGGTAGACCGATCAGGTACTGGATGCTCTGTTGTCTTCAAGTCATGGACATTTGAATCCGAGCTGCTATTATTTGTATCCGAAAACCTAGTGCTGTGATCAGTTTCCGGCATTTTCAACTGATTTGGTATGTATCCTGGTAAATTTGTAACCTTAATCGGTGAAAAAAGTGGGATTTTTCTTGTAGTTAGTCCTGGCGAAGTGTTTCCTTGTGAAGCGGACCAAGAGATGGTGTAAGAAGGAGACTTGGAATAGATGCCTTTTGAAAAAATTGACGTACTATTTTCCTGTTGTACTGCACCAAAAGTTGCTTCAGGTCTTTTCAAAGTTAGACTGAACTGTCTTGAAGTAGAAGTTTTGCGTTCTGACTTATCAGAGGTTTTGTGTACATTTGTGTCCATAAGGAATGTAGAAAATGTGTTAACGAAATGTTGTGAAGTTTTGGAATTTTCTTTAATGGAGTGAGGAGTGTTTCGTTGTCCTTTGGTGTTATTAGAAGTGCTTCCATTCGTTTCTGGAATCAATGTTCTCCTTCCAATATTCATAGACGTTGGTTTACCTACCAAGTGGTTAAAATCTGATTCAGTTGCTCGTGTTGGTTGACTACGAATATGTACATTTGGAATATTTTCGTGTGGTGAGTAATCAGCAGTCATCCAATCAAATGTTGCTTGGGATGATACTGTTATGTCAGTATTGCCTTTTGCTGTGTTGATCCCTAAAGTTGGGCCCTCAGCGTTATGCTCCCCATGTAACATATCAAAAGACCTTGAAGTATTTGTTGACCACGTGGTATGTTGTAAGTTCGGTGGAATTTTTGGAGTAGCCAATGAATCAGATTTGTCATTTGTTGGGGTCGATTCTCCTATTGTTATGCATGCAGAAGTCGACTGGAGCTCGGAATTATCCACATTGCATGCTAACAAAATATCAGAATTTGTATCTTGCACTACAAATAAAAAATAAAGATACACAAAACTCTTTTCTCTTTGACTCATTGGTTCAATCGGTAGGGAACGGTGAATAAATTTATTGGTGAATAATATATGTAAAGAATTTCGAGAAGAATGAGCTGAATTGCACAAGTTTGATAATCTGGACGTTGTGTCTTTTGTAGATTGCAATGGTAACACCCACTGAGTCAGATAATAAACCAGTCTTGACAAGAAATTAACAAGTAGTGATTAGCTATTTCGAACATCACGTACAAGAGAGTGATCCCATACAAGATTGGTACCCAACCCAAGTTCAGTGATGTACGTTACATTGCTTTGTCAGAGTACTACCAACAGAATAAAACAGAAAGCAAATAGATAAAACCGGTCGCGACGCCATTTGTTTGTTGCAGCTTTGGCAAATCATAGTCCGATAAATCAACCCCCCAAATCTGTGTTGATACAGATAGTTGTGCTATTCCAGGTGGATTTACAAGTCACCAAACATATGATATGCTCTGGAAATATAATGAACATGTCATCAAAAGAATTCTACAGCTGACGGTAGCTGCACAGCCACGAGAAATACCGGTAAGTGTATAAAATGTCCACCGATGTGTGCAGCCAAATTTAGATGCAAATAATTGCAGCTTTTAATGAATAGGTGATATCAGCCCCTCACCCGAAAATCAACATCATCACGGGTGAAGGGCTGATTTATCGGCCTAGGCAAATCAATACTTGTGGTATAGACATTTGTACCGGTTGAGGAAACTGCGTTCTTTGAAGAGCACAAAAAAACTTCCATACACCTTGGTAAATTACTGAAATTTTACTATTTAACAAGTAGTAACATAGGTAAAAGGGCAAGACAAACCCACCGAATAAAACGTATTCTTACCTGACACCGACAATAGGACAAACTCGGGTATATCAAAACGGCTGGCTAGGAACAGGTTCCTAAGACTCACTGTACTCGTGTATGAAACACTGTTAAATGCATCATTTCCGATTGATGGATATGTACCAGTCGAGCTGTTGGCACTGCACGCGATTGTTTTGTTGGCTATGTGAAGTGTGGATCTGGAACAACCTTGATGAAAGTTATCAGGCTTCAGCATTCGAACGTCCGATATAGAGAACAAAATTCTGAAAGACAAGGAAATAGTTGAATTATGTCGAAGAAGTAAGAGATATCTGCAAGCATCAGTTCTTTTTTCCAAAAGTAACGTAACACCTTTCAATCGAAAAAGATGGCACTAAAATGAACATTCCAAAATTACTAATACACTAGTACAATATACTAACTCACTCGAATACGACAGTACTAAAGTTTGAAACCAATTTTTTTCTAGTAAAATGTTTTTTTTTTCAATAATACATACCCTATCATAATACCTTAGGTGAACTCCTACCACCTTGCAAATCCAGCCCTCCAAGGCTAGAACGTTTTAGCTAAAAAGCTAGAATTTATCTGCCCACATCGTGGCAGTTAGAGTGATCTCTCAAAACAACAAAAAAATCCCCAAACAAAACAAACGAGGATATGTGTATAGCTTTTAAACAGCATTTGTTGTATTAATAGGCTGAGATTTGGGTCTTTCAATAAGACGGGAACAAGCCGAGTACAGTAATTTTTAATACAGTTATTACAGACGAAAACCTCAAAATATACTGAACAGAGGTGCAATGGTTACTTCCACTGAATGTTCAACTGGACCTTTCACATGCGTATTGTACTCTTCAGATAAAAAAAATACTTATTTAAAAACAAATTGCTGTCGAAATGTTGTTCTACTGTTTTAAACTTCTTCGTAAAAATGTTTTAATGTGTTTTTCTTGGGCGTAAAATTGCAATTTTCACTGTAACACTTCCGTTGTCAAATTTTTCGTTTTGCGAGGCAAGTAGTTCTTGTACATTGTCAAGCTCTTCAGTTTCGGCAGCAACTTTTTCTTGCATATAGTCCGAAATCCCGTAACATCTAAAAGGAATTGATCAATTCTGAAAAAAAAAACCCACATGAACGTTCGAAGTTTGGGGTTTTCATTATCCAGTTAAACCTATGTGTACGATGTATGGGCAAACACTACAACGTCACAAATGAAATTGATTTTGAATACATCAGATCAGAGCAATGGATACATTGATACATACTAGATGTTTTGGGTCAGTCCAGTTCTGCAGATACGAACTAGGTATGTAGCCCAGCAATAAAACTCATTGTCACTTTAATGCTTGACAGCCGTAGAGTGTTTAGATCCAAAGCACTTCTGTGATGTCGTCTATGTTGTTTTCCACGGCTATTGGCCAGTTGCGAAAGAGGATTTTAAATATACCTAAAAGGATCGATTGACACAGGCAACAAAATTAACAAAAAGGATATTTCAGCTTTGCTGTACCTTTTCTCACTTAAATGGGAGCGAGAAATGAGGGTGTCGATAATGAGGTGGATAACATTCCTAATAGATTACAGACAATTTATTAGGCACAATACGGTCATATATTAAAATAGCTGAAAATATGTGGGCCATAGTGCAAACAGTGATAGGCAATTGTTAGAGGTCGACCCATCATAACCAAAGCTTCAATAATCATACTAGTTCATTATTGAACCACTTACTGGACGGCTGTCAAGCATAAATAATCTCGCTTTATATATTTGAATTATTGCGCTCTCAGACCATTGGTCGAGGTCCATGATATACATTTTATTTCAGATGTGTCTCTGTGTGTGTATGCACAAATCTCTTGCGAGATAAAACTCCTTTGTTCATGCCATAGAGAAAATTTGATGTTAGTCAATCAAAAGTTTGATCTGCCACTAAAATAAAAACGATTTTGCATTTGTAGCCAATAAATGATTTTGATGAAGACGACCTTCAAGATCTCAAAAGTTATTAGCCAGTGGTTAATATTCATTAACTAATTATATATTACGGATACATAGCCCCAACACTTGTTATTTAGGTTATGATTGAAGTCATGGACTCTACGAAATTAATACCGTGCCTAAAATTCACAGTATCTATGTTGTGTTCAATATTTTTTACGCCAAGGTATACGGTGCTTAAATTTGGGGTTGTAGGTTTGAATTCTATTAGTACCGGTTAGTTATTACTAATCACCAAAAGATGACATGATAACATTGACAAATATTACAGCGATCACATGGCAATAAAATGTACTATGTTGAGGCAGAAGGAGCATTCAGTTTCATAATGGAAATATGGCAATAAACTGTACTCTGTTTAGGCAGAAAGAGCATTCAGTTGCATCATGTAAACATGGCAATAAACTGTACTCTGTTTAGGCAGAAAGAGCATTCAGTTGCATCATGGAAACATGGCAATAAACTGTACTCTGTTTAGACAGAAAGAGCATTCAGTTGCATCATGGAAACATGGCAATAAACTGTACTCTGTTTAGGCAGAAAGAGCATTCAGTTGCATCATGGAAACATGGCAATAAACTGCGGTTACGTGTAGGCTCATACAAAGGTAACAAAAGAAAAGAGTGAAGTCAACAAGCTTTGTAAAGTTTAACAAAATAATTTATTTCCCTAGAAACAAGGTAAAACTATGAAATAGGACTTACGGTTTGTGAATATAATCCAAAAATTAATCCTAGAATTCAAAAATACAAGTCCTATCACTAAAAGTTCTAACTGAATCCAAGTTCGAATCTCGATGAAGTTCCAATATGGAAGGCGATGACGTCCTCTATAACCAGTTTGTGTTGACGTGTCAACAATTCCTTGTTGAGTCACCAAGAATATAATTCCGGCTTTTGAATTCCGAATAATTTAGTGAATGTCTTCGTGCAAGAATTTCGTTGAAGAAGAGTATTTTCCAGGGTGAATAAATTATTTTAAATACGAAAATCAACTCAAATGGAAACAACAAGACAAATACCTTGAGCCCAAAGGTATATATTTACGACTGATCAAATCCACCAGAAAACGTCTGTTTTAACCTGCGATTTTAGATCACATGATTGCCCACGTGGTCACTTAACTTGAACAGCGCAGTAAAAAAAATGCCAATTTGCACGTAGGCTAGAATAGCCCTATCTAAGAATCAGATTCCCACACTGGAAATAAATTTAAAAATAAAACTGTTTAAAACAGACTAACACGTGGGTTGAACATGACCTTGGTAATGACCAATCATTTTCACTGAATGTTTACAAAATCGGAACCAAGGTCAAGAACTAGGTCATCTAAAAATAAAATGTAGCAATCGAACTGCGTTGTTATCAGGTCAAAACAGAAAACTGAACCTTCCGAAGAAAAGTCAAATCCAGTGAATTAGGTTATCATTACAATAACGTAATGAAATAAATAAATTAAAAGAGAATTTAAAACTAACACACAAGCAATTAAATTACATATACGTAACACTTTACTCTGTTGATGTAGAAAGAACATTCAGTTGCATCATGAAAACTCTAAAAAATACCTTCAAATCTTTCAAGGATACGCTATTTAGAGCCTTATTAAATGTGGTTACAGGACGACTACTAGAATAATGAAGTGTACTAGTTCGTTGGTAAATATACCAGGCTCAGGCTAGAGGGCGGATGCTATTTGCACGCTCTGGTATTACACATTCAATTGTTAGTTTTGTCTACACTGTTCAAAACATAATTTACTGGTCCAAAGTGTTGATATTCCCTGTTACTACCTATTGTATTGTTGTTGTTGTTGTCGATGTTGTTTACTGTTTTTACCTGGAACTGCAGTCGGATGAAATGACCTTGCAAGTGCAATCAATAGATCCTCTGTCGAAGTAGGACGATTTTACGTAGACATTTCCGTCAAACATCAGATACAAGTCTTTTCCTCTGTGTATGCCTTTGGAACACATGTCGACAATTTTCTTGCCTGGAATAATAATAATAATAATAATAATAATAATAATAATAATAATCGGAAATTCATAGATAAGATGTCAAAGTATTGTTGAAGCAATACCGAATCCATCATGAACCATGATCTACGCAGTTGAAAGATAACAGATCTTGCCCAAGATCGATTACAATTTTTTTTTCATGGAGTTAAGTGCTTTCTGCTTTCAAAGAATGTCACGTGTTTCGTCACATGATAAATAAAATAATACATCTCGTTTCAATTAATTTCTGAAACTCGTTTGACGATTGACACAGTCTGTGTGCAAGATAGAAATCATTCAGCTAGTTTTCATAAATTTTATTTGAAACGAGCACACTTGTACGATTCTACTCTGACTTGCAAGACGTTTCACAAGCCCATCTCATGTTTTCAGATACCATACACAGACAAAACTACATATGTGTTTTAGTCCGAGTGATAGGAGAGAACGAATTTGAGATGGCGTAGGAACATATCGAGGCCGTCATGCGTATCAAACGAGTTCTTCCCTTCCCCCGGATTCGGAACAAAACGCTTGTTACATATCCCCTTTGTATTCACACATTCTTTTAAATTTTTTTAATGTATACTCTAAAAATATGAATTAGGCATTTGGCATTTTGTTGAAGATATTTTACAACCATCTGAAAAAAAATCTCCATGTACGTAACCGGGGCTAAGCCTGGATATATTCTGTGCAGTTGCGCCGTCAGTCTTTCAACATTGCATATATGGTGCTTTACTGTTCAGCTTTAAATTATTAACACTGTTGTGTTGTACATATGAATGGATTTAAACTGCATTCATAGGCAACTGGATTTTCTTTTACTTACCTCTCAAATGGAACGTAGGTTTTGGATCAGCAAGTAGCCCTTTATTCTATACCCTTCTTACCCAATACACACCCTACTATCAATCAAATTTGAGAGCACATATCACAAACAAACAATTAAATACATCAAATTTTATACAGAAAGCTCATTAATTTACAATATTTTCCAACTCTATTGTTTTCTTTTCATTAATACAATAAATTATTGATGCATTGAACTTAAAGGATAAATTAAGGCTATGTATTTAAAAAAAAAAAAGAAGATTCCATCTCCAGGCTAGATTTTTTACATTTGGATATATATTCACAGAGAAATTCTAAACAATATTATCTTCTTTAATTCTTTTTATTTTCTACTAGAACAGTCTCAAGAAAAATGTAAACTTATATACACTTCGCAATACGTGTCCCAGTGATGAAAACGTCTCAACAGCATTGTAACAAGATGTATTCTTCTACAATTTGCAAGAAGCAAGGAAATTTTCTTTTTACTTTACATTCGAATGTATTGGCTAGCAATATGTATAGCATACTAAAGTAGCAGATTTATTTCTGTTTCCCGCGGGGGTCCTGAGTGGCCTAGTGGTTTAAAGCGCCCACCGTTACGGATCACTGCCATCTCACCTCTGTCTGCGTGGGTTCGTGTCTCGGGTTCGGCCAATGTGGGTATGTGAGAAAGCTTGCCGGTAGCTTCTCGTGGGTCGGTGGGTCTTTCCGGGGTTTTCCCGGGTTCTTCCTCAACCATTTATACTGGCCGCCATGTATAGCCTATCTTGTGCTGAAAAATTGCGTTAAACCCTCCTACAACAACTACTATTACTACTACTACTGTATCCAGCAAGACAATGTCAGCAGTTTGCCGTTATATTCTATGATGTGCTTCGTGTACATTCACGCTGTAAGTAGTAACATAATTCGCATTTCCAATTCAAAGTTAAACAGCATATAAATATGAAGAAGAAAAAATTTAAGAATGTAAACATTGTTCGATTTTGAACCGGGTCTGTTGTGTGATAAATGGCCATATTTACCACTAGACTACGCAAGCGTCATTCCATAGTTGCGAAATTTCTTGATCATAATGTTATCAATATCTTTTGAAGAGTAGTGGGAAAATATTTATCGTATTTTACTCCAGTAATATATCCAAACTATTTCTCTCAGAAATTCTAGTAATTTACGGCCTGGTATACAACAAGAAATTATTATTCAATTCTTTAATTTCACTTGAAATAATAAACATCGAGGAAGGTCCTCAAGTTATCACATCGCGCCCTTTTATGAACTTTCCAAAACCCTTTTCCTTATCTTTGACATGAGATGACAGATGTATAATATCTAGTAATAACTTCAATCAGAGCAAAAGCGTAACTTTCGCATATAATCCGCGTCATATCCGTGAACATTTCATGGCCTGTTTAATTTAAATCATATCAGTGAACATTTCATGGCCTGTTGAATCTAAGTCATATCAGTGAACATTTCATGGCCTGCTGAATTTAAATCATATCAGTGAACATTTCATGGCCTGTTGAATTTAAGTCAAATCAGTGAACATTTCATGGCCTGTTGAATTTAAGTCTTATCAGTGAACATTTCATGGCCTGTTGAATTTAAGTCTTATCAGTGAACATTTCATGGCCTGTTTAATTTAAATCATATCAGTGAATATGCAATCACCTATTGAATAGAAGATCCGAGTGTTTGTCACGTGACAAATAGTTACTAAGACTTATGCTCATTCCATGTGAAATTTATAAAATTAGTTCAATAATTTAAACTTTAAGCTCAACAAGGCTAATTTAACTCGTTTCATAAACTTAATATGAAACAAACATTCTTGTTAATTCGTCTTTTTAAATCAATTGTGTGTAAGAACCGTACCTTCCATGCACTTGTAGTGCATCACACCATAGTTGGAAACAGAAGCTCCCTCGACAATCCGCGGAACCTCGACTTGGCATTGCTGACGTCCCGAACAAAGCCGATGAGTCGCGACAACGTCAGCGTCGTGAAAAGGTATCTTCTTGTCATCAGTATCAAAGGTACAACACTTCTTCTCCAATAGCTGGCAATCGCTGACCCCAAAAACACAGGGCCACCTTTCCTTGATGGCGTACTCCATGGACCCTACCACTATGATATGATTACTGTTACATTGGACAATGAATGTGGAGCATTCGAGGTCCGAGCCGTAACAAGCTGTTGTCATCGACCAAAGGCTGTCACCACCTAGAACACCTATATATTAATTAGAACTAATACATTTTGTCAAATGAATTTAATGTTACTTAAATTTAACATTTCAATTACACTTAACAAATGACAAAATAATCTTTTGTCAATATCAATAACCACCTTATTTGCAATTAAAAAAGATAGTGGTGTCAATAATAATAATAATAATAATAATAATAATAATAATAATACTTGGTATTATTATTATTATTATTATTCCTACGTTTTACATCATCATCATTAACTGAAATTATATAATGGCAATCGTTACTACCTCAAACGCTTTTATTAACACTCAAAAGACGACGACGAAGCGAAATAAACGTGGTAATGTCGCAAAGAACCACATAAAAAGAGAAAAACAAGGCAAATAAGCAAGCGTGTATATATTTACAAGTGAGAATATTATATACGGTGTAATACTCACTTGAAAAGATTTGTCCAAAATGTAAGACAAAATATATTTTGATGAAAACGTTAAACCAATATTCTGAACATTTGCTCCCAGTCGCCACCTTGAATGTCGCCTGCTGCATGGCGGAGAAAGAAAAATCACAGGAGTGGTCTTCCGCTCGCCAACGCCCTAGATAATATACAAGAAGACAAAATTTGTATAGTATTTATACATTCCTGTTGGTTGATATGTTGCTGTCTTTCCTTCATACGATGCAATTTATATTCATATTTGCAGTTTATCACACTGACTGACGAGTTTGGTGGCCAGTCAGTTTATCACACTGACTGACGAGTTTGGTGGCCAGTAGCATTCCATTTGTTCCGTGCAGATTATAATGAAAATATCTGGACAAAAATAAATTCCTCAAAATTATCCAGACTTTATTTCAAGTAGTCAGTATATAATTCCGCTTCCCAAAATTATCACTTTGACAACCTGCATATCCTTTTCACTTGATATATACGGCATACAGGAATAATGTTGATTTCCTAAATCTTCTTTGACTTTTTAATCTTTTTATTTTTGTCTGTATTAAAGATGCAAACTTTCTCCCCTAATACTATCGTCCGGACGGTTATATCTTACAAGTTGATAATCTGAACGATAGATTCGGGGAGAAAGTTAAAGAAAGCAATTTGAATTTAAAAGACAGTATTATGGCAAATGAATCAAGTCAGATTAGTACACCATGTAATGTTAAACAAGTTTTTCTTTGTTCGATCGTCTGTACGAAGTACAGGATAGGGCATATGTGGGTCCCGACGGCTGCGGATGTTGACATCCCGCTTAAGTGTAAGGTTTTGGTTATAGTTGATATGAATCGTGTATTTAAATTTAATTACCTATGTGTTCATTATCATATGATTGACCTTATTTTATACTTTTATCTAATATACCTTCTTTTTCGCAACTTAATGGGATAATTCCAGGGATAATTCCAGGTTTGCCAAACGTTTAAAGCAGGTTCAAGTTTTGTGTTTAAGCTTATGTTTTGGCTTCATTGGCAGGGTTGAGTTTTATTTCAGCGTGTTAATTAGCATAATCCTGGAACTGTTAACTTTTAAAAGTGTTAGTTGTTCGCAATTGTTTTTAGCGAAAAGTTAAAATTTGTGTTATGGTTTGTTATATGTAGACAGCAAGTTAAAAGTTTGTTTTGAAAACTTTGGTTTTATTAATATGCAGATCCTGTGCATTTACATTTAACATTTTTACTTTTATTAAAATATTTCCTGTCATTTGTTGTTAATACAATTTATACCTATTTGTTTTTAAAATATTAAAGTGAAAAATAAGGGACTAAATTTGTTATTACCCTGTCATGTCAAGTTTTAAAACCTATCGTGTTACCTTGAGGTCAACGTTTTGATTTGCTTTCAGAGGACACAGACCATTTTTTGCATTATCCACAATAAATTAGGAAAGGCATATAGTGTTAACTTGATTATCATCATTATTATTATTATTATTATTATTGTTGTTGTTGTTGTTGTTGTTGTTAGATTAAACGGCATAAATGTCAACTTGATCATGATTATTATTATTATTTTAGGAGAAAGGCATAAAATGTAAACTTGATTATCACTGTTATTAGTATTAGACGAAAAGGCATAAAATGTAAACTTGATTATCATTGTTATTAATATTAAAGTTAATCACTTATCTATTAATTTTATTAATAGTAAAGTCCATATTTGGTATAAGTCTGTTTTACTCCACCGAGGAATTCTGAATGTTTACTTCCTGTCCTAATTGCTTTGGATATGAAATGTAGGCATGGGTACAAGATCTGGGATACACCAATTTTCTGCCTTCTTTAGCGTGAGGGTTGATGAGCTAACACGACACTGGTGGAGATTCCAAACAATGAAATCTTTACGTGCGAGTTTGGCCACCTAATATATAAACACGGAGACTATACATTTTTGGAATTTCATATTGCTGTAATTCATGTCGGTACACACATTACTTACTGAAACTGATAAGATGAGGCAGGTAAGAAGGGATATAATAATAAATTTACAATTTTCAATACAGAGTCAAACAAATACAACCAACTACGTGACCCTGTGTGTTCCGATCACACATCTACTTGAGGCTGATTGTTTTCAAGCGCCACCATGACACCTTGCAAAACTTTGCAGTTTCCAAAGAAGGAAAAATTTGAAGTTCCTTTCTATTGACTTGTTGCATCCTTTATTGCAAAAGAAAAAGATTATCAGAAGACGTTCTTGGAACAGCATTTGAGACGTCATAACTATATATTTGCATTTATCTTGAATTATTCTCTTGTAAAAGTCAGCAAAATTCGAAAAGAATATATTTTCTTTGTGTAAACAGTTGGAAAGCATTATGCAACATTCAGTCCTACGTGTGTTTTGTATAACTTAAAATATACATACATACATAGATAGATACATACATACATACATACATACATACATACATACATACATACATACATACATACATATTCGAAACTCCGTAGAGTACGAATTAAAATTCTCTAACCTGTATGATAATATTATTTGTATTAAATTATATATAATGGAGAGAATTAGTGTGTGGGGGTGGGTGTAATGGGACGTGTGAATTCTGAAAATGCCCGATACGTTTACGAAGCGTTAGCTACGGGAAATTGTTATGTCGCCGTCAGTCTATTCGTCTTTCCATGACATCGCAAATATTTGTTTTTACCAAACTTTATATATGCATTCATGGCACAGAGAAACATACCATATGCAACTGATTTTGGCGTCTGAACACTTGCCCACCGTATACTGCTGCAGGGGGTTGGGGGATGGTTGGATATACATAATAAGGGTGGGTGGGTGTTTGTGATGTTTTGGAATACTATGAATATTCTACTAGACATAGCTTTCCATTACACAGATGGTACAATAGTGTAAAACACCAAACCCAACCAAGTACGGACGCATGTGGTGCTCTGCATTCTTCTCATTAGTGTAAGAAGATAATAACTTCAATAAGTCGTTTCACTCTCACCAACCTATTATCTGTCTACGTCAACAAATTACGTTATACGTATGGGCAGTCCCATAACTTTCATCGTCGCCTCGAGTTACTGGTTGTGACTGAGTCCTAATAAAGTTACGTTTAATACAGTGAATGTCACAAATTAAATAGAATTTAAATGTTCACTTACCTGTGTCTCAAACGAAAAGGGTAATAAAAATTGTCAATATCTCTTTAATACGTTGTAGGAAAACTCTACAGTCTGACTCAGATTTTGCACGTGTTTCATCACTACACGTGCGTTCCCGGGCTTGGAGACATGTAACCTAATTACAAGCAGCTGACTGGTATGTCTGTAGATTGGTACTCTCAATTACCATGAATCAGTTGACTTGGGATATAGTCCTCAGGTACCATGAATCAGCTGACTTGGCACATAGTCCTCAAGTACCATGAATCAATTAACTTGGGATATAGTCCTAAAGCACCATAAATCAATTGACTTGGAATATAGTTCTAAAGTAATGTGAATCAATTAACTTGGGATATAGTCCTCCAGTACCATGAATCAATTGACCTGGAATATAGTTCTAAAGTACTGTGAATCAGTTGACTTGGGATATAGTTCTAAAGTACCGTGAGTCAGTTGACTTGAAATATAGTCCTCAAGTACCATGAATCAATTAACTTGGGATATAGTGCTCCCCTGCGTTGGGAAAATGGTGCATAATAAACTAACATCCCCAAACATTATTTCTAGCTATTTCTGTTCAAGTTCATAATATTATACTTAAAATGTCTGACATCCCCAAACCTTGTTTATAGCTACTTCAGTGCAAGTTCATCGTATTCTGCTTAAAATGTCTGACATCCCCAAACCTTGTTTATAGCTACTTCAGTGCAAGTTCATCGTATTCTGCTTAAAATGTCTGACATCCCCAAACCTTGTTTATAGCTACTTCAGTGCAAGTTCATCGTATTCTACTTAAAATGTCTGACATCCCCAAACCTTGTTTATAGCTACTTCAGTGCAAATTCATCGTATTCTGCTTAAAATGTCTGACATCCCCAAACCTTGTTTATAGCTACTTCAGTGCAAGTTCATCGTATTCTGCTTAAAATGTCTGACATCCCCAAACATCATTTCTAGCTACTTCAGTGCAAATTCCTTGTATTCTACTTAAACTAAGTCTTGCACTACTTTTATTTACCATGCCTTAGAAAATTTAAACTGATTGATATTCAAATGTGAGATCAATGTGAACGTAAAATACCGTAACTGATAATCAACCAAATTCGGGACACGATCTAATACAAAAGCATTTATCTTTTTATTTTTCGTTTTCTTTTCCTTTTTTTTTTCTTTTTTTTTTTTTTTTTTTTTTTTTTTTTTTTAATGGTTACGATCCACGAGGAAAACTAAAATTTGTTCGTTAAGACACACCGGTGTCAGCATTGGCGCAAAACTTACTGCAGTAAAAAGTGACGAAATGTCTTCAGCTCAGCGTTTGTATGTAGTTACTGTAGTTACGTATATTTTCAGTTAATGAAACCAAACACTTATATTCAATATACAAAGATACAGGGATATACCTGTAGCAGCACAAGATAAAATTCTCAGCCATGAGTGTCATCCTAACTTTTGATATTAACAAACTTTCTGCAGTTGGTAATTTCAGAATTAAAAGTTTTCTTAAATTAATTAATGTTATTTCCAGCAAAAGCCCATAACAGTTACTCTGTATCTCTCACTGAGTTAAATATTTCACTTATGGAACTAAATTCAAAAACTATGAACGAGTTGTTTTGAAAGTCCGTTTCAACTGTTGAAATTAACGTGTCATTTAAGTATAGCATTTTTATGGTCGTTATTGGCCTTGTTATGCGAGCTCTTCGCGGAGTACTAATATGCTTGCACGCGAAATAAGTCATAATATCATTTGGTAATGTACAGGTCTCCCGACCAATTTTTTTTTTTAATGATATGGATTTTATAAAGTGATGGGGTTATGAAACATAAGGGAAATAATGAGATATTTTAAGGGAAATCGTAAGAATATATTAATAATAACGTGCTAATATTGTCTGTTTCTGTTCAATATCACATTTTAAGTACTTGAAGACACATAAAAGCTAGTATTAATAACACAACACATTGATACAATAATTTGACTGTTAGTTCTTTTCTCTATTATACTGAGTACATCCATTATTAGAAATCATTATGTCCTTTTGATCCTTTTTTGAATAAAAAATAAATTGGCAAGAAAAACTGGCATGTGCTTCTTGAACAAAAGTATAGAGATATTATGGGGATTTTTTTAAAAAAACAATTAAAGGGGTTACAATATTGATGAAAATGGCGGTATTTAATACGGATTTACATAAAATATAGGATGGCTGGAAGGCCTGAATTTAACATAAAATATTCTTCGTACTATTGAAATAAGTTTCTCGCGCTTTAATTTCAAAGAGTTTGGTTTCGTTTGATTTGGAGTTTTGATGGCACAACAACACAAGTAGGTTATTTAGTGTCCAGATAATTGGAGTAAAGTGCTTGGCCAAGGACACATCACAGTAGTAGACCCAGGCTAATCCAATTGTAGGAGTCGAATCCGCACCCTTTATGTTCTGCATTTCTCAGACTAACCACTGAACCACGTAGGCGCAAGTCGCGGTACATTGATCAGACTGGACCGAATTTCCTCTCTCTTAGAAATCAGTTTTCATTAATTTGCTGTTAGTGTCACTGACAGTTACAGCCAAATAATAGAAACTGATTTCCAAAACAGATTCAACTTTGTTGTCAGGAGTGAAATTCATATCACAAAGATTTACTTATGAGCCTGCAAGAAATACTTTCGATAATACATCAACTATCACTCGCTTACCTTAAAAGCAAGCTAAGCACAATTTAAACATAAAATTGAACTGAGATCTTAATTATAAGAATATATGACTATAATGAGCAAAGACTAATAAAATATTGTTTACGGGTTTCTTGTAAGTGGTTAGAGCGTCCGCTTTGGGTGCGAGAGGTCGCGGGTTCGAACCCCAGCCAAGTCATACCAAAGACTTATAAAAGTGGTACTAGCAGCTGCCTCGTTTGGCCCTCTACATTAAGAGATTAGCATTAGGACTAGTCGGCCTGGTGTCAGGATAATGTGACTGGGACATGATGCTATATGTCTGCGCATGGTGCCGGGGTTCGAACTCGCGACCTCTCGCAACCGAGGCGGACTCTCTAACCACTGGACCACCGGAGCGGTAGTTCTCAGAGGGTTCATAGACTGTAATATAACTTTCCATTTATAGTTGGAAACAGCACATGCAGGTCTGTTATTGACAGAAAACTCATAACCTTTGGTGGTACTTGTTCGCGAGCCAAGGTTCCGATATGTTAACCCATCTACACCCTGGCGTTCGATCAGAGGCATTCGATCAGGGGCGTTCGATCAGAGGTGTTCGATCAGATATTTCAATGCTTTGTCCTAGTGACATATATTGGATTTCATGAGTTACCTCCATTAATAAGTAATGACATCTTACCTATAGTGTGTTACAGCTTTGCATTGTACATGGGCCAAAAAAGGTGAAGGCAATTGACTTCAAACGGATACTTTGTAAGTTTCGCATTGAAAGTATGACTTAGTATCAGGGAGTGGAAAATTATTTATTTAGGAGTTCATTTCAGTCGTGAGCTCACCTTGTCTCGATCATTTAGGAATGGTATTCAAATTTGATCAACTTGATTTTGATTGGATGGGTGGCTTGCCGCTGCATCCAATTAATTCACAGACCTGAAATATCTGATCGATCCGCCAAGGTGTAGATAGGTTAACATATCGGAATCTTGGTTGGCACAGATGTGGATGATAATGAATCTCAGTAACCACTTACTGAGTAAGCATTTTGCCAGGAAGAAGTCCATATGCTATGAGGCAGCCTATTGTAAACTGAATACAATAAACTGGAATGATTAGGTTGCAACTTCTTCAACATCCAAATGGTTGATAGTTTTATCAATTATAAAGTTCAATAGAGTTTCTGATAGCATTCTGTTGGCAACAAATAACAGCATAACTTAATGTTGCATGATAAATTATTTGATGATTTTTTTGTTTCAATTGACATATTATTATTTATTTAGCAAATAAAATTTAAATCATATCTGGTAAGGGATTGTATAGTGACAAAGTGTTGTGGTATTTATTGTTCCTAAGTTGTTTGGATTTTAGTAGTATATAACGACTTGTTTTGTTCATGCCTGGTCATATCATCAGATTTAAAACAGAAACAACTTTAAAGTCTGACCAAATGAACAAGTCGCATAACTACACCACGACCTAAATATTAGATGTTCATGTTTGAGCTATGTCGATATCTTTCAGAATGTTGTAATTTCGTGAACTCTTATTCTGTCTTTACACGTCAAGATTTGGCTGTGTTATGGTATTTGATATTTGATATTATTATTATACATGTCAAATATGGCGATAAAAACTTCAACTCTTCATTCTTTTCAGATACCATATTTTCTATGTTTGATTTATGTACACCTACAAAATCACCCCACGCAAAAACTTCATACAATTAAACTACAGCCAATGACTTTGGGAGAAAAGTATTTATTTCATTGAGATATCCCTTATCGTAGCAAGAAACCACAGCGAACTCCCATGGGAAGAATTTACTTATATTTTTTTGAAAACCTTCTTTACCATAGCAAGAAACCCAAGTCTTTTTTTTTATACTTTTATCTAACATTTAAGTACTGTTCATAAACGAACATCATAATATGATTATATGTTGTGGTACAAAATGTGTAAATACGAAGTTTGCACTAGATTTAATTGAAACGGATTGTAAGTACATTTGTGTATTTTATTGTTATTGTTGATCAAACATACATATACAATAAGGCTTACATCAGAAAATGACCTTTTCGAGACTAGTTGTTATCGATCACTGTCATACGGTACATAAAGGCTACAATTACTTATTAGTGTATATCAGAAAACTAACACGTCGTTATTGAAAGACGATTGTGCGAATTTCAATGTAAAAAAAGAAAGTAACCAACTTAACAAAATTGAGGTGAGTAACTATAAAACAAAGTATTTATGTTATCCGTTACATATTTTTATCCGTCACAAGGTGAAGGACGTCCTTATTTAACGTAATATCATATATCTTGTGATGGTAGGATCTGATTAAATTCATTTTTTGGTGATTTATAGTTTGGTTCAATAATCAATCTTTTGCACTTTTCAACGTCAGTTGAAAAAGCATATGCTTGCACAGAATTATTTTATTGGAATGCCATTATTATTTAAAACGGCCGTTATCTTTTTATCAATCTGATACAAGTTCTGTTTAATTGTTTCAGTGGTCAGTTCTGTGTTGAAACAGAATTTCATTTTTTCCTTCATATTAATTTTAAAATTACATGTCTGCATTACTACGTAAGTAAACTATCAGTGATTAAAAGTTTCATTTTATCACGATATTTGTTTATATGGCTTGTTGTAGAAAAAGTCCTACATAAGCAAATTAACTTCAGGCACTATAAAGCCACCATAACAGGGCTTGGTTTACTTTAGTTTCGTTTTTTTTAAACTGACTAATACCATGTCTTTATCTGCTATTCTTCTCCTTGCAAATGAAATATTCTTTTAATCTTTAAAATATTTCTTTTCGTTAGTACTTATTTTTACATCTGCTTTCTTTCTTGAATTTTCCATTTGTTTCCGAAAACATCATTAATCATCAGAATAATGAAATCTGTTTCATCGTTATTGGTTGTTTATTGGTTTTTTTCAGTAGGAGGTTAAATCAAAGTTCTTAGGAATTAGTTGTTTTCTTTCTTCTGGTGCTGAATGGTATCCTTTCAACTAGTCATATAAGTGTTTTGATACTGTTAAATCTATTTTTAATTTACACCAAAACGTATATCATCTTTTCAAGTATTCAATCTCTTTCGATTCCGTTTTGTTTTTTAATCTTTCGGTGCCTATTTTAAAGTTTTTGACAACATTTTTGGCACATGGTTTCACCATTCAAACTGTTGGGACATTTGGCTATATAATCACTGGCCTTGTCATTTCTTTCTCGTATTATCCGTCATTTTTTGTTTAACATTTGCAAAAACTTGCTCCAATGTTTATATTAGGAGAGAATTCTTTAGTAAGATTATTATTTATTAAGATTGGAATTTTCTCTAAATTGTATTAAAAGCAATTTTTCATTAAATTATATTGAAAGTAATTTTCCACTAAAATATATTGAGATTAATTTTATTTATTTCTGTACTACAGCTGTATGTTATTTTAATAAAGATTATGCTTTACGAGAAATTGCAAAAACCCTTGTACTATAAAATACATTTTCCTTGTATCTAAAAGTCAGTAATTTTTAGACTCGGTTGTAAGTTATGCTGAACATGCAAATTCCTTTTGGATGAGTATGCTAGAAGATTCATGTATTTCTTAGAATAAATCAGCTGATGCAGCAAATTGTCTTTCTGATGACGTACACAGACACGGAAAATATCAGTAAGAAAAACGGGAGCCTCGTTCTGATTCGAAATGAATGAACACAAAAGTACCTAGACGAATGTCCACATTTGGCCGTGAGGATACGTCCAAAATTGCATATAAATTGAGAACAAGCTTGCGCAAAATCAGTTCATTCATCGAGAATCAGAAGGCTCTATTTTTTCTTACAGGTAAGCATCGTCTGTGTTCGTAAATTTCTTTAAGGTATAGGAACTTTTTATTGTTTGAGATTTTCACGGTAAAGTTCAGTCTAGACTCGATATTTTTGCAACATTTTTGTGGGTTCTTTTCTATTTTATATTATAATGTATTGAAATATTTAATTTTTTAAAGAATTTATATTCATTTGTATTTATAGTATTTATTATTGCAAAAAACGAATTCGCTACCAACTTCATGTTTAATAAAATTTAATGTGGAAATAAAATATTCTTTAAGTAATAAAGAATAATGTTTCAGTAACGTATTCCAAATTAGTATTTTATTTTAAATTTAGTAAAATACATTTCTTCAAAATGATTATTGCATTAATCGCAACTATTGAATTTTATACTCTTTGGCTATCATGAATTTAGTCGATAGTTAATTATCCGTATTATATTCTAAAAGACAGAAATTACACAAATATATGAAGCTGGTAAGCTCGAAGGAAAGTTGTAATTTTATATGTATTTCTTGTATTTCAAACATAAAGTTTTTATAGATGTATCTCTAGAATGTAGTATTATATATATAATTTAAACCACGTTTAGTTCATTCATCGAGAATCAGAAGACTCTGTCTTTCCTTTCAGCGAACCCCGTTACCTCTCGTTCAGCTATTCCCCAAGGTGTAGACGTATCTATACCGTTATGAGTGACACCTTCTGTTAAGAGAGCCTGAACACACACACACACACACACACTCTCTCTCTCTCTCTCTCTCTCTCTCTAACCATGGGCAAAGGCATTTCTTAAGTTATGAGTATTTAAGTTATGAGTATTTCCTTTTCATAGCAAGAAGTGAGAAGAAGGGTACGATCAAAACCTCATCATAACATTTACATACTACTTATGATTAGTTGTTGCAACTTTATTCGGTATCATACTTGTTCATGCTTTAATTCCAGACTCAGTCATTAAAATATAATATGTGAGAGATTATAATTCTGCCTGGGGTCCGGGTGACCGAGTTGTCTAAAGCGCTAGCCTTTATCGATCGCTGCCATCTCACCCCTATCCGCGTGGTTTCGAATCTCCAGCTCGGCCCATGTGGGTATGTGAAAAAGCTTGCCAGTAGCTTCTCGTGTTCTTACCTGTTTATTTTACCGGGTTCTTCCTTCACCAGTTGGACTTGCTGCCGTGTATAGCCTATCTTGCGCCAAGAAATAGCGATAAACCCCAAAACAACAACAACAACAATTCTACCTTACTTATCTTCAGACTATCGTCATGGTTTAGGTGCGCTAAGATATTGTGATGGATCTTCTTTATAATTATTCATGCAAACATTTATAAATTCCTATATAAAAAAACTTCAGAAAAATTTAGAATATCTTTCTTTTTGTAGTAGTCGTGAAGATCGACAACAGAATAAAAGCTGAAATGTTTCATGACATCTTTAACATACTGGTAATCATTGTCGGTAATTACTGATGTACAAACACTTGAATATAATCTTGTAATTGGTGGGAAATTAATTACATTAAAATTTTCAAGTCACCCATTTCGTGTTATGGATAAATATATATATTCTTAAATAGTTTGCTTCCACTGCTTCATCAAACCTTTAATTGTTTCTGTAAATTCATTATCTCATTAATTTTAGTACACTGTTCCATGGAGGTGGCTAATTATAGACCAATCTCTCTCCACAAAAATCTTTGAAAAATGCATTTTTTAAAAAGTATATAATTACCTTTTAAAAAAATCGTTTTTATAAGTATCAATCAAGATTCCTTCATAGTCACTCCACTGTTTTTCAACTTATTGTGTGTGTGTGTGTGTGTGTGTGTGTGTGTGATTTGGACTGTTTTTACGCAGCTTTAACAATTTTTGAGTCACATCGCTACGATGTGTCTAGCACTGGGGCATCATGCTGCAGACATGTAGCATGATGTCCCACCCAGTGACATTATCCTGACTCCAGGCCGACCAGTCTTAACTCTAAGCTCTTAATGCTGAGCGCCTAGCGAGGCAGCTGTTAGTACCATTTTTATAGGTCTTTGGTATTACTCTGTCGGGGTTCGAACCCGCGACCTCCCATCCAAGGCGGACGCTCTAACCACAATGCCACATGGGTGGTTTTCAATTTATTGAAATGTATCATAGTATATGCAGTTTATTAGAACAATTCTTGAATTGTGTGACCTATCAAAATCTTTTGATCGGGTCTGGCACAGAGGTTTATTATTTAAATTGAACGAACACGGTGTTTCAGGTAATCTGATAAAATGGTTTGATAGTTATTTAAGTAATGGAAAGAAAAAAACCCCGGTCCTTTTGCACGATATGTATGCACGGGAAATGATTATAAATGCTGGTGTGCCACAAGGATCCGTGCTTGGGCCACTCTTATTTATAATTTATGTAAACGATATTAATGATGGTATGAGCTCTCTCACTCGTCTTTTTGCAGATAACTCATCTCTGCATTATTCATCCCTTATTGTGCTGAAATAGAGCTTGTCATGAATAATAACCTACTAAAACTGCATAACTGGTCCAAGAAATGGCTCTTTTAATCCTGAACTCTTTTGATAATATTGAACTTAAATGTGGATTGTCATCGCCATTTAGGGTTGTTAATTTCATCAAATACCAAATAGACTTGTCACGTTGATAGTATTTCAAAAACAGCATCATCTCGAATAGCCTATCTTCGAAAACTAAAATACAATCTTATCAGGCAAATTTTATTACAAAAAAACCCCAACCTAATCTGTCGCAAAAAAGAATGTATCCCTTCCAGTTGTTCCTTCCCAAAAACTTGACCCTTTTATGTACATTAAGACAGGATATTGCTATTTTTAAAAAAATCAAACCTGGTAAATCCATGTATGCATTTCCAATTACTTGTCTAAATGTGCAATTATGCAGAATTAAATAATTAATTAATAAGTTTTAAAAAAATAAAAACAATGTATACCCTGACCAACTTCCTTACTAAATTTTTTATCTTGTATATGAACAAAATTTTGAACTTGCTATTTCATTTTGTTTTCATTATTTTTATAGATTATGTTCCATGATACCAGCCTATGCAACATAAAAAAAACAATGTCTTTGTTGTTACAGCGAGTTTAGTAGATAAATATAGCTGGATCTTTACTGAACCCAAAGCTGTAATTTTTTTCTTTTGTTATTTTCCATAAGTATGATTCAACTTCATCGTCATTGGTTGATTAAATTTCATTAAATACAAAAAACAAACCCCAGTCAATTTCTTCCCCCGATTCAAATCTATATTCGTTTAAAAGTCCCTTTAATAAGTCTCTAAGCTTTCTTGTAATAATTTTATTTATAGTTTGATTAGTTATTCTCTTTCATCTTTTCCCACAGGAATATTAATTACAGGAGGCCGTAATCCCCTTGTTTCAGATTTTGTTATCTTTGTGTCTATTTGTCACCATTTATTATAGTACTATTTTCGCAAGTTCAAAATTCAGAATGAAAACTTCATCATTTTGTATTATTTTCTAATTAAATACTTCGTGTGAAATTTACTTTTCTTACGACAGAACATTTAGCACATTTTTACAGATTTTTAACATTCAGAAGTAATTTCTTTGGATTGTATTCTTTGATTTTGTTATCATCTCCACTGTAATACCAGTTAAATTTCATGATATATGTACAATTTTTGCATCGTTTGTAGTGTTATTTCAATGTTGCATTTGATAAATATGTAGAGAAGATCATTACAGCCCTTATTGGTCTTTCTAAAAATAGCATCACAAAATTTGTGCTGAAGAAGTACGATTGTATGGTAATTGGAAGGAATTCTAGGTCTCCCAGTTCCCCTTGTTTCTTTGACAAGCTCTACTCATCCAAGTCACCTTTAGTCATTCCTAAAGTCCAGAAAGCTGTGGTGTTAAGTCTGTCTTCCACTCTTTTCTTAAGCAAATAAAGTTCTCGTGTTGGAACCAGATCCCGCCCCCCCAAGTTGCTGTACTTTATGATATTAATGAATGCTTCGACTATGTTTTCTCCTTGGGATCTGGCTCAGCAGATTGCGCTTTTGGCTGCGGATTATTAAATTATATTTTTACCATCTTGTTTTGAAGTCTTTCTTGGTTTGTAAAGCCTGTTATGGGCGATTTGATTGTACAAGCATGTGTAATCAGCATATAGATCTTTTGTATCTTTTTTTAATTAAGCTTTCTGCGTTGTGTGTGTATGTGTGTGGGGTATGCACACTGTTTCTAAGTTATCCACAGTCACCTCGTTTTGAACATTTTTAAAGAGTATTACTCTCGTTTTGAAGCGTTGGTCGATTCCTTGACATTGCAAAACTATTTTTAGTTTGTCATATTTGCTAAGTTAGTCCCCAAACAGTGGCGGTCTCGTACGAGTTACTGAAAAAGACGGTGCATGTTATCTATTTTTACGCCTTCTGGATCCGCCAAAATTTATCATAGAATCGTCTGTTTTCACCAATTTTGTCATAATACATCTTAGATCTCGCATCATAGAAAACCATGTCTTAGTGTTTTTATTCAAGTAACAGCGTGTTAAATAAAAAAACATCTAAAAATAAGTATCACTGGAATTGAATGGCATCGCAGAAATGCAATGCAATCTGTGGAGGTAATTTTTTATCGTACTATGGCTTGCAATATCAAACATAGCCAGTGCTGACCCTAATTTAACCGTACTTCAATGGGCGCTGCTATAGGACACTTTCAAACGCCAACTGCTGACGTATTCACTTGCAACTGATCTGCCTCAAAGCTGAAAACACTAAAAAGCAACCGACACAGGTCAATCTAATCTGATCCAAAAATTATTATAATGCCTGCTGCAACCCATTTGATACAGTAGATATGTGGTCAGCAAATATACAGGTCCATGGAATCCTTTGGGCAAACAACTTGAAGCAAATGATCGGCCACTTCCTTGCCAAGAACCATTTAGCTAAGTTTGATGACACGTTTAGTGTTATCCCAGGTGCATTTTGTAAGTCTGCCGAACGTCACTTAGGCTGTCAGTCACTGTAGATCACAGGTAGCAGAGCATGCTGACTACCTTCAGGAGAATACTATCGAGGGTAATTACAGGCTGTGGTGCAATGCCTTGTCCCATGACTAATGGTTTCTTGATGATGTTGATCAGGAAGATCATGGATCATGCAAAGATTATGTTCTAGGGCTGGCCTTCTGTATGGGCAACCAGTACTGCATCATATGTCAATATAAGTTCTCTGATCAGGTTGTGGTTTCATCCTGGTGAAGTTGTACAATCTTCCATTGGACCTAATGTGCAGGTAGATGTCTTCCAGTTCCATTTCAAAGGCCATAGTTAAGGAGTACAGAGAAGATGCATGGAGTTGGAGCCATTACACAGTCCTTTTTCACTCCACATTAGATCAGAAAGCTGTTGAACATAGAGCAGTCAAAACGTACTGTGCTCTGCATGTTATTGTGAAATGAACAGTTGAGGCTGAGGAATAGGGGTGGGGCAGCTAATTTTCCTGAGTATCTCAATGCCATGCTGACCATTAGCAATGCCTTGGTGAGGTTGACAAAGGCAATGAAGAGTGGTTTCTGCTGCTGTCTGTGTTCCTCTTGCAGTTGGCATAGAAAGATCATATCCACTGTTGATATGCCTGCTCTAAAGCAATACTGTGCCTCCGAAAGTACTCAGTGAATAGTTGGAGTCTTCTGAAAATGACGCTTACAAAGGTCTTCCCTATAATGACAAGGAGTGAGACGCCATGGCAGTTGTTGTAGTTCCAGTGGTTGGCTTTATTCCTGTATACAGTGATGAGCTGGTGTTGCACATGTGCTGTAGAGCTGCTCCTTCCCTCGAACAGAGGAGGTCATAGAAATGTGGTGGCGGGCTGGACTTTCCACACTCGAGCAATTCAGCTAGAATTCCTTTCTATCCAGGTGCCTTTCTGCTTGTCAAGGAATATATGACTATGTTGGGGGCTCCCGGTTGTCAAGAGTTCTACAGCAGTGCTTTTATTGATCACTGCCGTCCCCCCTCTGTCCATGAAGGTTCAAGTCTCGGGCTCAGCCAATGTGGGTATCTGAGAAAGCTGTCAGTAGCTTCCTGTGGGTTAGTGGTTCTAATCAGGGTTTTCCCGGGTTCTTCCTCCACCAGTTATCCTGGCTGCCTTGTATAGATTATCATGCACTGAGAAATGGTGTTAAACCCAATACAACAACATGGCCAGATTGAGCTCAAGCACTCTTGGTACCTTCTTGAACTCATTCATAACAGGTCACTTTGGCAGTGTGTTAAGTGCTGGCTGGGACATGTTCATTTCACATAAGTACAGCTCAAGGTACTGTTCCATCCAGTGAGATATCTGCTTGCTCTAGTTGGTGATCACCTCACCATTCAGTGCCTTCGATTGGGCAGCTCTGGTGATAGTGAGGCCAAGGGCTTTCTTGATCCCATCATAAATGGCATGGATGTTTTCTGTATCTGATGCAGTATTTCCTGGCATAGATCAGCACAGTACTGATTTGCGCAGTGCCTGGCTATCTTCTGTTCTGCATTCTATGCTGACTTGAAAGCCTGAAGTGTTTCTGGTGTTGGATTTAGGCTGTATTTTAGGTAGGCAGCAATCTTTGCATCTATCACTGGCATAATTTTGTCTGTGGGGGTTTCCAACCTGTATTTGTTTTTGGTCTTGTTTTTACTAAAAGTTGTTAATAGCCAACTTTTAGATAACTGAACTTAGGGCATGCCAAACTTCTGCTTTCCATCTTAGGCCTTCTTCAGATATTATCTGCTCAAAGGCTTCCGATAACTATAGGCATTTCATGTTTGTCTTATATGCTACCTGGGTTGGTGCATGGTAAGTTTTCATGTCTGGATTCATAGATATAGCTCTCAGAGTTGCACTCTTACTCTCCTTCTCAATGAAATGTTGGTATCTGCACTGCGATAAGCGGCATATGAAGTACATTGGCTAGGTCACATCTCCCGGTAATAATCAGGCAGAGTTGATGCCTTGGGTGGTGCCGTAATACCTCGTTCTGGTGTATTACTGCTATGAAATAATGTAGTTCACATATCAATAAAGTGACACAATCAAACTGCCTCAGCCTACATACACAAACATTACTGATACTTTAGACCATCTATTATTGCCAATACTGATCAATTTTGATAAAAAAAAACAAACAACCAAACTGTCTGCCAGAAGAGTCACATCTTTCTCGAGTCACCTTTACAGTTGCCAGACTATATTGTAGCAGTCAGGAATTTTGTCTCTGGAGATGAATCCTTAGGTCCATAGCCAACACTCTCATAATGCAGTCCACAAAAATATTCCTATAGGGAATGAAAAACCCCAACACACCTATAGAGCAAATGTGAACTTCAAGAAACTAACCAAAGCCAAAGGAACTCGAGATATAGGACACGTCAACATTCTTGGGAAGTATACGTGTGACACTGTTTGTGATACACCCCTCATCATGTATCGCAACTAATACATAAAGATGTGAAAACAAGCTAAGTGTGCAAAATAGGACTACTTTAAGTTGATTAAGGGACAGATGCTTTACTCACTGACAATTTTGTTCTCATAACTGAAATTGGTTGCTGTGCTGTGTCTCTCTTTACTGCTGTTACCTTGACACTAAATACTTGTGGTGAGTGCTGTTAAATCCCAATCAATAAGACAATCAATCATTCCCATAAATATTTCATGATACAGCACAGCAGTAATGTAGGTACATAAACTTATATAGTCTGTGTTCTAACTTCATCTTAAATGCTTTATGAAAGCGAACATACATATCTGAAAACAGTATATGGCATCTTGGGTTATCATAACTAAAGGTACACGTAGCCACCGATTCATGAAATATAGATCACACTAGCCTGCTTTTATGGTAACAGTATAATACAAATAGTACAGCTAAAACCCCTTCTAGGTCATGTGTGTGTGTGTGATTTGGATTTGTAACGTAGCTTTAACAATTTTTCAGTCATATCACTATATTGTCTGCAGTGTGGCCATTTATAGTGATGTCTAGTACTGGGGCATCATGCCACAGACATGTAGCACAATGTCCCACCCAGTCACATTATCCTAACAGCAGGTTAACCAGCCCTAACATTAACCTCTTATTGCTGAGCGCCTAAGCAAGGCAGCTCTTAGAACCATTTTTATAAGTCTTTGGTATGACTCGGCTGGGGTTAGAACCCGCAACCTTCTATGTCCGAGGCGGACACTCTAACCACTAGGCCACTCTAGGTTATCTAATTCCACAAAGAACAGAACATGGAAATAAGGCCAGGCTCCTGAAGTCAGTGTAAGTGAAGGTAAAAATATATATACCCCGATAAAAACTGTCAGTTGTTATTACAACTGAACACTGATATTATTTGTACCTTGATAACAAATGGCAGAACCTCCAATGTAAAACTTCTAACAATGAAGGAAAGAATTAAAGTAACTGAAAGAAGTGAAATTAACTAATAGACAAGATAAACAAATATTACCTTAGTTAATTGTGCACTTTGTAAGCTAATACATGTACATGTGATCTTTAGATATAAATGTGAATGTTTTGTAATATATTTATATCTAAGAACATTTTCAGACGAATGCATGCAATATTTTATCAAGAATCAAAATAAAGAATACAATACATAGTGATTGTAGGCAGTTGTTCTTAAAAAATACTGAATTTTTTACCGCCTTTTAAGAGAGACCAACTATCTTGAGAGACCAATTTTGGTTGGAAGAAGTGCAGTCTCTCGTGGCAGATTTAATTGATTATTTTGTCAAATGTCTGGAAAATTAATACCTATGTGTGTCTGATGCATCTGACGCATTCAATGCCAGTCCGAAGCAGGCCTGGTACGCTAGGTTGCATTACATCCTTGTTTGTAAAATGGGTTTAATGCCATTTTTCATCACGTCATAGGCTATACATGGCAGCCAGTATATCTGGCAGAGGAAGAACTCATGAAAACCTCAGGAAGAACCAACTCATGGGAAGCTACTGGCAAGCTTTCTCATATACCTATGTTGACCATGCCCAAGACTTGAACCCATGCAGACAAGAGGTAGGTTGTCAGAGATCTACAAAGGTAAGCACCTCGGACCATTCTGCTTCAGTCCTGAAAATTATATTTCCCGTACATATGAAATGAAATATAGTTTGATTCTTAACATAGAATGTATTGAAAGGTCATTGTTTTCTCTCCAGACTAGTTCAAGAATACAATTTGTTTAGATACGGTGACAGAGTAGCATGGAACTCTGTGAAATAAAACCCTTGTTATATACCTGTCTCAAGCCCTCTCCACCAGTAGAATGGAAAAAAAAAAAAAAAGCTGGGAGAGCTGCAAGAAGTTGGCTATGATTAGGTTAATCAAAGCAGCTTCAAGGTCTGACAGTCACTTGTCTAAACAATCACCTGTTCTGAATATGGGTAAAACATAGCTCAGTTTATATTTTAGCCTTTATTTTACTTTTTCATCAGCAAACATTTTAAAAAAAAAAACAAAACAAACTTCGTGTCCTAAAATTGTATGTATTGTTGAAAATTATTATACATTATTTTATGTACTATTAAAAAGCAAAAATGCAAGATGTGCAATAAAAGCAATGAGTGATTGGCCATGACTTTCAAACACTGAAGTTAATATTCTGGGTTTTTGAATGTTGCTTTGATGGATATAGTTGAAAAAATTTTGATTTTTTTACAGAAAAATAATTTAAACTTTTGTGTTGAACTTGCAAAGGGTCAGTTTCATTATCAGGGCAACAGTGTGTACTGTTAGGAAGACTGAATTTCCATGCCATTTCTTACAAGGGACAATGCTCTAAGGGAGACTATTTCCATGCCATTTCTTACAAGGAACAATGCTGTAAGGAAGACTGTATTTCCATTCTATTTCTTACAAGGGACAATGGTGTAAGGAAGACTGAATTTCCATGCCATTTCTTACAAGTCACAAGGACGATTATTTCCATGCCATTTCTTACAAGATACAGTGCTGTAAGGAAGACTGAATTTCCATGCTATTTCTTACAAGGGACAATGCTCTAAGGAAGACTATATTTCCATGCCATTTCTTACAAGGGACAATGCTGTAAGGAAGACTGTATTTCCATGCCATTTCTTAAAAGGAACAATGCTGTAAGTGTTACGAATATGCAATTAAATTACTTGTTAGTTTTAAATTCTTTTTTTATTTGAATTTTGTTTCATTACATTTTATTGTAATGATAATTTTCATTGGCTTGACCCGATTAGATTATAAGATTTCTTCAGCACTATTTTTAGCTCACAGTTTTTGTAAACATCAAGTGAATATCATTGGTTATTGCCAAGGTCATTTAGGCCCGCATGTTAGCTGAACTGTAAACAGTCTTTCCTTTTTATATATTTTCAGTGTGAGAATTTGATTCTTAGATAGAGCTATTCTTGCATACATGATAAATGGCATTTTTTTTTATTGTGCTGTTCAAATTAGTAAATCACTTAGCCTTCACGTGAAGTACCATGTGATCTAAAATCGCGACTTTAAACAAACGTTCTCTAGTAGATTTAGTCAGTCATATGTCCGCACCTTGAAGGTACAAGGTTATTATAATGATGAAACCAGATTGTTTTTGAAGTTCATTTGTTTTTGGAATTTAATAATTTATTCTCTAGAAGACTAAACAAGTGTACTTTTTTATAAAACGTTCTGGGACAAAGAAATTCAGTGGAAATTTATTCTGGAATTCTATACGGAAACATTATCAACTGTGGTTCAATTGAGGATCTGTTGCCCTAAGTACAACGACTTCATCTGACATCATTGCCTCCAAATTGGAATTTCATCGAGATTCGAACCCGGATTCTAATAGAACTGTTTAGTGATAGGACTTTTTCAATCTTAGGATTAAATTTTAGATTATATTCACAAACCGTAAGTCCTATTTCCAATTTTTACATTGTCTTCTAGGAAAATAAATTATTTTGTTAAAATATACAAAGCTTGTTGGCTTCACTCTTTTCTCTTGTTATTTTTGTACGAGTCTATATGTAACATAAGGAAGACTGTATTTCCATTCCATTTCTGACAAGGAACAGTGCTGTAAGGAAGACTGAATTTCCACGCCATTTCTTACATGGAACAATGCTGTAAGAAAGAATATATTTCCATGCCATTTCTGACAAGGGACAATGCTGTAAAAAAGACTATTTCCATTCCATTTCTTACAAGGAACAATGCTGTAAGGAAGACTGTATTTCCATGCCATTTCTTACAAGAGACAATGCTGTAAGGAAGACTGAATTTCCATGCCACAAGTCACAATGCTGTAGAGAATGCTATTTCCATGCTATTCCTCACAAGAGACAGTGCTGTAAGAAAGGCTGAATTTCCATGCCATTTCTTACAAGAAACAATGCTATAAGGAAGTCTGAATTTCCATGCTATTTCTTACAAGGAACAATGCTGTAAGAAAGACTATATTTCCATGCCATTTCTGACAAAGGACAATGCTGTAAGGAAGACCGAATTTCCATGCCATTTCTTACAAGGGACAATGCTGTAAGAATGACTGAATTTCCATGCCATTTCTTACAAGGGACAATGCAGTAAGGAAGACTGTATTTCCATGCCATTTCTTACACAGAACAATGCTGTAAGGAAGACTATTTCCATTCCATTTCTTACAAGGGACAATACTGTAAGGAAGACTGAATTTCTGTGCCACATGTCACAATGCTCTACAGAACACTATTTCCATGCCATTTCTTACAAGAGACAGTGCTGTAAGGAAGACTGAATTTCCATGCCATTTCTTACAAGAGACAATGCTGTAAGGAAGACTGAATTTCCATGCCATTTCTTACATGGGACAAGGCTGTAAGGAAGACTGAATTTCCATGCCATTTCTTACAAGAAACAATCCTGTAAGGAAGACTGAATTTCCATGCTATTTCTCACAAGGAACAATGCTGTAAGAAAGACTATATTTCCATGCCATTTCTGACAAGGGACAATGCTGTAAGGAAGAGTGAATTTCCATGCCATTTCTTACAGGGGACAATGCTGTAAGAAAAACTTAATTTCCATGCAGTTTCTTACAAGTCACAATGCTGCATGGAAGACTATTTCCATGCTATTTCTTACAAGAGACAGTGCTGTAAGGAAGACTGAATTTCTATGCCATTTCTTACAAGAGACAATGCTGTAAGGAAGACTGAATTTCCATGCCATTTCTTACAAGAGACAATGCTGTAAGGAAGACTAAATTTTCCATGCCATTTCTTACAAGGAACAATGCTGTAAGGAAGGCTGAATTTCTATGCCATTTCTTACAGGGGACAATGCTGTAAGGAAGAGTGAATTTCCATGCCATTTCTTACAGGGGACAATGCTGTAAGGAAGATTGAATTTTCATGCCATTTCTTACAAAGGGACAATGCTGACAAGTAACCAGTCAATGAAGCAATAATATTTTAAGTCACTGAAAATTAATCTAAATTTTAAGAAATAGTCAAATTTGTCACTTAGTTGTGGAAGTGGAACAAAAAAGGTCATCAACCAGAATCAAAATTACATTGCAGATCTTTATCATCAAACATCTTTATTTGCATTTTTGACACAATTTTCGATCAACACTTACTTAGATAATACAAATTTACATGATTGGTCCCTTGCCTGAACCAACAATCAAGCACACTTAGAAACCCTCTACATACAAAAGTTTCTTCTCATTCTCTTTCTCCCTCTCTAATGTAATTCTTTCATGGATTACAATCATGGCAACCTATATTCTATCTCTAAAATACAAAGTACAACTCATCTACTCTTGATTGCACAACATTTGAATGTCAAATGAAAGATGAAGCACAAAATTCACATGCACAAATCAGTATGAAAGTAACATAGTTTTATTTAGTTACAGATGTAATATTTGCTTTATTTGACTTGGTATAATGTATATCAGTCTCAGAAAGACATACAACAATTTTCTGCTCTATATATTTAGAGATTATCTTGAGATTTTATCTTTCTAGATGTACTACATGGGATTTGTTCTCAAAAGCAAAATCAAATACCCCACCTCCTGGATTTACAATTAAATGAAACGGTGGTAAATTTAAGTAGCACAGAAAACATCCAAGTTTCACATTTGTCCAAAAGTGGGGCCAGGAGGCTAAAGTCTTGGACCCCAAAAAGTGATCTGTGTTGGAAGAAACACAGCAGAACAAACAAGTCAAAGTAAAATTGATAGAAACAAGAGTACTTCAGGGACCCACACTACTGGCCAAAAAGATTTTCCAGGAATCTGAGACAAAGCCATTTCTTCTTTTTTAACTCCTGAGTGGTGAAACTATCGCTGACATTTTCAAGCAATAACAAAATTTTCAAGATGGCCACCATGGAAGCCATACTGGGTGTAAAATAGACACCCTTCTAATTTAAGATTAACTAGATATTATAATAAGTCTTTTGGTAAAATTCTGATGTTAAAATGACCATCCAATTCAGAATGAGCCACAATAACAAGATTTTCAAGATGGCCACCATGGCAGTCATATTTGATGGCAGATCAACATAATTTCTATTTAGCGTGAACAAGACACCATAAAACTTCTGATAAATAGAACACCTGTTACCTATTTGACCATACACATAGGCATGCCTGTTAACTGTTAAGCAGTGTAGTGTATGTTACATTTAACATTAATTTTAACCAGTTCACATTTCTGGTACACATCTATTATGTATAGAAAGATGTAAATGTAAAATCCAATCGTTATAGCTGTAGAATTTTTTTCACTTAAGAATTTTTTATGTGCTTTAAAATACTGAGAACTTGTTCACCATCAACCTAGTGAAGCTGTGTGACCAACCATAGCTGCCATTTCTCATACTCTAAATTGATACTTTGTTTACATCTACATCACTAAATCATCTGAATTTGATCATTTATAAAAACTAATTTGCTGTCTACGTCAATATCAGAGCCTTTACCCAAGTTACTGAAGCTTTCATAGTAGTGATTCTGATCATGCAAACTCTAGAAAGAACTGAACGAAATCCGCAGCCTCAATTTTGGAGAGTAGAGAATATGACCCAGTTTCTTTAAATAACACATTACGACTAGATCTTAAACAGCATCCATGTGATCTGTCATAATGGTCATTCATATCAATGAATGTAGTATCTAATAAGGGCTTTTCCCTAAAGGTGGCACTTCAAAAACCAGCTCAAAATGGCTGAGGTTTACAGCAGGCATCGAAAGGTACTTCCATGAGAATGGTGTAGGGGTGTCAAAATGCACTTCCATGAGAATGGAGTAGAGGCGTCCAGAGGCACTTACATAAGGTAAAGGGTTAAATATACTGACATATTTTTATTTAAAAAAGTTCTCAAAGTTCCATATTTGTGAAAAAATCTGAAAAATAAGTTCACAGTTACCAGACCTTAATCAGATACTGGAACCTACTTAGTGTATCTAAAGATCAAGTCTGGACTGATTTGGCTCCATAGCTTTTGAGCTATCTACTTAGTGTATCTAAAGATCAAGTCTGGACTGATTTGGCTCCATAGTTTTTGAGCTATCTACTTAGTGTATCTAAAGATCAAGTCTGGACTGATTTGGCTCCATAGCTTTTGAGCTATCTACTTAGTGTATCTAAAGATCAAGTCTGGACTGATTTGGCTCCATAGTTTTTGAGCTATCTACTTAGTGTATCTAAAGATCAAGTCTGGACTGATTTGGCTCCATAGCTTTTGAGCTATCTACTTAGTGTATCTAAAGATCAAGTCTGGACTGATTTGGCTCCATAGTTTTTGAGCTATCTACTTAGTGTATCTAAAGATCAAGTCTGGACTGATTTGGCTCCATAGCTTTTGAGCTATCTACTTAGTGTATCTAAAGATCAAGTCTGGACTGATTTGGCTCCATAGTTTTTGAGCTATCTACTTAGTGTATCTAAAGATCAAGTCTGGACTGATTTGGCTCCATAGCTTTTGAGCTATCTACTTAGTGTATCTAAAGATCAAGTCTGGACTGATTTGGCTCCATAGCTTTTGAGCTATCTACTTAGTGTATCTAAAGATCAAGTCTGGACTGATTTGACTCCATAGTTTTTGAGCTATCTACTTAGTGTATCTAAAGATCAAATCTGGACTGATTTGGCTCCATAGTTTTTGAGCTATCTTGCTGCTTACTAGTGATGGATTGATTGACAAAACAAATGAACAGAGAGCACAAAGCTAATATGTCACCTGCCTCTGTGTGTGTGCGTGTGTGTGTGTGTGTGTGTGTGAAAATATTTACTGTATCATCTGATCTCATCAGTTCAACGATGAAATGAAATTTGGATTTACCTTTCAAAAATGATTCTCTGAAAATGTTTATCACATACACATTAGCAGACATAAAACTGTGAAGTGTTTATAACATGTCCGGACCCACAACCGCCATGTAAGTGGTCCTTAGGAAGAAGATAATGTTCTATTGATTCTTGACTAGTTACAAATAAATACGACTTAGAAAGTCAATCGAGACAGAAAAATTAAGCTGGGCTAACCCATAAACCAATGTGGGTCATTCTAAACTTAAAAATACAAGGAGGAGGCAGACACAAATCAACTTATCCAATTTAGCATGGATGGTAGTGAACAAACTGTTCTAAGAATCTATGTTCCTCAATCAAATAAGAATGGGTAATGAAGTTTATGTTAAAAAACCAACTACCATCTTCACCTGTTTAATTTTGAAGCTTTCCTAAGATTGTTTAAAATGATTTCTGTATTGAGACAAAATGTTACTATTTCACTCAGACATAACAAAGATGAAGACACAAACCTAAAATGTCTTATTGTTTGATTTTTTTTTAAGTTAAATAAACTCGTCTATGAAGAAACTAATCCTAAACAAATAATCTTCATCTTAATCATAAGTTTCGGATTTCAATACGATTTTTCTAACACAAGTACAAACCTTGAAAAAGATGTCATTTGACCAGTGAAATGAAAATGGAATGCAGAATGAATATAAATGCTGAGTACAAATGAAATGATAAATGCATTTGGAAGAAAATGGAACACAAATGCATTTCATAAATGGATTCAAAAATCTATGTATCTGTATTTAAGGCTGCTACTAAATTTCCAGTCAAATGTACTTGTGCACGATTATCTGGGATCAAATTCTTTACAATGACCATTTTCAATTACTTACCAGCTGAACCATTTTTCTAATAACTGCCACTGATGTGATGACATCATCATTAGTTGCTGCATCTGTACAATTTGAATTTGAATGAAACAGGAAATAAAATTTGTTGGCAATATTGTGCAAGTATGTTTCTATATTTATTGCAGTCGAGGTTGCATGTTTATTATTCATTTTTTGTTGTATCAAAGCACACTTTTAATAAGACAAGACAGCAAAGTAATAGTTCTCTCCAGATTTTGGTAAAATGACCTTTTTCAGGGTCTGTATGACAACATATATATGAAATGAAACATGGAAATGAAATGCACTATTTTTTTAATTTACACTGTCCTAGATTAATATCATACAAGGGCTTGACTAAGAAATTCTGTACTACAGAAGCTTTCATCAGGATTTGTATGTAGTCTCGAGAGCCTTCCGAAGCACGAATGCAACATCTCCTGGATTTTCTTTCTCACCATCTAGAAAAAAAATGTATCATTTTAATGTATGAACAAAAAAAACCAAAAAAAAAAACCACGGAAATGGCAGGCAATTTCATCATGTAAATGTATCTGAACTCATTCTTCAACACACCCCTACCCCTAAGATGGAAATTAGTCGATAGTAACAAGAGTCATAGAATTTCCAGGAATAAAGGTAAAACTATCTTCTTCCTAACTGCTAAGTGCTGATTCGATCTCTTGATATTCTTGAACAATAAAAAAAATTTCAAACTGTTAGATCACCACCACTGTTGGTCACCCAGACATCATAAGAAGTCTTTTGGTGAAAATTGTGACAAGATTTTTAATATGGCCACCATAGCTGCCATACTGGATGTCAGACAGCATCATTTTCATTTTGGGCCAAGTGGCTATCATAAATGTTTTCTGGTGAAAAGCTCAAGTCAATATGACTGTCCATTAAGGAGGAGTATCAATAAAAAAAATTTCAAAATGGCTATCAAGGTGGTCATAATGAAGGTAAGATCAGCACAATTTTCAATTAGGACCAACCAGACACTTTCAAAATTTTTTTTTTGTAAACCCCATGTTGATATGACTTTCCATTTAGGGAAAGCAGTGATAAAAAGGTTTTCAAGATGGCTGCAATGGCATCCATACTGAATGTCACATTGGCACCATTTTCATTTGGGATCAACCAGACATCATAAAAAGTCTTTTGGTGAAAATACATGTGCTGATTTTACCATCCATCTAAGAGAAGCGGCAGTAACAAGATTTTCAAGATGGACAAGAGGCCATTCCATAAATTCTTCTAGTTTATGACCAGTAGAGCTACAAACTGCATAACCTGTCTGAAAATAGTGTGAGTATATTGACTGGTCAACATTCATATTTCACAGCAATCCACTGAAAACTGCAAAGACTAGTTACATTCTGTCATACAATGCAACAGATGTAAGTAAAAATGAATTATAACTCTTAAATTGTAAACAACTTTCCAAGGATAAGGCATGAATTTTCACTTCTTCTCAGAGTAAATCTTTAAGGATGCTACACTCAACAGTTTATGATTTTAGATAACAACTAAAGAATACACAAAGGGTTCCACTTAGGCATTAAAGAATGACGGACTGGTCTTTGAAGTTCCAAGTACTTCATCCTTTCCGAAAGATTAGGGTCCAACCCAATTGTGGAGCCCACAGATAACTTCAGAGTAATGGACAAGGCTGCCCGATAGACCTTAATGGTGGATACTGAACAGTCCTTTGATGTAAAAATAAAAATCTCCAACTGCAATTAAAGAGGACAGATAGGATCAATGTGTTAGAGAAAATTCTCCACTTGGCATCGTAAATGTTGGAAGTTAATTGCCTTCTAGCCTGGACAATGCAGTTGGCAACCTTGCTTGAAAACTGATCTTGGTGTACAGAGGACTGGCATGAAGACAGAATCTGAGGAGTATTATGCAGGAGGGACTCTGTGCTGTTACAGAAAACCCCTCCTCAGCCATAATTTCTTGGGGTTGTCTACCATCAGGTCAAGGAGGTTGCTGAACCATGACCATTGTAGCTACAGTGGTGCAATCTGCATGAGCCATCTTGTCAAGGTCCTGCCTCTCTTAACTCATTAAGGCTATACTGGAGACAGCCTGGTAATTACTTACTCCCTATGTTCTGGTCTAGAGTTACACATTCTCTGCTGCTCCTCCTTAGAGCAGATTTGGAACTACAGCCAATCTGTATTCAGTCTGTACATATTACTTGTAAATGTTTTTATTGTGGCCATAATGTCACTCTTACCTTTCATTACTTATTACCATATCAAAACTAAAAGGCTTTCTTTCTTTGCCATATGTGAAGCTTCATGATTCAAGGACATGGCACTTGAATAATCCTCCCACTGTGCTGCATTCTGAGTATCAAATGGTGCATACTGACTGGGTCACCAGCTGTTGGAAGAAAAAGCACCGCTCTTTTGTCGTTTCCATACCACTGCCATTTGCTGACCTTTCTGCATTATTTTCATTTCTCCATGGTTTCTCACACAATTCCTTTGGAACGATCCACTGGGAACGATCCACTGGGATCTCCTTTTCAATTCAGATACACAGTACCCCCTGGCATTTTGTATTTGCATCCAGCAGGGTGCGACACAATTCAGGTGAGATGAGATAATTGTCACAATTAATTATATGGTAGCTGTTTTCAATGCCTCTAATCATGTCTCTGACAACTCTTGTGCCTGGTCCTACCCCTCTGCTGTCTTCTACTCTTCCAAAGTATACCTGAAAGTCACTGTGTATCCATTTTCTGTGTCAGAACACATCCTTATTTTATTGCCATATTTGGCTTGTTTGTCTGGCATATACTGTTGAAATCCCAGTTATCCCATAAATTTCACCATTGCTTCAACAACACTAACATTCTGACATAGCTGCCAACCCCCAAGTACAAAAATACTGATTGCTTATGACAAAAATACTGATTTTCAGGACCAAATACTGATTTTTAAAATTTTAATGCATGTGTAACTACTTACAACATATACAACCACCAATAATGTAGGACAGTGACTTACATAATTATTTAATGTCAAAGATGCATGTATTGCACACTTGCACCTTCTGGACAGGCACCCTGTTCCATTCGAGTGTCCATTCAGAAGGTGCAAGAGTGCAACACACTCAGACACAGGCTGTTTATAGGAGCCTTTTCCACATCTTGTTTATTTTTTTCAGTTATTATCGATTCCAATGTACCAACTGTCATTGATAATCTCAATTCTGTGTGATTTTCTTACTGAACTGTTTTCATTCTAGCATACGAGTAATCCTTTGCGATTTTACCATCTGGAAAACATGTGCAAAATAAATCACCAGCAACACTAGTAACTGAAACAGAAAGGTTCATTTCTAAAAGAAATTTAATAAACCAAATTTTGATCGAATTACATCTAGGTTCTCGCTGGTATTTATATACATCCAAGTTCAGACTGAGTTGTGTATGATGAAGCAGCAAGCTGATGTTTATTAGCTTTTTCGTGCTCTTGTATTTCATGTGCGCCTCCATGCCCAAAAGCGAAATCACATTACACAATTTCCAAAACGTAAAGTCTTCTCCTTTACTAGATGATTTCACAAATCTAAACAAAACGGCACAATTGTCCTTTCAGTTCTGTTTTCTTGTCTTTTCTGGTGAAAATTCTGAATATTCTATTTTCCTATTCAACATGATTAGAAGTTGAATATTACGAAGATGAAACACAGTGGTAGCGGTAACTGTTTGCAAAATCCAATATGGCAGATAAAGACAGGCATGGTAGCCTCGATTTTGAATGAACCAATCATATTGAAGAACTGTATTCCTATATACATGCGATACATTTCTATCAGAATGGAACTGAGTGCCTGTTCTAAACTGAAAACTGCAAGGAAATTTTTTATTATTTTTTTATATTAAAAAACGTATTTTTTGCAAAAAAAACCATACACCCATATTCAGGTCCAAAATACGGGACAAATATGGAAAAAATGGGACAGTTGGCAGCTATGTTCTGATGTGCATCATATAGGGTCATGCATTTGGTCCTGACAGTCTCAAAGACTTCACATATTTGGTGAAGTTTATTTTGCCCTGGATGACCCCTGGGTGGACTGTGGGTGGCATCTGACAAGTAGAAATATTGTGTAATTTGATCAAATGTGTCTCTCTTCACATCACAGACACATTTGATACCAAAATGTTTGAGTCACTCAGGTTCAGAAGCATCTTCTAGATGGCGCATCATTGAATCACTCGTTTTTGGAACTTATATTTTACCAACGCATTAATATGTCATTAGGCATTAATGAGTTAAGAACTTAAAAGAGTATTTGTAAAGCTTGGAGGCTTAGGAATACATGCAGTCTCACCTCAGACTGGAGACAAAGATGGAGCTTGCTGTTCAGCCTTGTAGCAAATATTTCTAAGATTGACTTCATGCATTTTTGAAAAAGTGGCTTTACTACTAACTCATGCTCAGACAATTTTCCAAGGATCACCCAACCCCCCATCAATGTCTCGGGTATACTATAATCAGTATGTTGTCCATGGTGTGACAGAAAACAAAGCCTACATTTCTTGTTTCCTGATATGATGGGAAGATTCTTCCACAGACAAAAAGCCATGCAGATGTATCCCCTATTACTCCAGGTGAGCTCCTCAATCCTAACCTACTGAAAAGCATTTACTTCTGGGCTGGTATCAGAACTTAGGTCTGAAAATTGTCACAATTTTGCCACAAACTCAGATGGTGACAACATATGGAGCTGGAATGGAATCTGAGCAGATTGATTGCCTCTGTGCTGTCTCCAGTTTCCTAGCAACACGAAAAGGAAACACTGCAACTGAAGTATTCATAATGGAACTAAGTCTGCTGCTGCATGAAGAGCTCCCAGAAGAAAGTGCTCTAAGAGGGAAAAATGAATATTCCTCTAGCAAGTGTGGAATATCATCCCCATGTAAATGAAATTCTGAGAAGAAATCAGATTAAACTTTTCTTGGTTGGGCTTGAGTCCTGGATGATTCACTTCACAAAGAGTGTCATATACTTAAGAAGCACACACCTGACGACACTGTACATCAACCATCTTTTAAAAATTTGGATGACTAAAGACCGCAATTGAACCACTATTACAAACACCACCTTCACAAAGGCTCTGAGGATAGTGGTGAGGCATGAAACTGAAAGATCTCCCGTTTTCCTGTCAGCTGGGAAGATGGAGATATGAAGGTAGGCATCCAAGGGATCAGCTCATTCATTTGATCTGATGGCATTCCTGAATAAGGTGGATGTCAACATTTGAAATTTTCTTGTAGATAAGGAGACATAACTTTTCTTCTTTTTTAAATCAGAAAGATATGGCAATACAATACCAGACTCTGGATGTTTCTCACCATCTCCATTGCACCCTTCCTTTATCAGTCTTCCCTGTATAAATGAGTGGAGTGTGGGGCATGAGAATACTGGATTTGTCAGTCTTCCCTGCATAAATGAGCTGTGGGGTTGGAGAGTATTGGATTTGTGTCTTAACTGTGTAAATGATCTGTGTGGCAGTGCAATACTAGATTTATCAGTCTTCTCTATATAAATGAGCTATGGGGGCTGGAGAGTACTGAATTTGTGTCTTAACTGTGTAAATGATCTGTGTGGCAGTGCAATACTAGATTTGTCAGTCTTCTCTGTATTAATGAGCTATGGGGGCTGGAGAGTACTGGATTTGTGTCTTCTCTGCATAAATTAGCTATGAGGGCTAAAGAGCACTGGATTTGTGTATTAACTGTGTAAATGATCTGTGTGGCAGTGCAATAGTAGATTTGTCAGTCTTCTCTGTATTAATGAGCTATGGAGGCTGGAGAGTACTGGATTTGTCAGTCTTCTCTGCATAAATTAGCTATGGGAGCTGAAGAATACTGGATTTGTCAATCTTCACTGCATAAATTAGCTATGGGGGCTGGAGAGTACTGGATTTGTCAGTCTTCCTTGCATAAATGAGCTATGGGGACTGAAGAGTACCTGACAATGATTTATCAGTTTTCTCTGCATAAATTAGCTCTGGGGGCTGACGAGTACTGGATTTGTCAGTCTTCCCTGCATAAATTAGCTATGGTGGATGAGAGTAGTGGATTTGTCCATCTTTCTTCTGTATATGAGCTGTGGGGTTAGGAGAGTACTGGATTTTGTTACAGCAAGCAAAATTGTAATCTGCCACCTGGAATGAGGTGGCATCTGATCTGATCCTAATTTATCACAAGACAGTCTGGAATATTGTAGAGATTCATACAGCTATACTTTAATAACCAATCTGCTTGGTGTTGACTGCAATGGCTTCAAGTTATACAGAGCATACAAAAGAAAAACTTTGTGTAAGTGATTGATCTTGACAGGTTTTTGATTTGGGCTCATACAGGTGGTAGTATTCTTCTTGTGATATTTATATCTGTATACTGAGACAGTGAGACATAGATGGATAGATGGACGCACACATAGAGAGACAGATACAGACCTTTCGATCAAATAAGAAAAAGTTCAATTCAATAAATTAAGATAACTATGTGAGTAAAACTGATGTCTGCAGTACAAGGCAAATAAAGAATGAGCATAAGGCATATATTTTACCTATATCTGACAATATCAGATCTTTTTCCAGCTTCAGCTTCTCATTAGCACATTGAAGCATGGCCTCCTCCACTGTGTCACGGCTGATCAGACGTATAATCCTTACTTCCCTGAGACAAAAATAATAAGACACTCAAAAGACAGGCAAATAAATAAATAATGAACCCTCCCAAAGAAAATACTACAGCACTCAAAGGTAAGGCAAAGTAAATGGGAGGCTCAAGTGGGCCTGATTTTGCTCAATGGCTTAGATAACAGTTGCATTTCACTAAACAGGAGCAGTCTTTCTTAGTACTGCAATAACAAGTCCTATGTAAACAATTTCCAAACCTTTCTATCATAATGAGTTTACCTGTTTTCCTTCGTAAATATAAAAGCATAATTAATATGCACTGAGGGGTCCCTTGTGGCCAAGTGTTCTAAAATGCTCACCTATACAGATCACTGACGTACTGCATTTATTCATGTTGGTTTGAGTCTCGGCTTGGCCAATGTGGGTATGTGTAAGAGCTTGCCATGTGCAGAAATTTATCTTTTAATTAAAAAAAAATGTTAATAAAACTAAAGTAGTTTTTACTTTAACATGCTACTTTGTTTCATAGTTTTATCCAAGTTTGGTTCTGTGGGGCTTAATGCCATTCTTTTAGCACAAGATAGGCTATGCACAGCAGCCAGTATATTTGATGGAGGAAGGACCTTCAACCCATGACAGGCTATTAGCAAGCTTACTCACATACCCACGCTAGTTGAATCCGAACCCATGTGAACAGAAGCTGTCAGCGATTTGTAAAAGCAATCACCTTAAACCACTCAGCCCTGGGGTCCAGTTTCATCATGCCTAATTTATTCTTAACTTCTCAACCAAGAAATACTAAGGAATATACTTATTTCCAGATGATCTGGAGCTCTGCCATGTACAGGATTAGGAGCATGTAGTACATAGTTTAAGCATAGTGATCAGTACAACTGGTAAAAATCACTTGAGTTTTTTTTTTAATAAAAACAGTCACAAAGCAGTCTGAACACTTAAGAATCAGATTAAGGGTAAAACCATGCACCTTGTTCATCTGGAACCACTTTTTGGCATATGAAATTGTTTTTTTTTTTGGTGTGTGATATGTTGCCTTGTTTGAAACACTGAAAACCTAAAACATGAACACTGACCTGAAAATCAATGGCAGAATATTATCAAATTGTTCAGTGAAATGCAAATAAATATAAAAAGTCTTGGCAAAATTGATTTGTCTATGTACAAGTTTATGTGTTCATAAACTCAATGAAATACAAATATGTGTGTGTGTGTGTTATAGATTTTTAACATAGCTTTAACAATTTTGCAGTCATATTGCTACGATGTCTGCAGTGTGGCAGTTTCTAGTGATGTCTAGCACTGGGGCATCATGCCGCAGACATGTAGCATAATGTCCCACCCAGTCACATTATCCTGACACCAGGCCAACCAGTCCTAACACTAACCTCTTAATGCTGAGCGCCTAGCGAGGCAGCTGTTAGTACCATTGTTATAACTCTTTGGTATGAAATCAGTATACAGTTTATATAAATAAATTTGTGGATTTTACGTCTTTGATAGTATATACCATAATTTTAGCATCTTTACTGTTTGTATTCTATCTTGTTGTACTTAACATTTACATTTATTTGGAAGGGTTTTTACTGTACTTCACACTTACATTTATTTGGAAGGGTTTGTACTGTACTTCAACTTACATTTATTTGGAAGGGTTTTTACTGTACTTCACACTTACTGTTATGTATCGGCTCATTCAAAGTAACACAATGAAAGAGTGAAGATAACAAGCTTTGTAAATTTTAACAAAAAACAATTTATTTCCCTAGAAAACACGGTGAAAAGGTAAATAGATGAAACAAGACTTATGATTTACGAAGAAGATTCCAAAAATTGTCCTAAAATTGTGAAAACACATAAGTCCTGTGAACAAACAGTTCTAATTTGATATAGTCTGAATCTCAGTTCCGTTCCAAGATGGCGGATGATGACGTCAGACGAAGGTTAACACAAAATGTCCAGAATTTTCACTCTGAAGCACAATTTGAATTGTTCTGCTCCAATTTAGAAATAGTTTCAACAAATGTCTTTGTCCAAAGCCAGTAGGGTTGTTCTCCAGGGAAAATAATTATTTAGAAAGTAGATGAAATACGGCTACCACCACTAACAACACACATGTTGTTCCTAACACGTACGAATGAACAAACACCTCTTTCCAGCACAGAAATACCTTTTCCTTAAGGTATTAGAAACTCTGTAAGATGTTATGATGTGACTCTCAAGTATAACTGACTACGACTATGACTACGACTGAAAATTTCTTACAGCTAACTGAGCATTTAAAACAAGCTAATGCGTCATTACATGTACGCACGCATGAAGGACACGTGTGATTTCGCAATCCATCTGGACATTACAAAAGCATAAACAAGTAATAACGTGGTCCCAGCCAATCATTTACATAGCTCTTTCTCACTGTTTACTTGATACGAAAAACCGTCATGCAAAAATCGTGCTTACACGAGTCACATTTACGTTTTAAATAAATATGATGTTTCTAACAAACTATTAGACCTTGCTAACATAATCATCACCATAATAATAATAACTTTTAGTGATATAAAAAATAAAATAAAAATGAAACAAAGAATTAGAAGAATTTAAATTTTAACACGTATGTAATTTAACTACAGGGTCGTAACACTTTCCCCCATAAAGAAAAAAGAAAGATTTATGTAATAAAGCTTTCTTTTTTACCAGATGTAAATTATACACGAGGTAAAATAAAATTACATAAGAAGAACTCTTATGAGTCTACAGAAAGGTGTATATGAAAATGACATTTCTATACACGGGAAAGTGCATCTGCAATTAAATTATATTTTCCTTTAATGTGCCTGATGTCAAGATTGTACTCTTGCAAAAATAAACTCCATCTCAACAGTCTTTGATTTTTATTTTTCATTCTGCTGATGAAAGTAAGGGGGTTGTGATCACTAAACACAACAACCGGAGAAGGAGCTGAACTGATATAAACTTCAAAATGCTGTAATGCTAGCATTAAAGCCAAGCATTCCTTCTCGATTGTTGAGTAGCTTCTTTAGTGTTTAATTTAATTTCTTAGAGAAGTAACACACTGGGTGTTCTACACCATTTTTGTCATCTTGAAGCAAAACTGCTCCAACCCCAACATCACTTGCATCCACAGATAGTTTGAACGGTTGACTGAAATCTGGAGCTGCTAAAACTGGTGCACTTTCAAGTATGGCCTTTAATCTATCGAAAGCCTCTTGACATTTTTCAGTCCAAAGAAACTTGTTTTTCTTTCTCAACAAGTTTGTCAGAGGTTCAACAATATCAGAAAAATTAGAACAAAATTTGCGATAGTACCCAGCCATACCCAAGAACCGCATCAGCTGTTTTTTTACTGACTGGCACAGGAAATTCAGAAATAGCCTTGACCTTAGCATCTATAGGTTTAACTTGACCAAGTCCCACAATATGTCCTAGAAAAGTAACACACGCACGGCAGAACTCACTTTTAGATAAATTAATAGTCAAATTTGCATCCGTGAGTCTGTCGAGGAACTTCCGAATCGAGGCTAGATGTTCTTTGCAGGTGTTGTTGTAGATGATGACATCATCAATATAGGCATCACAATTGTCTAGACCAGAAGTAATCATATTCATAAGGCATTGGAAAGTACTTGGAGAACCCTTCATCCCAAATGGCATTACTTTATACTGGTAGAGTCCATCTGGAGTCACAAATGCCGAAATTTCTTTCGCTCTTTCCGTTAGTGGAATTTGCCAAAAACCCTTCAGAAGGTCGAATTTAGTGACGTATTTGGCATTTCCAACTTTGTCGATACAATCGTCGATTCTTGGCAATGGAAATGAGTCTGTTTTTGTCACACTGTTCACCTTCCTATAATCCGCACACATTCGGAAAGTTTTATCCGGTTTCGGAACAAGAATGCACGGTGAACTCCAATCACTCTTACTGGGCTCTATAAAATCATTTTCCAGTAAATACTGAATCTCTTTTTTCATGTATTCCTGTTTAAAAGGATTCATCCTGTATGGGTGTTGTTTCATGGGTTTTGAATCAACTATTTCAACGTCGTGAAAAATTTTGTTTGTCCTTGTAGGTATGTCTGGAAACAAGTGCTTATAGTCAGACAATAATTGTTTAAGTTCACTTTTCTCTTCATTTTGTAAATGAGAAAGTTTCTGGTCTAAATTTTCCATAACTTCCGAATTCCGAAGACTGGTTGTTCCAAGATCAGTAGAATTTGACTGAATTCCTTCATTCAAATCCTCAGTTGGTGGGACAGGTACAACTAAATTTCATGATTTACTTGGCTATTTATTTCAATATAGAAATACTCCATTAATTCACTTACACTTGAGTACTAATATAATAATTTAACACATTCACTTTCTTCTTTACTTTGTAATGGCCATAAAATCTAACTTGATGAAAAATCTGCAGAATGAGCAAGAGAGAATGGACTTTATTACAGGACTCAAAAATTCTCTCTAGTAAATATCGGTGAAACCATAGTTTCACTTTTAACTTGAA